>JAGSMP010002214.1:0-28400 GCA_029286625.1 Parnassius orleans
TAACTAAAAGATGAACAAGCGGTTAATTCTAAATATTATTTCCCATATACAGGTTCAAATAAAATGCAAAAACAATTTATAAAAAATCATTACACCACATTACAACATTAAGCCTGTAGTGGCGGTGTAAAAATATCGACTACCCCGTATCATCCCGTGGGTGTCGTAAGAGGCGAAAAGGAAAACTAGGAAAGAGATAGACAGCAACATCTTCCTGATAGCCTCTCAAGCATGGCAACTATAGCAAAATCCCCTCTATGAGGCAATATAGGGAGGCCTATGTTCAGCAATAAACTTTGATAGCCTGTAACGGTTTTTACTATCACTACATCACATTACAATACATAAGTCGAAAGGTTGCCATAAAGCACGTCCTAAAACCGACTCTACCAACTCTCAGTATATCTCATACGATCTTCAATCCGTCTAGTTGATGAACGCCCTATACTAAAAAGTACGAGAATATCACCGTGGTAGTGTTGTTAAACTTGTTCTCGGGTCTTTATTCACAATGAAGGTATCCACGACTTTTTCTGCCACCAGGTCGGCACAACTTATGATTGAGGTGAAATGTTTGACAGATTTCATGGCGGGAGAAGTCAATTCGTTAGAAAATTGTAGAGATTAATGTTTCTTTCTGAAACATTAGTTGTATTTTATATTAATTAGATTAGAATGAATTACGGATATTCCTAAAAGTATTAAATGAAACTAATTTTTACGGATTTTATCGCGTTCAATTTAACTTTTTAATTCGCGACGTTTCGAATTAAATCTCGACGTGAATTCGACAATACCATCATGTGCCAAACCACCGAGCTTGTATGGGTTACCGAAAATACACAAACCAAACGCTCCACTACGTCCTATAGTGAGCCAGATCGACTCACCAACTTATAAATTGGCTCAACACTTGGCAAAAGTTCTGTCACCGCTGAGAGGACAAACCAGAGCACACACGAAGGATTCGTACCATTTTGTTAGTGAGATAAAAGACCTACATCTCGCTGACAATGAAACTATAGTCAGTTTTGATGTTCAGTCACTATTTACATGCTTACCTATTGAAGACTGCATCTCAATTGTAACCAGGAAGCTAGAAGAATACAACATGCCTACAGAATATGCAGTAGTACTGAAACACTGCCTTACATCTGGCTATCTATTGTGGAAGGAGGAGTTCTACAAGCAAGTAGATGGCGTAGCAATGGGCTCACCCGTATCTCCCGTAGTCGCCGACATATTCATGGAGAACTTTGAGGAGAAAGCCCTTCTTACTGCCCAAGATTCTACAAGCGGTACGTAGACGATATTTTCACAATTTTACCATCTGACAAAATAACTGCATTTTTAGACCACCTTAATTCCATAAACTCTAAAATAAAATTCACAATGGAGTTATGGAGTTAGAGGCATACAATTCTTTAGCTTTCCTAGATGTTTTAGTCATCCGAAATCCTGATAACACTATTGGTCACACTGTGTATAGGAAAAAGACCCATACCAACCGATATTTAAATGGTGAATCGCACCATCATCCATCATAGTTAGCTACCGTGGAAAAATCTTTGTTTCAGAGAGCACGAGGGATCTGCGACAGAAAATATCTAGCCGCCGAGCTTCAGCACGTTGAGCAAGTATTGCAAGACAACAAGCTTCGGGTCCCGCGCCTACGTCACAGTGACCAGGTGAAGCCGGCCACAGTCGAGCGTGTGCCTACTGTACTACCCTATGTCAGAGGAGTCACAGACAAGGTTGGCTACATCTTGAAGCGGGCTTCCATTAAAACATACTTCAAGCCGCCTAAGAAGATTAGTCAATTTTTACCATCCTTCAAGTGTCATATCCCTTTAGAAGATGCAGGAGTGTACAAGCTGGTTTGTGAATGTGGTCTCTCTTATATAGCACAAATAAACCCGCGTAAAAGAACAAATAGCTGACTTGAAGCACCGACGTTCCGGGAAGTCTGCAGTTTGTGAACATGTTCAAGATCGTCTCTGCCATTACATTAGATTTGATAGATCACAAATTCTCGCAAAAGAACATCGATTCCTACCAAGGATGATTCGCGAGACTATTGAAATTAAAAAATGTCCTAATTTAAATAGAGAAGATGGATGGGTGCTGCCATCTGCTTGGGATCCTATAATTTATAAAATTTAATCCAAACCCATGTATACCACTGCAAGACTTCAAGATACTGTAAGCTCATTCTGCTTAGATCGGACCAAAAATTTATATTCAAAAACTGAAGATGAAGCCGGGCTAACTATGACATCGGGACGTCAAACACCTCAATTCCCTCCGTGAACATGGGTGCTGTAAAGTACCCGAAACGTCGGGAATTAAAAAGTTAAATTAAACGCGATAGAATCCGTAAAAATTAGTTTTATTTAATGTGTTAGTCTTCGCGTAAATATAAGAAATTATTCCTAAAAGTAGGCTAATTAAAAATATTAAATGTGTACCTGAAATATTAAAAAACGCGGGTCTAAGGCATTGTTTGGTGTAAATTCATACGCTAGAAATCGGTAAACTTTTAATTTAAAACGCAACCTTTCAATGATGATGACACTGTGTGACCATCTGCGTAACAAATAAGTTAACCTGTCCCAACTAACGACATCTGGTGAGCGTACGATTATTTACCCTTATTGCGTGTAGAGCTAACCTCGCTGTGCACATTAGATAAAGCCCATCAATCTCAACAAAGTCACTAGTCACCCGGAAACAATGCAACCGCAGCTGATTTTGCATTCAATGTGACCGGTTAGTATTACTCCACTATGACTGAATTAAATGGTCAAAAATAGTTATATGAATGTAGATGATATAATGAAATATTTCCTTTATAGAACGCTCAATATTATTATTATAATAATAAGATCGCAGAGCGGCTTGTGGTGAGCTGTTGGTGAGTGGCGACACCACAGGCCATAATCGGAGTGGAGTGTTGGAGTTTAGAGCTAGAGACCAGCTTTAAGCTTGAATGGTTGAAGTGTAAAATATTACAACGCCTGCAGTATGCTGACTGTTTAAGATCTTCAGCTCGCAGACTCATCTCTCTACACCCTTAGCTGTTTACACCAATGTTGCGCCTCGCAGTCAATCTTAAATTGCAGTGTGAGGTTTCCATTTAGTAAGCGGCGAGTCACCACCGGCCTTTCATCCATCGAGACTCGATAACGACAGGTGCCCTGAGTCTCTTCTCAGCCCTGTGCCCCAACCCATCGAGCATCCCAACCTCATAACCCAAAATTTTTGGTATTCCTCTTTTTTGCCAATAATTAACGCCCGACGTAAAAAAGGGGTGTCACATAGCGGTCAAACTTATGGTTTTAAGCTTATAGTTTTACCGCTATGTGTCTCTCTCTGTCTGTGGCACCGTAGCTCTTAAACGGGTGAACCAATTTTGGTGCGGTTTTTTTGTTTAAAAGCTGACTTTATCGAGAGTGTTCTTAGCTATGATTCAAGAAAATATTTTCAGTCGTTTTAAAATTATCAGCTATTTTGTTTCGGAGGTTTTTGAAATTTTCAATTTAATCTTATTGTATTAAAGAAATATTTGCGATAGATACGATATAAGTTGTTAGCATCTAAATATCCATATTATTGTGTATGTTCTGGGGCTCTTATACGGAGAGAGGCCTACAACGGTCATTTTATTACAAAGCATAGTAAAATTCTTCAAAGGAAACTGCGTGTTGAATCCATGTCCCCATGTGAGCCTATTAAATCACTGGGCCCCAACGAAACCGAGATACAAAAGTGGAGATACAAAATAATAATGATAATGAACTTTTTTTCAGATAAGGTCAATAAAGTAGTTGGTAATATTAAATTTTTTTTGTAAGTAAAATTTCTTAAAATTAAAAAAAAAACATTATAATACATTTTAAAAACAATATCAAAATTTATATACTTAAATTAAATATATATTATTTTTATTAGAACTATTATACATTGTATTGCTTATGCATATGCAGGTGAATCCATATGCGTAAGCAATACAATATATAATATGTCTTAATATAAGAGATATGTAGTTGCCAACCAAAGGTAATTAAGGCTATTATTTTAAAATTATTAATTTAAAGAGCTTGGAGTGGCTTACTGAAAAGAGTTGGCATGCTGCCACTGGCAGCTTTTCTACCAAATCAATATAATACAGCTGCAGAAAGAAGATAATAGTTGTTATATTTTGTAAGGATCTTAAATTAAAGTTGGTATAAATTACTTTGCTTATATCCGCTTAATAAAATAAAAGTGAAGTGTCTTACTTAGTTTAAAGAGGACCTACCGCCCTCCCTCAATTGCGTGCACTATCCTTGTCACCACTAATCCCAGCACCACTACTCACAACACCACTGCACTAGGAAAGACACACCACCGGCGATAATACGACACGTGTTTCGCCTCTACACGAGGCATCTTCAGATGAAGTAGACTGCGATGGCTAACCGCTAAGGCTCAGCGCCTAGCTAATTTCTTAGCGGGTTATTAAGCGGATATAAACAAAGTAATTTTTAGCAATTTCAATATTATGGATTTCCGCAAAGTAACGTCTGATTCTATCAATTAGCATCTTAAATGTTAAATCACGTGTATCTTACTTTAGCTTTAATATTTAGTGAACACTGAACATATAATATGATTTTTATGGGCTAGTCAAAAAGAAAAAGAATTGAAAACAGTACGGCTACCTGTTGCTATTTGGAGAAAGAGAGAGAAAGTGATATCTAAATTTCAGTTCATTTCTTTATTCCATTACAAACCCACAGACCCAACGATAAGTCAGCCATTTTTGTTTTTTATTTTAGTTTGCGTTAGGATAGTCTATATCTATAGGATGAGTTTGAATACACTTGGTGGTACAGTCTTGTCTTTACAATTTAATGTAATATTGTATTTACTAGGACACTTTTTCTGTCTAGTAACCCGTTTGATTCTACTTGTAACTATATCTACCGCGAAGTAGCAGTGGGAGCACTGTTGTGTTCCGGTCTGAAGGGTATAGAGAGCTAGTAAAATGACAGCTATAAGTAGCGGCACGAAAGTCTAGCGGTGACCGTTATTGCGGATAAGTCGCGTTTAGTTTATTTCGCGATTGGTTTATTGCACATAAGTCGCGCTGATTGGCTCGTGCGTATCGTTCGCACGCGCTGATTGGCTCTCCAGTCACATTCGTGCAATTCATTTCGTGCGCGTCCCCTCCACGTATCGTTCAGCGCTAGACTTACGTGCCGCGACTTGTAATAAGACAGAGCCAGTATAATTATGACAGACTTAAATTCATTCCATCTTCGTCGTCAGATATGACGACGCATCAGTAAAGGTAGTAGTATCAGTAGTGTTAATGAAGAAACCATATTTGTAATTTAAAAAAGTCTTAGTTTTACTTCGATGGATGGCGTTGACATAGAAATAGATTGCACTATGGTTGCGTTACCCAGTGTGTAATAAGGTCATTGAAATTATTGTATAAAAATATAAACCAGCTTAGATCAGACATTGTTGTGGTTTGATTTATATACCATCAACTCTTTTAGTGTATTAGTAGGCCAACAGAACAACTAGTGCAACAAGTTAAAAATTTGTCCTTAGAGCCGGATATCAGACCCGGTATAGTCGGAACTTTTTGTTAGTTAGCGGTACCAGCTTTAAGCCGTACCTCGTAGTACTCGCAGTGGATCGCTGCGGCAAGAGTACCGGCGAGCACTCCACAGAGGCAGCAACAGCTTTGTCCAGCAAGGTGGACAAACTCAGCTACATTGGGAGTGTTAGTTCAACGTGACGCAACAGAGGGCACCATCAGCTGTACGTCGAAGTTCAAAGTGACGTCGAAAAGGGGCGCCACAAGTACACTACTAGTTCAACCTGTGTTTGTGTGAGTGAAGTGCAAACGTGAGTACAATTTAATTAAATACATAGTACAGAGACATCATCATCATCATCATTACAGCCCTTCACAAGTCCACTGCTGAACATAGGCCTCCCCCAAGGAATGCCACAAAGCACGGTCCTGAGCCACCCGCATCCATCGACTTCCTGCATGTCTTACCAGGTCGTCACTCCATCTAGTGGGGGACGCCTACACTAAATCCGCCGGTACGAGGCCGCCACTCGAGAACCTTTTTTCCCCATCGGTTGTCGGTTCTTCGAGCTATATGGCCGGCCCATTGCCACTTCAGCTTACTAATCTAAGAAATGAGGATATCCGCAGTAGAACCAGAGTGACCGACATAGCCCAACAGATTAGTAAGTACAGAGACAATTATTATTTAATATAACTTGATTATTAATTTGTGACAAGTACTGTAGACAATATTTCCCAAGCAATTTTGAACTTTATTTCAAAGAAGATTTTAACTTTAAAATTGTGCATGTTAGTTTAAAGACTTATAATAGTTTTAGAAAAACGGCGGAACGGGGAACTTATGCCCGATTTCTACCAGAGTGTATTTGTTTATAAACACTTGTAAAATTTTTCGCTGTTTTTGAGACTTTTGTTTAGTTAAGAAACTTGTTAAGTTTTACGTTTCAATTTAGGTTTTCTGCTACAAAGTTGATATTGTGTTAACATTCAGATTAATAAATTTAACTTTATATAAATAATTAAATTATACGGTTTTCTTAGAGATTAATTAATGAATTCTACTCATATCTTTTACCATTGTTTTGTTTGTTGTTTAAAATGGAAGGACAAATTAATATATTAAAAGGCCTTCAACAAGTAATACACAAGGCCTTTACTAATTTTAAAAAGTGTCCAAAGGATAAACTTACAGTAGAATATATACAAACAAGGCTTGAATTATAAAAAATGATTGGTCTTTGTTTAAAAATACTAAATCTCAACTTTATGGTTGGTTTAAGTTAGAAGACCTAGGTCAAAAGGTTGTCGATATATATGACAAAACAGAAGATACTTACATATCATGTGAATGTTTAATGAAATCAACGTTAAATAGTGTTAGAGAACCGCTACCACAAGATAGTGGATCTAGTAATTATTTTTCTAACTCTTCTAAGCAATCTAATTCATTTGTAAAGTTGCCCAAGATAACAATTCCTACTTTTTCTGGCAAGTACAGTGAATGGACAACTTTTCACGATCTTTTTATTTCACTAGTACACAATAATGCATCTTTGGATAATGTGCAAAAACTGCACTATCTTAAAAGTCACCTCACTGGTGAAGCCGAACAGTTGATTAAGCACACACCAATCACAGATGCCAATTACAGCAAATGTTGGTCACTTTGAACTTCACAAGTTCTGTTTCTGTAAGCAATTTGCAAAACAGTAAGTCAACCATTGCTAATTATATGGTAAATCTGATTATTAAGTACACGGTTGATCTTGATTTCCAATTTAAATAAATGCGTACTTCTTGAGTATGATTAAATCATATTTACCTGAGAAAAGTGGGAATACCAGTTCATTGGATTGGATTGATATTAACGGTCTGTGTTTAGCAGATCCTTATTTTAAAACACCCAATAAAATAGATATTCTTTTGGGCGCAGATGCTTACTGCTGCATTATGAAGGAAGGTATAGTAAAGAGTCCGTCTGGTACTTTAATAGCGCAGAACACCACTTTAGGGTGGATCCTTTCCGGTGTAGTCAGTTCAAGTAATGAGAGTTCGAAACACCACACAAGAAATATGAGTGTACACTGTACACAGTTCAATGAAGACAACATTCTAAAGAAATTCTGGGAGATAGAAGAACAAGTTAGTACAAAGAAAATACTTAATCCAGAAGAGCAAAAATGTGAAGAATTTTATATTAAAATTACTAAGAGGGATGATACAGGCAGATACATTGTGCGTTTACCATTTCGAGACGAAGATCCTGCATGCAAGGCCGGAAGTTCATGTGACATAGCTGAAACAAGATTCAAATCATTAGACAAAAGATTAAATAAGGACACAGATTTAAACGAAAAATATATAGAGGTAATTAATGAATACTTACAATTAGGACACATGAGACCTGTTCAGGAAGAGGATAATAAGAAAGATGAAGTGGTTTACTTACCACATCACGCGGTGATAAGAAACGACAAGACCACCACGAAGGTTCGTGTAGTTTCCAACGCCTCTAAGAAAAATAAAAAGGGAGTTTCACTCAATGACACTTTAATGGTTGGACCAACGCTGCAAGCAGACTTAAGACACACAATTCTTAGATGGAGAGTATACGCTATTGGTATTGTGGCGGACATAATTAAAATGTACCGCAAAGTCAGAATAGCGGATGCTGTCTTCCAGAAAATACTTTGGCGAGAAGGCCCTGAAAAACCACTTAGGGATTATGAGTAACGGTGACCTTTGAAACAGCTTCCGCACCATATCAGGCAGTTAGATCACTCCATCAGGTTGCATACGACGAAGGAGATAAGTACCCGCTTGCAGCAGATAGAGTTTTAAATTCGTTTTATATGGATGATTTAATGATGGGAAGTAATAGCGTCGAAGAGGGCGTGGAAATCTGTAAAGAAATGGTAGAATTATTAGGAAAAGGAGGATTTGCATTGCAGAAGTGGAACAGTAACAATTAAAAATGAGGTAGTACAGCAAAAAGGTCAAATAAAAATTAAAAATGAGTACACTGAGAATAAGGACAAAGAGGACATAGGAGTTAAGGAAAAGAAATTAGATAATAAGGCAAAGGGGCCATAGGAGATAAGGAAAAGGAAATAGATAATAAGGACATAGAAATTAAGCTAGATAGTACTACAAAAATTTTGGGACTTACCTGGAACTAATAATATCTATACTAATAATATCAGATATAGCTCATTTGTTAGACCCATTAGGATGGTTAGCTCCTAGTGTGGTATTAGCTAAGATGTTTATACAAAAATTATGGTTTGTAGGTGTATGTTGGGATGAGGAATTAACTACCGAATTGGTAACAGAGTGGAGTAATTACCGCGAAGAGTTGTCATTACCTCCCAAAGTTCAGGTACCTCGTTGGCTTGGTACTAGTTCATCTGATGACCTTGATTTGCACGGTTTTAGTGACGCCTCTAAAGCAGTGCACTCAGCCGTCGTTTACTTAAGAACAATTGATATCTCAGGCAAAATTCATCTGTCATTGTTAGTGGCTAAAACGAGAGTAGCTCCCATCAAACAAATTAGTATTCCTCGATTGGAGCTATGTGGTGCTGTAGTTTTATCAAAGTTATTGATAGAGACAGCAGAGATTTTAAATATTTCAAAGGAAAAAATCTTTGCATGGACTGACTCTACAGTGGTGCTATCGTGGCTTAACAGTCATCCTAGCAGGTGGAAAACGTTTGTAGCCAACAGGACTTCGGAAATTTTGGGCGCTTTGAATTCCTCGCAATGGTTTCATGTGCCGACCAAAGAAAACCCAACTAATTACGCTTTCAAGGGGGTTCATTAGTCGGTAATGAATTATGGTTTTCAGGACCATCATTTCTGAAAAACAAATTAATTGAGTACCTCTTGTACTCAATTAATTTGTTATATTCAAATATAAAAAAATATAATGTATATTCAAATACCCTTTTTCTTTTAATTGTTGATATTCTGTTGCGAATGAATTAATTTGTGATTTCCGTATACAGGTTTGTAATGCTGCTTCTATTTCGTAATCTTTCAAATATTTACTATCGTCTTTTTCCTTTTTTAAAACTCTTCGACAATACGCAACAACTCTAACTAATTTTTGTAGACTAGAATAATTTTCGAAAATTACATGCTCTGGAGTTACAGCTGTGTGCGCCTTTATAGTTTGATCTGAATCTGTTTTTAAATTCTTTGACAAATTAAAACAAATTAATGAATTTAAAAACAGAATATAAAATCAAGTAAACTGAAATCACTCTGTCCTTTTATCGACAAAAATGGTATCATGCGAATTCGGAGACGACTTGAAAAGTCAGAACTAGATGAGCAAGTAAAACATCCGATAGTTCTACCACATTCATGTCATTTGACTCATCTTATAGTCGCAAACGCGCATGAGAAGACACTGCATGGTGGTCCTCAGTTAATGACAAATTATTTAAGGTCAGCCTATTGGTTAATAAGTGCTAGATCTCTAGTTCAACAATATGTTCGCAAGTGTGTAAATTGTGCAAAACAGAGAGCTAGTGCCAGAAACCAACTGATGGGCTCTCCCATCGGTTCGATGTACACCAGCAAGACCATTTTTATATAGTGGAGTGGATTATGCTGGAGCCATAAGTATAAGAACGACCAAAGGACGTGGGCATCGTTCTTATAAGGGCTGGGCTACATATGCCTTTTCGTTTGCATGTCCACTCGCGCTATTCACCTAGAGATCGTTAGTGACATGAGCACATAGGCATTTTTAACCGCTTTTCGACGACTTGTGTCGCGACGAGGTCACTGTGCTAAATTGTGGAGCGACAACGGCTCCAATTTTGTAGGTGCCTCCAGAGATCTGCAACAGTTGGCATCTATTCAGCCAGCCATAGCAGAATATCTGGAAGCAAACAACACCGAGTGGCATTTTATTCCGCCTCATGCTCCCAATTTCGATGGTCTTTGGGAAGCGGGTGTAAAATCCACCAAGTTTCACTTTAAAAGGGTTATAGATGACTCTACCTTAACGTACGAGGAAATGACCACATTCCTCAATCAAGTGGAAGCATGTCTGAATTCGCGGCCGATAAGCGTCATTAACTTTACTGATCCTGGTGAGCCCCTGCCTTTAACCCCGGGACATTTTTTAATAGGAGAACCGATAATTAATGTACCAGATAAGAACTACAAAAGTTCAAACGTAAGCTATTTAACTAGGTGGCAATTTGTGCAAAGGATGCTGCAGTCTTTTTGGAAACGATGGTCCTAGGAGTATTTGTCAAAGCTCATGAATAGGTACAAATGGGCGTCACAAGTTCCGGAACCTAATATTGGGGATGTTGTTTTGATTAAAGAAGATGATTTGCCTCCAAGTCGTTGGTTATTGGGTCGAGTTATAGAGAAACACCCCGGTGATGATAACGTTACCCATGTAGTCACATTGCGTACGAAAACATCGGTAATTAAGAGGCCAACATCATATTCACTTTTTATGTCAAATTTGTGTAAAAAATATTATAATATCAAATGTTCTTTTACTTTTACGATTAAATGTAGCTATATTTACAAAGTTAATCGTGTATTATTATATACATTTTATAGGTTTATTTTTACATTGTTACTTTACTTGTTTAATTTTATTTTAGGTTATTTTGAGTTGTTGAAGACTTTATTTTTATTTATAGGTTTTTAGGTCATACTTTATGAAATTAAATTGTTATCTAAGTACTAAGTGCAAATTTTAGATTTAAGGGCAATTTAAAAGGCCATTCCGTCACTAAATGTCCTTGGTGGGCGGTATGTTAATAAAGAAACCATATTTGTAATTTAAAAAAGTTTTAGTTCTACTTCGATAGATGGTGTTGACATAGAAATAGATTGCACTATGGTTGCGTTACCCAGTGTGTAATAAAATAAGGTCATACATTGTTGCAGCTTAGATCATACATTGTTGTGGTTTGATTTATATACCATCAACCCTTCTAGTGTATCAGTAGGACAACAGAACAACTAGTGCAACAAGGTAAACAAGTAGTAGGTAGCCATTGGCTGCAATAGCCATTTTATTTTACCTTGAATAAGCGATGGTGCGAGTACTTTATATTATTTTCATAAAATTCAAGTTACAAAAGAATTTACAGTTCACCATACAGTAAGTAGAATTGAAGTGACAAATGAACTTACAGTCCTTAAAAGACTACTACAGCACACAGACACGTGCACACAAAGAACGCTACTGATGCATTGTCACTAGAACGAAACACGGAAGTCAGACAATGTGTAACTGCTTCTTGGCAGAAGGATAAAGTGTTAGCATAAGTATTTTAAATTCATGAGTGGTCAACGTAAATAGTTCTAACATAAATAGCGTTTCTTGTTTTTTTTAATGATCACAAAAGAACGAACCGGTTGGTCCTTTATTTTCAAGTATAATTTTTAATTTCAAATAAAATGTCGTAATAACTTTAATATGTCAGTTTTCACTATTGCTCGGGTCTCGTGCCAGAAATTTTTATAAAAATCAGGCCAAAAGTAATTTTAAGAACGTTAGGGATAGATCTATAACAGGGAGCACTACAGCCTCGGCAATGGCCAAGTGCCAAGTCGTTCAAATTAACAAACCCAATGAATTGTAAGCTACAAGGTATTAATCAAACTCGTGCTTTGGGATTAGCGTAATAGTAACTTCTAAGGCGAATTCTATGTTCGTTGGAAATTTCAATTTCAGATTTTCCTATCTGAATGAAACTTTTGTAAGGTTGAGAGTTAATTTCACAGTACGTGATTTTTTTTTATAAATAGAATAAGGGTGATAAGCGAACATACAGCCCACCTGATGATAAGTGGATGCTGTGGCCCATAGACATCCACATCTATCCTCTAACTATGACATCGGGACGTCAAACGCCTCAGTTCCCCCCGTGACCATAGGTGCTGTAAAGCACCCGAAACGTCGGGAATTAAAAAGGTAAAATTAAGCGCGATATAATCCGTAAAAATAAGTTTAATTTAACGTTATCGTCGTTGTTAAATTTAAAATTTGGAAAATTAAATTTTGTTTAATATATATATTAAATTCTAATTATGTAACTGGAATACTGGTCTTAATACCTTTAGGCATTCTCTTCCAGTCAACTACGAGCTAAGCTGAGAAACTAAAAGCCAGTTAACAGGTAACTCAAGCGGTAAAGTCACAAAACGAAACACAAAGTACTCGAAGTAAAGTAAAGTTGCAGCCTATACACGTCCCACTGCTGAGCACAGACAACTCATCTCTGGGAGGGTCTTAGGGCAAGCATCTTTCGCGCTGACCCAATGCCACCTACTGTCAGACTTTACACATCTTCGAAATATATTTTTGAATTTTTCCGACATGCAGGGTTTTTTTCCTTTTTATAGCATAGGATGACAAACGAGCACACAGTCCACCTGATGTTAAGTGGATACTGCGGTCCATAGCATCTACATTGATCCTCAATAAAGAATCTTGTCACCCCTGAGGACTGAGATGGAATGCCCTGTTTCCAGTAAAAAGGGCCTTAGGTTCTCTACACTCACCATACGAAACAGAACAACATTAAACTGCTAATTTACGCCGGTATTCTGTGAGAGCGTGGCCCTACCTAGCCGACCCATTCATTCCACAACCATAATATATCTTCAGCGTGGCTCTACAACGTACAGATTTTATGTTTTCCTTCATCGCCAAGCACAAACTACTTCGAGACACGTTATAAAGAGTATTTAGCCGCGTACAGGAATTGCAATCCCGATAAATCCCATTTTGCTAAACATCTTTTGGACACTGGACACAACCTAGCCAACGACCACTCCTTTAAAGTCTTACATAAATGTAATAAAGGGCTGCGACTGTGTGTTCTGGAACAGTTAGAGATATTAAAAAATAATAATAGTAACATTGCACTGCTGAATGAACAAACAAATGTTGCTAACTCACCTCTCTTAAATATCTTTAAGCCTGCTCTCTAATAACAGACAGTATTATCGCATGACGCAGTCGCTCGCTACTTAAGTAGGGATCGGTTGCGTCAGCGGGCTGTATAAATGGCAGTTGTTTTTGGTTCGCCGCTCACTTAGCGGTCAGCCACCGCAGAGTCTACATCACCTGAAGATGCCTCGTGTAGAGGCGAAACACGTGTCGTATTGTCGTCAGTGGTGTGTCTTTCCTAGTGTAGTGGTGTTGGGAGTAGTGGTGCTGGGATTAGTGGTGACGGGGATAGTGCACTCAATTGAGGGAGGGCGGGAGGTGCTCTTCAAACTAGGTAAGACACATCATTTTATTTTATCGAGCGGATGTACGCAAGGTAATTTTTACCAACTTTAATATAATGGATTTCCGCAAAGTAACGCCTGATTCTATTAATTAAGTTTGGTTCGAATACTGTCACTATGTATTGGTGATTAATTATAATTTACATTGCACCTCATTACATAAAATATCCTTGCCCTAAAACCCTCTCAGAAATGAGAGGAGGCCTGTGCCCAGCAGTGGGACGTATATAGGCTGTAACTTTAATTTTTTAACATAAAACATCCTTGGCGGCGAGTGACGAGCACAGTGGCATTTGATAAATGTTGTAAGTGACTTACAAATATAGCAATAAATACTAAATACTATCGTGAAGGTCATCTTTTGACTGTGCGTCCCTAGTAGTAATAAAGTATTATAATAATTTGTTAGCTATTCACCAATGGAGTTTCAATGTGTGAGTTTGTTTGAAGTATTAAGTATGCGTTTGAAATTTGTGTATGTTGCGCGCTTATTTTCCTTGAAGTAATATTTTCATTTTTTTATAGAATAAGGGTGCCTTACGAGAACACTAGTCCACGTGATGGTAAGTGGATGCTGTGGCCCATAGACATCTACATTTATCCTCGATTTAGAATCATAATGCATATGCATTGTCACCCCATGAGGGTTAAGAATGCCTCATTTCTGGTATAAAGAGTCTCCTGTTCTCTACACTTTAAGCTGCTATTTTGCGCTTGTATTCCGAGCGAGCGTGCTCCAACCTCGTTCGAGTCGACCCATTAGTGCTACAACCATAATATAGCTAAAGCATCGCTTTAGCACGTTTCAAGTTTTATTTGCGTTCACTGGTATGCTGGTACCCAGTTGACAGCTAAATTGAAATAAATAAACCGGCGACGTAGAACAGCGTTGTAGGTGTGAACTTCTCCTGTCTGCCAAGT
Organism: Parnassius orleans; assembly: GCA_029286625.1. Lineage (NCBI taxonomy): Eukaryota > Metazoa > Arthropoda > Insecta > Lepidoptera > Papilionidae > Parnassius > Parnassius orleans. The sequence goes on from JAGSMP010002214.1 coordinate 14,801, forward strand.
GTGGCAATAATGTCAAATCCTCTTACAACGGTTAAGTCTTATGTCCAGCTTTGGACTTACATGGTCTGATGAAGAAGAGAAATAATATATTTTGACCACTTTGTTAATTGAAATTGTGTAGTTTAATATTATTATGCATAACTATTTTTTTAAGAAGAAATGAAACCCGACTTCAAAACTAAACAGATGAAATAATTTCCACGCAAAAGCTTCTAAGTCGGTGTTAAGAAGTGTACCTAAAAATAAAAGCGCCAATTTCAGAGGCTGTTATGTGGATTATCCAGACTTACTAGTTTTTTAAGTCTATTTTTACTTTATACTTTTTTAAGTGGATTAGGGCAAGTGAATGATCTGCTGTGGTTTATCACTTCAAAAAACTAAAATATTTAAATAATTTCGAATTCTAAAGCCGATATTAAGATATAGTGCCTAAACAAAAACAATAGTTTAAAAAATAAATAAATTAGCTCAAATCTTTCACTAACGAATCCACTGGATGTTTATTACCAATAGGTACAAATATACCTATGAAATTGCCGTTCTGCAGTACTGGCCATTTCAAATCAAAATAATTTTTGTTTGGCTAAGAATTCTAATTTCAAGTTATTTTCAAAATTAGTAATTTGTTTATTGATTAGCGCTATGTTTTCATCGCAATTGAATATTTTCTTCATTATGGACACGTTAAAAATTGGAGTATATTCCATATACTCCAATTTTTAACGTTTAACGTTATTATTTTAACGTTATGTTAAAATATTTACAACAAAATCTTAATCTCATCTCTTATTTTTCTGTCATTACTTAATTGAAAAAAAGATAATTTCAATATGAAAAATAGTTTTCGCAAAATTCGTGAACATACAAAAAATACGCGTCTTATATAGAACCTTTTTAAGCAAGTAGTTCAAAAGAGTGTTATAATGTCACTTTATATAATCATTATCCTTTGAAATACGAAATAAACACCATCATTAGCCTAATAAGTGTTAATGGCTTTGAAGAACACCTGAAATATGAGCGACCAATTTGAGAGTGATTCGTGAGTTATTATCCATCTACTGAGTTTCATAATTACGCACCTCAATAATGGTGCTGAAGGCTGTAAATTTTTAATTGTCAAGTCATTATAATATTATAATGTGCTTGATATTGGCGTGTAGCTGTTTAGTGGTGGTGTAATTGAATCCACAATCATCCCGCGGGTGTCATATGTTAAGAATCAAAATGCAGATGCGTTGTCACCCCTGAGGACTGAGATGGAATGTCTCGTTTCCAGTAAAAAGGGTCTCCGGATCTCTACACTCACCATACGAAACACAGCAGCATTAAGATGCTATTTTATACTGGTATTCTGTGAGAGCGTGGTTCTACATCTGTTGAGCTGACCTTTCGTGCTACAACCATAATATAGCTGCAGCGTGACTCTAATACGTATATAATATGGGCTGGAGCAAAATAATAACATGACTGCGAGAACCAACTAGGTTGTAAGACTCCTTTTCTGGGTAGGTACCACACTTTTACCTGTATCTGCCGCCAATAGCAGTGCTGTGTTCTAGTGTAAACGGTATAGAGAGCTAATATATATATATATATATATATATATATATTATATAGAGACATGCTGTGAGGAGTTCCATCTTAGTCCTCAGAGTAGACAACGAATCTGTCGTCTTCTCTTCATGAAGTTGGCTACAGGTATCCATGGACTGCAGCGGCCACTTACCAGCAGGAGGATAAGTTCGTCTGTCGCTCCACTTTCATAAAAAATCCCGGGTGCAAAGCAGTGCAACTGTCGAAAAAATATGGTTCCTATTATAATTTCAAGTAATACTTTTTATAATACTTTCAAGTATCTTGGTCACATTATAAAGAGCTATTTAAGCGATAATTGTGATATAGAGAAGGAGCGTAGGGCGCTGGCGGTTAGGAGCAATATGCTTACCTGCAGGTTTGCTCAATGTACAAATGACTTAAAGTCACTCTTTTCAAAGTATTCTGCCAATCATTTTACTCGAGTGGTCTGTGAGTACCATACAGGCGACGAGCTTACAGCGCCCTTCGCATTCAATACAATAACGCTTTTAGGATGCTGTTGTGACTGCCATGGTACTGTAGTGCTTAGAAAATGTTTGCGGATGCTAAGACTGATGGATTTAATGATGTTATGCGAAAGAAATCAGCTTCAATGTTACATAATATGCGAAACAGTAACAACAGTATTCTGAAAATGATCGCAGCGAGGCCAGATTGCCCCTTTCAGCGATGATTTAAATGTTAATAAATTATATATTATGTAGGTATAAATACTAACATTGCTAACATAATTATTAAGTAAAAATTGTTACTAATATACTTAATATGGTCTAGTAATTAATATATGAAGTAAAGTTAATTATTATTAGATAGCATTATTATATTATAAGGTTAATCTATTAGGGAGGCCTGAGTTCAAAAGTGGACTCCTGAGAGGCTATGAATGATAACGATATTTACAAAAACACACAAACAAAATAGATTTCCCTTAACAAACAAGGCAATAGCTTTCACAATGCAAAATAATACAAGTCATTTTACTTGCGCGCAGTACAATATTGAATCACGTAGCAAATTGCTTTTGTGCAATTCGAAATGTCCTAAACGATGCTTGAATACAATCGGAAAGAACAACTTATTTGATTTTATTTCAAATAATAATAGAACGATATTAATAATGATTCTAAAATCGATGCTCGCCAGACCGAATTTCAGTCTCGGCGGCCAGTCCTGAGACTACATTATATATATATATATATATATATATATATATATATATATACATATATATATATATATATATATATATATATAAATAGACTGCTGCAGGGCGTGATTATAGTACACGCGAGTGCACTCAATCTAATAGTCCGATGGGACGGTAATCCGACACGGCTTTACGTGTTTTCCGAGGCATGGGCAGGACGAGGCACCGCCAAATTCCTGACTCCGGGCTGCTACTAATTTTCTTGACGAGAAACTCAATAACTGATATCTTGACTTGGGACCTCATGATCAACAGTCGTGCTCACAGTCGCGAGACCAACGAGGCAGTTGAAAAAAGTCACACACAAAAGTTGTTTGCATAAAACATAAGCATCAATAGAAGTTAGGGGGGAGGGGTAACTGGGCGATCTCCCAGCACCCCGACTGCAATAAAAATTGTTCTTTGCTGGTGAGTGAAGGAAAGCAAAGTGAAGTGACCTATAAGGAATTAAATATTTCGAAAAAATATTTGACCCGTTACCTACACTCGTGCGGCAACCTATTTTTTAAAAAGATTCGACTCTGTCCCCAGCTGTGGGATTGATGTTTTATTACTTTATACTTTACTATAGGATTTCCAATCTACCATTTTTTTAGAATATATTAGACAATTTAAATCAATGAAGAATTTGAATGATATTTATCACAATTTGATAAATTCTTAATATTGCAATCCAGAGTCACTCTGTAACTCATTGTAAGGGCTATATTTGGCCAACAGAGATATTACCTCTTTGAGAAGTGTCGTACATCGTTAGTGCTACGTGCACGTGTCCTCAACAATAGCTACCAATTTCTCAGGAGGAAATGGCAATTCTGTGAGCCAACGTCACCGTCCACGTTCGAGTTTTTGTACATATTTTATATAAATTTAAAATTTGGCAAATAGCTTCAAAGAAATTTTGGGATTGAATGAAGAGGTTTTATTTTTAGCCGACTTCAAAAAAAGAAGAAGGTTCTCAATGTTTTTATAGCGATATCTTTTCGTCAATTGTGAATCGATGTTGATTATTCTTTTTTATTAAATATAGTAATATTTATATAGAGGTGATTTCGTATAAAATTGGAGAAAAAATTCAACCCTAAGGGTGGCAAAATAGGGATGAAGTTTTTAATGAAGCTGTTTAGACGACATAGAAATTGTGATATTCCTTAGTGTACTAAACTCCCCGTGTAGTGGCGGTTTAGAATACCCACTACCCCATATCTTCCCGTGGGTGTCGTAAGAGGCGACAGAGGGAAACTGAGGCAGAAGATGGGCAGCAGCATCTTTCTGATAACAGCAAATAATAAAAAAACTGCGGTTGCCAACCCGCTCGCCAAGCGTGGCAACTACGGCAATATCCCCCCAATGAAGAAAGTTACGAAGAAACGGCCCCCAGTCCCCGGCGGCCCCGCTATTCCTGGCTACGGTGGCGACCATGGTAACGGCGGGGCAGGGGGTGCTAAGAATCTCCGGTGGAGGTTCGGTTGCCACCTACGACGACTCGACCTGGCAACTTATAACGCACGCACTCTGAGGACTGACGAGAAGATCCTGGAGCTGGAAGAAGAGATAGACAAGTTGCGCTGGAATATTATAGGATTATCCGAGGTCCGAAGAGAGGGGGAGGACACGGTAATCCTCGAATCCGGCAACTTGTTCTATCACCGGGAGGGCGACCATCTGTCCCAAGGAGGTGTCGGATTTATCGTCCACAAGTCTCTCGTTAACAACGTTGTAAAAATTGGGAGTGTCGACGAGGTTGCGTACCTTATACTCAGAATCACCAAACGGTATTCGCTGAAGGTCATACAGGTTTACGCACCAACCTCGGCACACCCCGATGAGGAGGTGGAGGAAATGTGTGAGGATATTTCTAGAGCCATGCATTCCTCCAAAACCCACTATACGGTGTTAATGGGAGACTTCAACGCAAAGCTAGGCACAAGAGAGAACGGTGAGCTGAAAGTAGGGAAATTCGGATTAGGGCAACGGAACCCAAGGGGCCAGCAGCTGGCCGACTTCATGGAGAAAGAGGACTCTTTATGATGAACTCTTTCTTCCAGAAGCGGCCCCACAAAGTGGACCTGGTCGAGCCCCGACGGTTCGACAAAAATGAGATTGACTTCATTATGACGACTAGACGCCAACTGTTCAGTGATGTCTCAGTGATCGCGAGGTGAAAACTGGTAGCGATCACCGAATGGTTAGAGGCACTGAACCTAAACGTTAAGTTGGAGAGGTGTCGTCTAATGATCAACGCTCCGTCCCCTCGTGCTCTAATCCAAAGTCCCGAAACCTTTCAGCTCGAGTTACAAAACCGTTTTCAGTGCCTAGAAGATTGCAATGCAGTGGACGATATGAATGACAAGCTCGTGGAAACTGTCCATGCGGTCGGAGCTAGGTTTTGTAAGACCCGCCGCAGAAGAACACAAAAACTCTCGATCACACTTTAATCTCATGGCTGTTAGACGGGAAATGAAGCTGCAATCTTCAGTAGATTTGATAGCATACAGGCAACTGAACAGACAGATCTCCAAATGCATGCGGTGATTGCGCAACTTCAATACAGCTCGTATTGAAGAAGCGATCGAGCGGAACCAGGGCTCCAAAGTCTTTGCCAGAGATCTGTCTGCCAGAAAGAGCCAACTGTCGAAGCTGAAGACCGAGTGTGGCAGCGTCGTTTCCGGGACACCTGAGATTTTGAGTGAGATTGAGAGTTCTATGGGCAGCTGTACACATCATAGTTGGAGCCACACGCAAGTGTGAGTAACGATCCAAGAGCGAGTCTTATCCGACACTATTCCGATGATATCCGGACGTCAGTCTGAGCGAGATTAGAATGGCTCAGCACCTTAAAACGGCAAGGCCCAGGCGAGGATGGAATTACAGCGGAGTTTGAAAGCGGGTGGAAAACCGGTACTTGAAGTCCTTCAGAAGCTCTTTAATTCCGTCCTACGGTGGCACTACACCGGAGGCGTGGAGCAGAAGTGCGGTGGTCTTGTTCTTCAAGAAGGCGACAACGCTCTCTTGAAGAACTACAGACCGATTTCCTTCTGAGCCGCGTCTATGCTGTTTTCGAGAGTCATTACGAATCGTCTCGCACGCAGACTCGACGACTTCCAGCCTCCGAACAAGCGGTTTCGAAAGGCTTTAGCACCATAGACCACACATACCTTCGGCAAATTGTACAGAAGTCCGAGGAGTACAATTTGCCACTATGTCTGGCGTATGTGGACTATGAGCTTTGATTCCGTCGAAATTTGGCGGTGCTGCAGCCCTTCAGCGGTGCCGTTGACTGTCGGTATATCGAAGTGCTGAAGTGCTTGTACAGTAGGGCCACGATGGCTATCCGAGTACAGAACCAGAGTACAAAACCTATCCAACTGCAGAGAGGTGTAAGACAGGGTGACGTTATATCCCCGAAACTCTTCACCGCTGCATTGGAAGACGTTTTCAAGCTTCTGACTGGAAAGGATACGGCATTAACATCAATGGCGAGTACATCACTCACCTTCGATTTGCCGATGATATAGTCCTTATGGCAGAATCGCTGGAGGACTCCACTATGCTCAATGACCCTTCAGTGCCTCCCAACGGATAGGTCTTAAGATGAACATGGACAAAACAAAGATCATGTTTAATGTCCATGTCACACCTATGCCGGTAGTTGTTGGAGCACTAAGCTCGAAGTTGTTGACGAATATGTTTACCTGGGACAAATAGTCCGACTAGGTAAGTCCAACTTCGACCGAGAGGTCAATCGACGGATTCAACTCGGCTGGGCAGCGTTCGGGAAATTACGGCATCTTCTCGTCAGGTATACCTCAAAACTTGAAAACGAGGCTGTACAACCAGTGCGTGTTGCCAGTGATGACCTACGGAACTGAGACGTGGTCCTTCACTGCTGGCCGGATGAGGAAGCTCAAGGTCGCTCAGCGAGCTATGGAGAGGGCTATGCTCGGGGTCGCACTGCGTGATAAACTTAGAAATGAGGATATCCGCAGTAGAACCAGAGTGACCGACATAGCCAACAGATTAGTAAGCTGAAGTGGCAATGGGCCGGCCATATAGCTCGAAGAACCGACAACCGATGGGGAAAAAGGTTCTCGAGTGGCGGCCTCGTACCGGCGGACGAAGTGTAGGGCGTCCCCACTAGATGGGTGACGACCTGGTAAGACATGCAGGAAGTCGATGGATGCGGGTGGCTCAGGACCGTGCTTTGTGGCATTCCTTGGGGGAGGCCTATGTTCAGCAGTGGACTTGTGAAGGGCTGTAATGATGATGGTGATGAATGATTAGTGTACTAAACATATTAAAATATAAATTTTAATAAGAATCGAAGTTAACTTAAAACTTTGTACTAAAAATAATTTCACTTTCTGAAGTTGGGGACTTAATTCTTCTTTACACTATATCTTAGCACCTACTTAAGAATGATAAGAATGAAATAATTTTATTATTTTTAGTTTTTCAAGTTGGTTTAACTTTTTTATTAAAAGTTATTTTAAAAGACCTACAGGGCCCGGCTTCTATCAGAACAAAGCTTAGGCAATCAATTATTGGCGGCAAGTTCATTTAAAAAGTCGCACCGAATTACCACTGAAGAAGAAGAGCAATTACTAGGTCGCGAGTTAGCTAAGCCGCGAAGTACTGTTTATCCCACATGTCCAAACTGGTAAGGTTTGCCAGTATGTTAAACATTTAAACGTATACAGTAAAAAGTACAAAGAGTAGCCAAATTTTATACTTAAGTTAAAATATATATATATATATATATATAATATACCGTTATTGCAGTTTTCGAAAATACGGTTAAATAAGGCTTCTACATTTTTTTTGAAATTATACCAAATTTAATGTGTAATTCATTACGTTTTCCCTGGCGAATGTGTGCGTGTGTAGTAAAATAGTAGGCGTTAGATATTTATGAATGAAAATCAGTTAAAATAATGCATTACCACGCATTCCGAATTTATAAAATAAAAACGAAAGAATGTTTGAGATTTTTTTTAATTAATTTTTCTTCACCGTTCGCCGTACGTATTAATATAGTAATAAAATTTTCATTTATTACGCTGTTTTACATAAAAAATTATTATTACAAATATAATAAATCAAATTTATAAATACATATCAATTTTGTAACTTTTAATCATTTGGATTTTCAACTTTACTTTCATCAATTTTATGTAACTGAGCATGACGGTCACGCGTTCCTTGCTTTTTCCCCATCCCAAAAGTGCTCAACGTGTTTAAAGAAGTTTTCAATTCAGAAAAAACTTAATTTCTTTACGATTACAGATTATAAACGTCCACCCATCACTAAGTTCATGGTATTTACAACAAATAATAGAGAAAAATGAACACGAAAATAAAACGTATTAAAAAAATTGTCACTATTTATTGGTTTTCAGTAAGCTGTCAGCTTCAAATAAGTTCAATGCTTGGGCCATACAGAGTTTGTTCATAACAATACTGAAATGGCGTTTCCTAGTCCATTGAGTTTCGCAGAATTGCTTTGACTAAGCTATTAGGCTATTGGTTCCTCGTTCAATACAAGTTTGGTACTAACTTCAACAGCTCACTTCAAATGCGTTAATATGATCGTGTTCTTTTCAAATTTTCTATATATTTTAAGTCAAATTAAATTCATGAGTTTTGTTTGCATTATTTCTTGTCATTTATTCACTTTAAAATCCTTATTTAAATTATGTCTTACCTTTTAACAATTACTTTTAGGACTGAACGGCAGTGTTCATATTAATCTTAAATAATAGTCACAGATATCCATTATCCATTTACCCCTTAATTTTTCATAGTTGCCACGCTTGACAGGCGGGTTGGCAACCGTAGTTTTTTTTATAATATTGAGTTGTTATCGGGAAGATGCTGCTGCCCATCTTCTGTTTTAGTTTCCATCCGTTTGCCTCTTACGACAGCCACGAGACGATATGGGGTAGTAGATATTATTGCACTGCCACTTCACTGTTACATATATAGGTATTATATAATCATAAATCTAATCCTAAGTATATCTATAACAGTCTAACCGGGAAAATAGCACGCTCGCGCAGAATATAAGATTAAAGTAAGACAGATTATACACGATGCTATACTATTGAAGAAATATGTACTAGTACTACTTACTAAATAAGACACCGCGAACAAAATCTGTCCGGCAGTGTGTGTGGCGTGTTCAGAGCCACAAAGTACTTTTTTATGACACAGACTAAGTAAGTTTGAGCCCGTGGACTCTAAGCGCAAAAACGCACTAGCGGTTGGCCGCATAATATCGACGAACTGACTTATGGCCAGCCATTAGCCGCTCCGGTGTTCTTGAGGCTGCGGCGGCGGCGGGCCGCTCCGGTTGAATGATGCGGCGCGCCGCAGCCCCTCAGCCTCCAGTTTCATGTCATGGATTTTGATACAGAAAAGTTAATTTTAGAAATCAAAGAACAGGAATAATCAGTGCATTTGCTTCAAGGGATGACAAATGCGCTGATTATTAAACACAATAACTGCAGCAACTTCTTCGACGTCCATCATGTCCAATATTTCTAGAAGCACTGATGATTGCGACGGACCGCAGTAGACTCGACTCCTTGTCTTCTTCGTGTGTGCTATTTAGCACACAGCAGGTTTCGGGCCTCGGGGTATCCCCCATTACCCGGGTTCTCCTCGCGGTACACTGTAGGTGACGATGCGGTCCGGGGTTCGGTTCCCCGGTCGCTGCAAGTTGGTTTCAATATGGTGTCAAAGTTGGCCTATCTGCGGCATTGAGGGTTGTTACTCGACTCTCTAATCGCTATAGAGAGGAGTTTTTTTTTATCCGTGGCGTCGTTAGCGGGGGGCTGTAGAGTCGGCCCGGTGGTTGCTCTTGTTGTTACGGATTCCACCGTTTCCATTGGTACTGCGGGGGCGGGTGGGAGCGACTGATTGCCTCCCTCTCCCTCTGATGGTTGCCCACCCGAATTGTTGGATTTCGACTGTTCTCGGGCGACTCCAACAAGTCGGTAACTCGGCCGCGTCCATAGCGCTCCTGCGGTCGGGTGAGGTGGGGGGGGGGGGGGTGTTCGCTTCAATGGGGAAGGCGATTTAGGTGGCGAGATGTGGAGAGAGTTCTTTCGCGGTTGGGCTTCCTTCGTCTTCTAATCCGGACGAGGACGATGATGAAGATGATGATGATGACGTTGATATTCCAACACATTGCTTCTTCTCATAAAGTGATGCGTCGGTTTCTGGTGGGGTGTGTCTGCGCGCTGTTTTCTTGCCTCGCTGTGGTAGGGGCGTCGGTTCCCGTTCACTCGTGCGCTCAGGCACGGTGGGCGTGAGCACGGCGCTCGTTGCGGGTTCCTTTGGCGGCAACGCAGGCTTCCAGGTTGGAATCTGGCTAAAGTTTCCTACGATCCTGGAGCGTTCCGGGTTCGACAGGTCCCTTACAAGTAATGGTCGATCCAAAACCCCGGGGCGGTCCGGGGGTTTCCTAACGCGCGGGGGTGGGGGGGCTCCTCTTTGGTCGGTGAATGTGGTGATGTATGGCCGGTGACCTCGACGCCTCACGGAGTATGCGGAGGATTAAGATGGATTGCCTCACAGTTTGTGAGGCAATCCATCTTAATCCTCAGAGATTACAACGCTTCATTAGCTTTTTTGTTTGAAGTTGATGGCAGATGTCCATAAACTTCAAAAGCATTTATCAGGTGAACTGTGAGTTCGTTTTTTACAGCATATAAAAAAAAACAAATTAGTAACAAACATTCACTCATTTCAGTCTATCTATCCCCATAGATTACCTCATAGGGAGATATTTGTCATAGAGAGTTTTAGAAAAGAAAAAAATCAGAAAGATGATACTGGCCATCTCCTGTTTTATTTCTATTCTGTCGCCTCTTATGGCTTAAATAGTTTGTACAACGTTACGTATTGTAAATTTACTTTAAAAAAGAAGTCCCGCTGGGTTTCTTGCTGGGTTTTCCCAGTACAGAGGTTTTTTCCCGAACCAGTGGTAATGTAAAACATGACTTTCAATAAGAATTACATGTGATCTAATTTGAATAAAAATTATTCTATCCTATTCTATTCTATTCTTTCCACGGGATGATATGGCCACTACACCATTCACTTACGCAGTCTCCAGATATTGCGGTGTTATATTATTAGATGTATATAATATTAGATGTATTATTCGTGTATATACAACATGTTTTTTATCTTTTTGCGTGACTACCTCGTCATAAAACCTCACCACATTACAAATACGCCCTATCAAAATTACCACTGCTGAACACAGGCGTCCCTATAGATTAGCACGGTACGATATGGGGCACTGGATATTCTTACACCGCCACTCTACGGTACATATTACTTTGCAGGTATTACAGCTACGACACGAGCGTCGCGTCGACCAGAGAGAACAACGATCGCAGAATTGATCAGAATATAAGCGTTTGCTGCTGCTCTGTTTTTCTTATAGCAATTGGCGAAAACCGTAGACTCATCATACTGTCGACGAGGCATTCCATTGTAGCCCTTAGATGTATCAACGCATTTGTGTTTTGATTCTTAATAGAGAATAGATGTCTTTATAGCCCATAAGGCCGATATCATAGCTCCTATCTCTTTCAACGCCACTTCAAGCTTTTTTTATCACGTATAATTTATGCGTTATTATTACGATTTTTCGCAAAAATTCTCATACTTAATTAAAAATAAATAAATAATGAACTTAACGTTCGTGAAAATTAAAACAAAGTTATTTTAAGCAGTGGCAGAAAGACGCGTTACTATGGCAAATGATTACTTTAATTCAACACATATTAGTAAAAAATGCGCGTATTCCTTTACTCGCAGACCAAGCGATATCAAAGAAAAATTACGGGATACAAAATTTGAATTGGTAAATCCATGTCAAATATTAGATCTTCAAATTAGGCTATTAGAAGGGTTTAGCACCAACTATTTTGATTAATGATTCATTGAACACAAATATACGTATCTTTAGACCTCCAGTAACCATATTTACAAAAATGAAGATATGTTTATAACATTAAAAGTATAATTTATCTTTAAAAAAGATTATTCGAATTTGTAGGTAATTAAAATAGTTTAGTTTACCATTTAAAAATGGCAGGAGGCCTATGGTCTACAATTGGGTGTATCAAGAAGATTACATTTCTACACTATGAATAAATAAAAAACGACAGTTGAATAAAAATACAATTTATAATTAAATTTGACCCCGACGTGACTTGAACACGCAACCTTCTGATCTGGAGTCAGACGCGCTACCGTTGCGCCACGGAGTCGTTGTATCTGCAATCGAAATGTATGGTTAAGAATGCAAGTGATTAATATAATTATAAATAAGGCGTAATTTTAAGATGTAAATTATTCTAAAGTTATACATATCGATTAAATTATTATATTATCGACATCATGGTGCTGCAAATTGTCATCTAACAGCATTAGACTCAAAGGAGAGGCTTATTGGTGACCTTGATTTTGTTGAAACCAATCACGTCAGCCTCGAGTATAGGCGCAGAGTTGCCAGCCTATTGGTACAAATAAAAAATGTGCGCAGGAATTAAATGATTTAATTCATCCCTCCGCGGTTCTCCGTACCTTTAACACAATATTCCACGCATTCGAACCAAACGGTATGATTCATCGTTCGTAATGCATTCAGTAATGGATTGGGTCCGATTACAATCTGAGTGTCTTTAAGCCAAGAGTGAAAATTAAACACACTAGGCTTTTGTTACGTTAATACAGTGTGATTTACCATCTAGTGCTTCATCACCACTGACCACCAGATGGGATTGTAAGCTTGCACTGGCATTTCAATTACCATTTTCACTCCATTACAGTCTATTAAATTCCACTGCTGAACATAGACCTTCCCACAGTTTGCCTCATACGGGGGATATTTGCCATAGTTGCCACGCTTGGCAGGTGGGTTTGACAACCGCAGTTTTTTATTTACTAGTTCTAGTACATGCTCGTCGATAAAGTGTACTTTTGATTTGGCCCGTCTTCAATATATCACCAATTTGGTCGATAAACTTTCATCTAGGGCGTCCCTTGCCGACTCTTCCGTTCACTTCTGCAACATTAATTTGCTTTGTCACTCTTTCCTTTTTTTTGTTCATTCTTTCTACATGACCAAACCAACGAATCACTCCTCTCCTCATCCTCATCACAAATATTTTACTTGTTGCTCTTTCTTTATTTTAGTACAAAACAAATAAATAGATTGTAAAACTAAGACGTTAAATTATTTAGAACCTTCCGTCTTTCGCTGACTGACTGGACGTGATTCAAAGATTTTAAACTGCTCAAGCTCTACCTCCAATTTTATTGAGGTTTTTGCACAGGCTGTTCAAGGGAAGCCATCTGTTCCATCTCTACACAGGGAGAACGACTAGCACTGGCCCATACCGCAAAGGAGAAAGTCGATCTTTTAGGTTGTCTTCTTGAGTCCAACTCGAGTCTCGACGGGGGGTACACACCGCCGACCCTCCCGCAGTGTGATTGCTCCATGCTGGATGTGCAGTTTACACAGCGCTCAGTGTGCATAGCACCCTGGACATCAACAAGTCGAGACGGGTGCTTCGGGGTTAGCACCGGTTCTAACGCATCTTTTCCGGTACTCCTACTCCCTAGGCGTAATTCTGAACTTATGTAAGACAGCTTTAGTGCACCCGATCCCTAAAAAGGTGACCGCTCAGACCCGTCCAACCACAGGCTTATCACCATCGCATCCAAAATAATGGAATCCATTATAAACTACCAACTCATAAAGTACCTTGA
>JAGSMP010002215.1:0-31004 GCA_029286625.1 Parnassius orleans
CTCTTTCTTTATTTTAGTACAAAACAAATAAATAGATTGTAAAACTAAGACGTTAAATTATTTAGAACCTTCTTCCGTCTTTCGCTGACTGACTGGACGTGATTCAAAGATTTTAAACTGCTCAAGCTCTACCTCCAATTTTATTGAGGTTTTTGCACAGGCTGTTCAAGGGAAGCCATCTGTTCCATCTCTACACAGGGAGAACGACTAGCACTGGCCCATACCGCAAAGGAGAAAGTCGATCTTTTAGGTTGTCTTCTTGAGTCCAACTCGAGTCTCGACGGGGGGTACACACCGCCGACCCTCCCGCAGTGTGATTGCTCCATGCTGGATGTGCAGTTTACACAGCGCTCAGTGTGCATAGCACCCTGGACATCAACAAGTCGAGACGGGTGCTTCGGGGTTAGCACCGGTTCTAACGCATCTTTTCCGGTACTCCTACTCCCTAGGCGTAATTCTGAACTTATGTAAGACAGCTTTAGTGCACCCGATCCCTAAAAAGGTGACCGCTCAGACCCGTCCAACCACAGGCTTATCACCATCGCATCCAAAATAATGGAATCCATTATAAACTACCAGCTCATAAAGTACCTTGAGTACTATCAGTTGATTAATGACGGCCAATGCGGTCACTAATCAGCTGGTTCTAGTTCTAATCTTCTAATTTACCTGACTTGATGAGCGGAAGCAGAGAGATGAGTACAAGAAGGAGGCCTTGGTCGTTACTTTTGACATAGCGAAGGCCTTCGATGGGCTTGACACAAAGCGCTTCTTTCGAAGCTTCCTTCTTATGGGCTTCCCGAGAAACGTGGTAAATGAGGACTTAAAATTGCAATTAACAATTTCATTGGTGCCGGCGAGGATCGAACCCGGGATGCCCGCGTACTGTGAAATTTACAGCGAGCACTAAGCCCCTGGAGCTACCACGGCTCTCGTGTTAAATTTAATTTTTTTTTTAATACAACACGTATTTAAAACGGACTAAAAAGTATTGATAATTTGTTTCTAGTCCCATACAAATATATAACCTAATAAAAATAAAACGAAAAATGCGAGGCTCTTGCAATAGACAATAATTGATACATGAATAGTTCACCTGAGTCACCAGCAATTGTATTGCACTGTCTATTTATGCAATATCATGCGCCGCCTGTTCTCATTTTATCTATATGGGAATAAGAGAAATTATTTTCTGTCTGTTTTCAAAACGTTTCAAAAAATATTTTTATTAAAATATTTATTTTCTGCATTTTAATCTGTTGTTCAGTTCTAGACTATGTTAACGTTTCAAGTTTCTACCTCAACGGGAAATCAGTTTAAATCGATTGCAAAATTAGTACCGTAACTGAACCCGCACAAAACTTTTATGTCATTTGTCTATGATGAGAACTCTCAAGTAAATATAAACTTATTACCAAAGGTCAACGACGAATAAATCTACTTTTAAATACGAGAGTAGCCTGAAAATCTAAGCCTAATTATGTAAATAGATTAAAAGCTATGTTCGAAATGAAATTACAATTAAAACATTTCATTTTATACAAATTATCCTAATCGTTCTAACTCAACAAATTAAAAATAAACTTAATACTCAAAAACTTACTCGGGAATATTTTTATACTGGAAGTACGTAATTAGATCCGCAATTAAATAATCAAGTCGTGATTAACGCGTGCATAAGGGTTAATTATTGACCCATAAAGCATGACAACTCTGTTATCGTGTGTAAAATAGAACTAAGGTAAATTCGTATTTAATACATAATAATATATTGATAATATATACTATAATGTACCCGAAATGTAACATAGCCGTGTAATAGCGATGTAAAAAATCTATCAACTCATTTCGTCTCCTGAGTCTCGGTCGTAAGAAGTGACTATAGAAAATGCTAATAAAAGGTCTTATGGCACCCGATAGACGTAAGATATCCAGATCGGCGACGGGCAGCAACGTCATAGATGCGAAACGTTTGGTATTGCGATCGTCAACTTACTCTCACTTCGCCGAGATAGGCCCATGTTCAGTAGTAGATTACTTAGTCCACACTTACAACATTCGCAGGTAGTGGCGATAAATTCACTTACACTGCTAACACACCACAGAGTACCTAATTAAACAACATGTTTTAAAGAAAAAGATAAAATTGTCATAAGTCTTGTATCGTCATCTTTATGAAATAATGATAAATCATAATCTTGTTGGTGTTAGTAGGAAAATATCACATATTTTCCCAAACAGCAACCTCACAACATGCACAGGGTGTTACCCGCTGACCGGCTGATGGGAGAATATCCATCCAAATATCGCTAAACCTAAATTACACAGACTAAAGTTGGGTACGATAATGCTTGCCAGTTGATCGCATTTTGAAAAATTATGTAAAAGCACTTCGATTTGCCTTTTACATAATTTTAAATAAAAAGTGTAGCGATACGTTTTGCCAGCAACGCAAATTTCAACAGTTTGTTGCGGTGAAAATTTTAGAGCAACTAATTTTTAAACTTGGTATCTAATTAGCACCTAAAAAGCCCCTAATTTGGGCTTTATCTAAAACAATTTTGATTCTATTCTGATTTTCAGAAAACCTGAATTTTGTATCTGCTTTGTTCTGAATAACGACTTTATTTTTATTAGGGGCGCCTTGTCGTTGCATATACTTGCAGCACCTAATTAGCACTTAATTCCTTGCTATTAATATTTATCGTACATCTAATAACTTCATTGTTAACAAACACAAATTTTAACAGTTCGTTGCGGTGAAAATTTTAGAGCACTTAATTTTTAAACTTGGCACCTAATTAGCACCTAAAAAGCCCCTAATTTTGGGTTTTTCTAAATGCAAATTCCTGACTTTGCGTTGCTGGCGAGACACAGCTCCATCAACGTCTGCAACTGAAGTTAACATCACAAAAGTGAAGGAAATAGTGACTGAAAATCCTTATTCAAGTTTAAGAGAGATAACCGCCGAACTTTCTGTCTCACGAGTCGATTCGTACCATTTTAAATAATCACTTGGGTATGAAACATGTTGCCGAGCGGTTAGTCCCAAAAGACCTGAATTTTCTCCAAAAGCTCAATCGCATAAGAGTCGCCGAGGACATGCTAGAACAAGTCAATTCCGACCCAACATTCATGAAACGCATTGTTACTGGTGACGAGACGTGCAGTGATTACTTTAAGTAATGTCATTATGCTGGGGCTACACCAACGAGAAATACCGTTAATTATCGCGTTGATGGGCGTTGAATGTAGGTGTGGCCACGCTTAACGTGATAATTTTACAACGGCATTAACAATGCCGTTTGCCGTTGGGCGATAACTCGAGTGGCGGTACATCAAAGACATTAACGCACGAATTAACGCGTTGAAGCGGCCGCACTACGTTTGTCTTATTGTGCACAGTGAGTGCAACGGGGTCGCACTTATGGTTGTGATGGAGTGGAATAATGAAAAAGTTATTAACGTTTCTTGAGATTCTGCAAACAGAGCCATGCTTAGGCAAAGATAAAATATATTCATATAATAAAAATTTACACTCATCAAATATAGAGTATTAGCGTCAACGTTTATCTTGCTTGAAATTCAAGGAATATTAAAGTAAAGTGACCACACGTCCCGTTTTTAACGGGACTGTCCCTTTTCTCAGTCTCCTGTCCCGTTGTCCCCAAACAAAGCTCCGGGACGCAAAATAGTCTCGTTTTCCTGAACCGCGCGAAAATTTTAAACTATGAAGTTCGTCAGACATGAACGGTGCGAGAGCGGGACCGACCAAAAAATAACCGAATGGGATAATTTAAGTTTTCGCAGAAACTCGTTGGGTGGAAGTATTCAAACACTTCGCACCAACAATCTTCAACATAAATTCTTTTGCATTTTAATCGAATATATTTTATGTCTACCTGGTACAAATGCTTCAGTAGAAAAGTTATTTTTCTATTATGAATAAATTGTGGACTTCTGAAAAAAATCACTTACAGTTCCACTGACAAGTATATAATATGTATATATATGTAATAATTACTGTCTGAGGAAATTTGCTTTAATGAAGCAAATTGAACTAATGATTAATTTTTATTTTTCACAATTTGTTAAAATAAAAATAATTATAATTAATGTGATTATAATTATAGTGAACATTAATTGTATAAAGTTACAGTTTTAAAATAAATAACATAATATTTATTTATTGTTAACTGGGGAGTATAAATAAATCCATGTCCCGTTTTGAGTTAAAAAATAAATGGTCAGTTTACATTAATGCCAACTTTAACGGCGTTCAACGGCATTGAAATTGAAATGACGTTGACCCTCCAAGTGTGGCCACTCGCTTTATCGCGTTAAAATTAAGGCAATAATTGTTGCGTTTATGGGCATTGACGTTTCTCGTTAGGTGTAGCCCCAGCATTATAAATAATAATTAACTATGATGTAACATATTTAAATATATATACATGTTATGTATAATATTATAACTTTCTAACAAATTTATAAATATACCTATAATTCAATACCTACACTAAATTTCAAAATGATATGTTTTATTTTCCCTATCCCGCATAATACGCTTTCCCGCTTAAGTCGCGATTTTGGCTGGGTCCCTTCAAAATCGTCTTAAGCGAGTTTTACTGTAATTGATTTTGGCACGACCCTGGATTCGGAGCAATCGCGTTTATGACCACTAGACCAACGAGGCTGTCAAGTCAAGTTTTTCTATAGTAAGTTTTCTTTAAATAATTTGACGTAAAAAATTAAAAAATAGTCCATGAGAAAAGAAAATTCGTTTTTTTTTTTGTTGCTTTTAGTTATTCTTAAATTATTCTATAGTTACTTTTATCATGATATTTAAAGATTCGAGATTTACATATATCATTTTCAAGTTTCCGTAACAGATATGTTTAATACATACCATCATCAGATTTGAAAAGATCGACATCGAGCAGCATAGAGCATTCTTCATTAGTGAGCAGGCCGGTGGCCGAAGCCAGCGACCAATCCCATGCGCTTGTATTCATAATCAGAGTTGCTGTTAGTAAGCTGAAAAACAAGAGAAAATAACGGCATAAACTGTTAAATTCTAAACAGGAATTATTGTTGTAAATTCAGCTACTGAGACTGCCATTACAAACAATTTTTATAGTTCATAAAACATCAAGTTTTACCTTTCCATTATAACCAACTAGAAGTATACAGTATCATTTTATATCACATAAGTTTGTCATACAAAACAATAAATTAAGCTGTTACCAATACCGTTACAGCCTTTTAAAGTCCACTGAACTACGCTGAACAGTGAACATACACTTCCTTCATAGATTGCCTTATTGCCATAGTTGCCACGCTAAATATTTTATTAAAACTTAGTATCAGTTAAATCTAATTGTTAATAGTTTTTTTATACTGGGTAATGTAATGAATCTAAAGAAAATCAAGTTATAATTTTCTTTCTTTAAATAAATTAACGTGTTTAAAACAAGCAAACAACTAACATTTTTTTCTTTAAATGATTTCAAAAAAATTTCTCACACAATAAAACATAATATTGAATAGTAAATGGCAGTATACATACCACTGAAATAAATACAAGCCGGTGCGGATGGTGAACCAATAGAGATGGTGATAGTGGTTGAGGGACAAAGCTGTCCGTTGAGGGCGCCATCTTGGCACTGAAACACAAACATGTTATATATTATTGATCAACTAAATTTTCTGCTACTAATGTATATTTTTTTTCTGCTACTGTCCAGTTGTTTAATAGCAGACTGCCCTGAAAACCGATTAAAATCAAGCCATAACAAAACTTGGCATCTGACAGATAACAGAAAAACCATCTCTAAATATTCTGACTGAGGGTCCCAGCCCAGTATTGGTGAGTACTGTAATGGCCAATAATAGTTATATGAATGTACACCATTCTTTAATAGATTTAAAAGATGATTTAAGGAACTGCTATACTGCAAAGATAACCCTGAACATTATATCAAACTTGCCCTCTTTTCACATACTACACTATTAGCTGAATACATAGTGAAATAAATACATAACCTTCAACATTTTTATATTTTATTGAATATTTTATTTATTCAAATAAAAATAATTAAATGTAGAGTAAGTAATTGATAAAGTCAGTTTCAAGTACAGTGCTTTAAGTTAAAGTTTTTTGGTTTATATGCCTAATGCCAAAACTTGATGACAAATTTCAATTTTCTAATCACCGTGGACCAAGTGGTCTAGGTTTTTGAAGAGTGAGAAAGTGATACAAAAGGCAATTTGATAGGTTTATTATTAGAAATATAAAATTACAAGTGTAAGAAGTTTTCCACTTAAAGGAGGTCGAAACTAGCTTGAAATAGTTTGTGTAAAATACACAATGTCAGTGCGTCGCCCTTTTCGTTTCCGAACTTGGATTATACGATGCGGTTTCTAGATTAAGAAAAAGTAAGTGACAGCTTACTGATCCCACATCTGGGCAAAGGCCCTTCTATTTCTAAGAGGATTTTATTGGTTTTTATTTTAATTAGCTATAAAACGATTTTCAAGACCCAATAAATCAATATAATATTTTTCAAAACAAATATGGTCATGGAGGACAGAGGTGATTGATGTCCCGATGTCGAAGTTAACCCGGAGTACCTTCAGCTTTTAATTATTATTTTGGTTCGTTCTATGCAGAATGAACTTACTGTGTCTTGAATTCTTGCAGTGGTATGCTTACAGTGGTATGGGTTTATTTTAATTTTTGGGACGAAGTTCCTTATCGCACGATAAATTTGGGGCTAGGCGAGAAAAGTGTAAGATTTTTCCGTCACAACCCCCTTTCTATAGTGCGAGCGAGATGGAATACTATCCATCTCCCTCGCACTTTTTTTATCTTGCCATGAAAGAAATATTATTTTAAAAGACGCTTCATTTTAATAGACGCTAGTAATTCATTTATTTGCATTTGTTAATCAATAATATAATACGTTTATCAATAATAATATACTACGAAAGGAACTTCGTTCCAACCGAGTGTTCCACGACACTCACGCATGTTTTTTATTAATTAGAAGATCCCAAGCAGGTGGTGGTACATAGCCTCCTTCTCTATTTAAATTAAGACTTCAAGATACAGTAAGTTCATTCTGCGTAGATCGGACCAAAAGTAATAATTAAAAAGCTGAAGGTACTCCAGGTTAACTCTGACATCAGGACGTCAATCAACTCAGTACCCCATGACCATGGCTGCTGCAAAGCACCCGAAACGTCGGGAATTAAAAATAAGTAGAATCAAACGCAATAAAATCCGTAAAAGTAGTTTTATTCAATGTGTAGTGTTTGCGTAAATATAAGAAATCATTAAATTACATTTTTGTTCAATTAGTACATAATATGACAAAATCTCAACATAATAATTACAATTAACATACATCAAATGCATGCAGCTCATGGAAATTGAAAGACAATAAATCAAAGGCACATTTTGGTAAATGTTTAGCATTTCCATCAGGTATACCTATTGCTTGATTCACATGTATTCATTCATTCATCCATTACAGCCTGTATAAGTCCACTGCTTAACATAGACCTCCATTAGTGTCTCATTAGGGGGATTTTGCCATAGTTGCCACGCTTGGCAAGCGGATGGGCATCTGCGGTTTTTTATAATTTTTAGTTGTTTACAGGAAGATCCTGCTGCCCATCCCCTGTTTCAGTTTTCCTCTGTAAATTAACTTCCCCCGCCGTGAAATCTATCAAATATTTCACCTCACTCCTAAGTGGCTTGGCAACTGGTGACAAAAAAAAGTTGTGGATCCCTCATTGGTTTATTGATTATTCAATAGTCAATAACTGGAGCATGTGTCATATCATATTATAAGGGAAAGCGGTTTGATTAACTACCCCTTACTATTGCAATGGAAGGTGCCAGGAAGAGGTAGCTAAGAGAGGGAACCCCTGCTGTGATGTTTCCTCAAAATTGCATATTTTTTTACTGAAATTCCAGCCAAGCTAGTTATAATCATAACTACAGTCAAAAGTCTAGTCAAATGAATCTTGTTACACCCGGATGTTAGGACAAACTAGATTTTCCTAAGACGAACGATATAACTGATATAATGATGAACTTGATATAATGATTTCTTATGTTTACAATGAACACTACACATTTAAATGAAACTAAGTTTTACGGATTTTATCACTTATATGAACTTATTTTAAATTCCCGACATTTTGAGTACTTTACAGCACCCATAGTCACTTCTTTCTTTTTCTTTTTGTGGCGGTTTGGTAAAATTCGCCAATGACGTATTGAGTGGAAAATGAAAGCTTATGAGTTTAATTAAAATAAGAGTCTGTGATAATACAAGGATGTTTGATTCAACTGATTGGCAATAAAAACACTTTCTTTGGCAAGTCCTGGTCAAAATGTTTTAACTATACCAATCTTGGTCAAGATTACTTATTATTAAAGTCAGGAAAAGTAATATTAACAATAACCAACTGTTGTTGATATTCCTTGATATGTGCTACTGTTATGTGCTATTGACCAATATTTTATCAGTCAAACTACTTTTGCCACAAACTCTTTAATCAAAACTACTTTTCAAAATCATTAAAGAAAAATAGTAATTTTGCTCTTAACTTTCTCAAAAACTATGAATTTCAGAGTGCTGAAACTTTGTATACATGTATGTTAAAAAGTGAATCTTCGAACTGTTAATCATTTGAAGTACTACACTCTGCGTGAGCTCCCATGTTATTTTTACATGTTGAATTAATCTGTAAACTAAATTTTTTTATCAAAAGGACATGTCAAAAATAAAGAGGAATCTGATTTAGTAAATTATAATTTAGTAAACTTACAGTAATTTTAACTTATACTGGAATTAAAATTACTTTGAAAAATTGATTAAATATAGACAAATATTTGGTGAAGTTTATAGAATAGCAAGTGTTTTGATAAATACCAATTTTAATTTTTATAGATAGTTATAAATTATTAATAAACATAAAATTTCAACTTTCAACCTGTGACACTGTAAATTATTTACAGAGAAAAATGATAGTGGTATGACAGAAATCACATGAAAAGCTGGATATACACTCAGCGCACGGAATCTTGGCCAAGCGGTTATCTCGCGATAGCATAAGCTTTAAGTGTTTCTGATGAATGTTTGTTATGCAAGTATGTCAAAAATGTTTACCCTCAAGTTCAAGAGGGTAATTCATTATGTTTAAGTGCACCATGACAATTCTTTAATTTTAGTTGAATCGGGTCATTTGAGCGACTAAATTCACATTTTAAATTTGTGTGTTGTGAAAAGTTTACTGTAAGGTTATTCAATTACTGTGATCTTGTGTCTTAATTCAATAACTAAAGGTGCTTTAAAGCCAATAAAAATGCCATTAACATCAGCACAAGTTGCACAAGCAGTAGCATTAATTGACCAAGGGCTGACACAGCGTGAAGTTGCTATTGTGCTTAACGCATCAAGGTCCTCAATGCAGTATTCACTGAAACGATACCAGGAGACAGGCCGTTACACCGCAGGCCAGGCAGTGGGGGCGTAAGGTGCACATCGGCCGGGACGATCGTTTTATTGTTATGGAGATTTTGAGAAACCGCTACCTGACCGCTGTTGAGATACGCCAGCGCTCCAAATCGCAAGAGGCGTTAATGTTAGTGAGCGACGGTGAGAAGACGAATGGAGGAAGTGAATTTAAGCTCGTGACCAGCACGAGGTCCAGAACTTCTCAGACAGCACCGAGTAGCCCGACTTCAGTTCGCAGAGAACATGTCAATTGGACCTACGAGCAATGGGCTAGAGTGTTGTTCACAGATGAGTGTCGAATAGCTTTACGTGCTCCAGACGGTCGAGAACGAGTGTGGAGAAAAGAGGAGAGGTTTCTACCATTACCACCACCCAAACTGTGAGTTTCATGGAGACTCAATAATGGTATGGGAGGTGTAAGTTCCGGCCGCGTACAGAGTTGGTCATCGTCGATAATCGGCACAGCTACTCGATACATCGAGGAAGTTCTTCAGGAGCACGTAATGCCTTATTCGGGATTCATTGGACACGACCAATTCCTCGTCATGCCGCGATAATGCACGCCCGCACGCGACATTGTGTAGAGGAATATCTGGAAGAGGTTGGAATACAAAATTACAGTGGCCAGCTCGTAGCCGGACTTAAATCAATTGAGCATGTATGGGGTATGCTCAAAAGAAAGATAAAGTCCAGCTCCAAACCGCCACAAACTCTAAATGAGCTCGAAATGCAGCGCTGGCCGCTTGGGACAGCATACCGCAAGTTGATGTCAGAAACATCATTCAAAGCATGCCAGATCGAATGCAAGCGGTTATCAGGGCTAGAGGAGGAAACACCCGATATTAAAACTGATAGACAATAAAGAAACAGACTTAATTTTAACTTTGTAGTGTTTTAAAGTGACAATGGAAAGATGTTAATTTTAGTGAAAACATGTTATCTTGAAAAAAATTTCGGTGAAGTAAACATTAAATTTCGTTCTAAAACCATTTGAGACACTTTAATTTACTGTTAAAAAACGTTTCAGTGCAAATAATCAGCAAATTCACGAGTGGCCAAGTTTCCGTGCCGTGAGTGTCCAGCTGTGAACTTTGTGTAAACATAAGTCTTGCAAACAATGCATCAACTTGCCAAATTCTTTGGAATATTTACCAAACTAGCTTTCTTGGACGGATTTCCCGCCAATAATCAGCGAAAACGTATAGTGGATATAAAAAATTAAAATTTTTGCAGTCGATAGAGGATCACCACTTAGCAAATTTCATAAATATCACAAATTTTAACAGGGTTAAACTAATAAAATCAAAAACATAGGTAAAATCACTAGTATGTACATTGACATAGTAACGTTCTATTCCATCGCCTTCTAAGTTTACGCATTCAGTGTCCGATATATGGAAATAATAACTATGAGCCATAATAATATTATGATGATGATGATCTTATGTAAACAAACTACGCGCCCATTTGATAATAATAGGTAAATTAGACTACGTGCAAATTAAAAGTCCAAGAAATGATATGATGCAGGCCTAGGTCATACACCATAAATCGCAGACAGTGAAAGTGAAAGCAATGAAGCAATGGAATGTCATGATTTCATGGTGTAACCATGTAAAAAGACCAATCAAAATAAACACAAAATACTGTCATAACTTACATCATGTTTGTTACGCTGTGAAGGCACACACAGGTGTGCAAAAATATCTGGAAACTTTATAGACCCATCTTTACGCAATTAACAGCGAGGTATAAAATAAACAATACGTCCATTAGCTGCGAACCATGATGAGTAATAGACCATAGATAAATAAATATGTTGCAAGGTAGTAATAGATCACAGAGCAGAGTAGACAGTGTTACCAGATAAAAATTGCTAACTACCGTGTCAGCAGACTAAAATTACCATGTTTTAAGTATTATTACTACCTTAGATTTATTTTGAAATTACCGTGTGGATGAAAAACAAAACACAAAATTTTTATCATATTCTTTTAGAAATAAAAGAAGTTACTTTATAATTATGTCCTTCGATGGTGTAATATCAAAACAATCTCCATTTCCGTGAATAGATTGTTTAGTCAGAGTAATGCTCACCTTTTGCTCAGCTTTTGTTATTTTGGGATGTTGGTCAAGTGTCAGTATCAATTTCATAACTATCACTGTCACTTTCATCGCTGCCCATTGTGATCTCTTATTGTACGATTTTGTAAAGAAAAATAATATTTTATGCACGAGTAAACAGCAAAAAATTATTTAAAAAAATGTCTATTATTTACACGGTAATTTATATTAAAAATACCGTAGAAAATGACACGGTAATAGATCATTACCGTAGACCGTGTTTTGGTAAAAAATACCGTGCATTGACGGTAATTACCGTGTATCTGGTAACACTCAGAGTAGAGTACCTTAGTATAAAGCTATATAATAGAGATGAAGCGTATAAAGAACAGATCCAAGCGCTAGATATTAAACATAACTAGGTTGCACCTGTTTCAACTTTTAAAATACTTCATCAATCTATCTGAGTGAGTCACTGTGCCTAGGCATCGCACGGCACCCGCGGCCCGCTCGAATCGAAAAAGTACCGGCGCGGAGAAGCGAGATAGCATGTTGTTGCCATAGTTGCTAGTCTGCTTTGCCGCTCACTCGTATTTGCCTAAATCAATCGTGTGTCAGACATTTGAATTTGAACTATATTTCTATATATATAAAAGTAACGCGAAGCGCACTCGTGTTATGCAAGAATATATTCTGTCCTTTTAACTACATTATTCCGCAGTTTTCTATCTTTGTATGTCAATACTCGAGACTAATCGGGACTTAAGCTAAACACTAAGCAGATTTTATATTTTTATACACTAGGTACTTATAAATACTCGATGCGAATGAAGACTATATGATATGCAGTCGTGTGTCTACGTTTTATTTAGCAATAGATTTTCGTATCGAAGTTTTTATGTGGTTAAAGAACTTTGATTTTATTTTTAATAAGACATTCAAGTGTTTATTGTTTAAAAATGACTCTAAAGGAATTAGTGTATCTTGGAATCATTTTACGGGCAAAGACCCACAAATGGCTGAGGACAACATATGTAAAATATAATTAGGTTTTAAAAATTCTTACGGCTGATTTTCCACGTATATAAAAAACAATGATTGTAGATAGGTAATTGACCTTTTAAATAAGCCAACAATCTAGATTGTAGATAAATCTAACATTGACAGTCCTAAGCCTGTATAAAGTATGAAGGGACGATTACTATATTCATTACATTCACGTATCGGCTGTACGTAAAGACTAAACATTATTTAAAGTGGAACCTATTCCAACAATACCAAACTTTATGCGTACTTCATGGACTAAGTGGAACAGGTATTTGGATCGAGTATTTGTATGCAATTGAATAAGGTGCACCTAGTACAAAATTTACCTAGTACGACTCATCTCTACTCACAGACTTAGAATATACTGGCGTATAGACGACCTGACAGCCCGAAAACGCGAGACTAATTTTGATTTGTCATTGTGTGCGTTAGCTAGTGATGTACATTTTACTTACAAGGATTATCGAAAATGATTGTTAAGGAAGCGGTAAAAGATTTAAAAAATTAGTACACGAAATATAATAATTTAATAAAGTTACTAAATTTTTACCATGATATTTCTAAAATAATTAAAAATATTCATATAACATATTCCTGGGAATAAGCTGAACCTACCTGCCTTTTGTTGGATTTTAATTCAAATGTCTAAAATCCCAGGTGACTCTACCGATAAACTCAAAAACTCCCGAAGAATGAGATCGGAAAGTTGTATTTTCCAGATATGATCTTTGAAGAAAAATATTTACATATGTAGATACTTAACTAAGTATATACCTATTTATATTACGTATATTTTACAAAATGTTTTGATGGGGAAATAAAAAACGGAGACACGGAGTAAATAATAGCTGCTTTATTTTTCATATAAGTATTACTTTTGATAATTACAAACATTTAATAATTAATAATTATATTCATTATAGAAGTTTATTTTAACATTTCACTTGAATATGAATGTAAACTTAATAATTTAAGTAAGGAAACATGTAGGAATCGGTTGAATAAGATTGCTCTGTTTAAAGGCCAATATGTTTATGAGGCTTCATCATACTTCATGTTTATATTTTTTCATCTGTCCCTGAAAAGTATAAAGTAATACTTATTATCATTTTAGCTGCATGAATTTTAAAAACATAATGATTTAACAGACTAAAGTGCACCAAGTGTCTGAGTTTCTATTCTCTCAATCTCGTTATGTCAAGAAAATGATCACTCATTCATGGACTGACCGCGGCAAGTGCAACTTAATCTTGCAGATCTATTGATCCGCGCAGCTATTATAACCACGAGTTCTCTACGGCTAACGCTGTAGGTGATAAACCACGCTATTTAAGCCCTCGGCACAATGTCGTCGACCATCAAGCATGAATCGGGCATCGAGCGTTGTTGCATCAAGTACTATGGAATTTATACTATCGCGTCTCATGCACGGGCGTCTAGTGGCGCTTCAGGAGCATTACTAAATATATATACCTAACTACGCTAAAAGTTTTATCATTGTGACTTGGGAATATAATCCGAAGCTCCGCCCAACCCTTGTGGAAAATAGTGTGATGCTATGAATATTGTACTAGTGTGACTGTGAGGCTATGCGGTTGGTTAAGTAAGGTTATACATTTATTTTGGTTGATAAATTGATACTCAGTTGGGTTCATAATGGCTTAAAGAGGATAATATCAGGATTTTTATCTTTAATGTACTATAGTTTTATAATGTATAAAAATCTGTTTCTATTTTTATCTAAAGTTTTGAAATTTAAATTTTGAAGTCTTATTATAACAATATTATACTTACTCGTACAAAAAATGTAGAAATGGCTCCTTTTAATAAAATTGTTTTATTCTACTTTTTCTTTTATACTTCTCAAGAAAATGTTTGCTGCAAATTGTTGAGTTCTTCTTTGGATTCCAACCAACCCGTCCAATTAACTTTAACCATTTTTTCTAATTATAGAATCCGGAGGGAATCTGTTTGACAAACGACAAAATAAAATTACATTTTAGAACGCAAACCGAGGATTTATTTTCTTGTTGTGTGGGCAAGTCTATCGATTCATTATAAACATTCAAGATAAATATCGACATTAGTATTGATATAATAGTTGAGTTATAGTTATATTTTGTATAAAAATGTATTTACCAAATTCATGCAAATTATTAACAACGTGCCTTTTTTCTTTGCAAAAATCAAAATTAACAAAATATTTGAAAACATTCTATATTTTAAACAGTATATAACATAAATTTTAACCAAAAATAAACGCATAAATAAATGCGTCATAACACTGAAGACGTCTTGAAAATTTACCTGTGAAATGTACTATTATCAGGATTATTTCTATTATTAACACCACAGTTACTCACAGAACAAGTAACCATTTTGGAAAAAGTTACTTACTAAAAATAACCACTATTACACTCTAAAAGTTACAAAATATGTAGGAGCTATTTCTTGCGTGCCGACTTGTGCCAACCTGTCATTCAAAATCGGCTACAGAGTCGTGAGATTTGGTATCCTTTTCTATCTTGCATTTTGCCATAAGGAATTTTCTTCTCCTTGCACACTATGTTGGTCTACACGCCAGTATATTCTAAGTCTATGTCTCTACTATATATAGACTGGTAGGTAGACATAGACTATATAGTCACAATACAACAATGAGAGCTAATAATATTCTGCTCACCAGATGTTTATCGGTAGGACTGGGGTGGAGTTATTTGATAAACAATGTCATTATAATTAAGAATTTCCATTTAAAATAAAAGTTTATCGGTTTCTAGAATATGTAAATACACCAAACAGTGCCTCATTGGCTTGCTCTTTAATTTTTGCACTTTTTAACTCCTTTTTACAATTTTCTACTTTTAGGAATACCCGCAGTTTGGTTTGTTAATTTCTAATCTAATGAACATGAAAATATAACTCCCAAGAACTTTGCAATGTGACGCATCAGCATAATATTGCGTAGAATGTCGTGAACGAAATACAAATTATACTAGGCTGTATAGTCTAAGACCTTAGCCTACCTTAATTGGTGAATCGTAACAACAACAATAATCTCTTTGGTTGGTTAGCAAGTTAGTTCAAACCGCAAAATACATTGTATATGTTACTGTAAAGCTCGAACTACGGTAAATTCAAGATTTTCCGAGAAGTCTTAATGGTAAAAGTATGAACTATTCTGTGGTAATGGTTAATTTCGAACTTTTGCTAGCATTAATTTAGTAAATCTTAAGTTTTACCCCAAAGACACGTAAAAATAATCATGTCTAGAAATTTTCGACGCATTGTCGTGCTGCGTAGCGTAAGCGTAATCCTAGGTCTATATGTTTGCTCACGGATGGTGTGCAGCACCTTCCCTCCCCTTCCCCGTGTCACTTCTCTCTGCTCGACACAGTCGGTCGCATAGTACGTAAGTTTTGTTGTCTAGAAGTGTTTATGAGACAAAATGTACAAGACGAACTCGTGACAAGTAAGAAAGACATTATCTTTTATAAGTAAAGGATAGAATGGTTAGAGGGCTTAAAATTCATCCAGGCAATGAAAAATAGAGCATATAATGAGGGAGTCAAAGAACCTCATACGAAGCAATGTTTGGTTTTCCAATGAAAAGAGCATCACAACTTCAGCGATCGTAAGAGATATGATTGAGTTGTAAGATCTGAAGAAGCTAAATGCGGAAATATATATTACCTACCGCCGAAAATGTAATTAAACATGACAAAGAAGATATTAATGTTGAGAAAGAGTCACAAAAGACATTGTCCAATAACGCTGATTAGTAAACTGAAGTGGCAATGGGGCAGCCATTTTCCCGAAGAATCGACAACCGATGCAGAAGAAAGGTTCTCAGTGGTAGACGAAGTGTAGGATGGCCCCTACTAGATGAAGTGACGACCTGGTAAGACATGCAGGAAGTCGATTGATGCAGGTGGCTCAGGACCGTGCTTTGTGGCATTCCTTGGGGGAGGCCTATGTTCAGCAGTGGACTTATGAAGGGCTTTAATGATGACGATGATGAAAAATTAATGAATAGTAAGCTTAGCCAACGTAGGTATTATGTTTGTGAGAAGAAAACAAATATTTGTTTATTTTACAGTATTTTACTTTAAAAACTCATCATAAATTTGTTTTAAAATTTAGTAGATAACATGTTTCAATCTTTTATAAATACTTTCTACTTTTATTTATTTACTTTTATTTAAATGTTGATTTTGAGTAAACTTAGATTTTTCTTTTAAATCTTATGCTTTACCAACATCAGTTGGTAAATGTAAGATTTGGTATAAAATAAGACTTTTTTTTCGGGCTTTTAGCATTAGAGTTTGGTACATGCATCGGTGCATGCATTGGACACACATGCATGTCATTGGTAAATTCTAGCATGTACCAAACTCTAATGGTAAAAGCCCGAAAAAAAAGTCTTATTTTATACCAAATTTTACATTTACCAACTGATGTTGGTAAAACGTAAGATTTACCCAAATATGGACAGTAACATATATTATATAAGAAACATCAGAGTTTTGGTTGGCGGGAATCTAGACTTTAGACCATAGATAAATAAATATGTAGGAAGTTACTTCAGACTTCAGAGTTTTGGCTTGGCGCGAATCTAGATCTAGGTTTTTTAAATTTTGGTCTAAACCTTAACAACTTTAAGAAATACCTTTTGACGTTTCACATAAATTTTTCTGCAATAACTTTGTACAAACGTACTCACACGATTTAAAATAACCTTTACGTAAATTCAAAGAATTATAAAGTTATGTATATTTCATTACGACGTGTATAGTTCTTTATCACTAATTTAAATTCGAATCTTTGAAACAAAGCAAAATATAAAAGTCTTAACCAGAATCAACTTTTATGCTTGACGTTGTTTCAATGTTATTTCATTATGCACCTAGCACTTCTTATTAGTATGTGTTATGCACCTACCTTAGTGTTTGGATGATTCCATAGACTTAGGATATACTTACGCCCTCTTGGTAGAGAGTAATTGTGTTCTGTGCTTACGCCAGTATATTCTAAGTCTATGGATGATTCAAATTTATGCTAATGCGAATAATCGGTAAAATATTCAAATAATCGAACCTTTACATTTTTAATGTATTATTTGTTTAT
Source organism: Parnassius orleans (assembly GCA_029286625.1). Classification (NCBI taxonomy): domain Eukaryota; kingdom Metazoa; phylum Arthropoda; class Insecta; order Lepidoptera; family Papilionidae; genus Parnassius; species Parnassius orleans. Next base: position 17,772 of record JAGSMP010002215.1, read on the forward strand.
TTTAATTTTTATTTTTAGAGTTGTATAAATTATATGAATTATGCATTAAACAAGTCTATTTTTATAATTTTTGTGAATCTTACTCTGGTGAAGTTGCGAGTAAGTTTAGAAGGTGCCAGCTTATACAATGGTAGTATAGAGTAATTGAGAACCGTTTGAAAAGGAATTGATTTCTGATACAAAAAAAAATTGACAAAAGCAAAATAATTGTTTAGAGACATGAATGCAAAGAATAATATTTTGCGAGAAATGAAAAATATACTATTTAAATATATATTTATTTTTCATACATTGATGAATCATGGCTAAACGCCAATGACACTGTGCCGCAGACATAGACAAATGACACATGCTCGTGGGAAAAGGTTGAAAAGGTGGGCGCCTCATAAGTTGCCATGTGGATTCACCGGAGGAGAATTTGGTAGCTGGAATTAATCCGAACAATTCCTCAGAGCACTCCCCGTGGTAAATACGATAGAAAATGCAAAGGATGCAACATCTCTACGCAGCGCCAGTGAATCGAGCCAATCAAAGAGAACTCGGTCGTAAGTTGCAAACGGTGTGCAGGCATGAAATACTGTCCCGCTCTACTGAGTACGCCAAGCTTTTTAGAAGCCAATTTAGCTTTCTCTTCCAAGTGACCATGCTACTGCAGGTCATTCGATATGGCGACGCCGAAGATTCCTCTACTGGCTGCGGCAACAAGGGAAGTGCTCTGAAATTGAGGAGATACGACAAACGTGTTCTTTTTAGCGGTAAACGCGCAAACTTGTACAAATTCATTTGTATAATAATTTATCGTGCAACGACTTTTAAGTTCAGTGCTTTCTAAAATATGTTAAACTTCAAGTGTAATTTTGTTAAAGAAACGAATTTAAAAACATGGAGGCGTTCTCTTGTTGGATTTGACGTTTCGCGATGAGCCTTCTACGCCAACCGATCAATCATATGCTATTATTATAGCGTCTAATGGACTTAGTGACGTTATCCAAGATACCACCAATGTGACTGCTGTTTGAATTGATTCTTAGTTATTGGAAATTAAATATTTTATTTCGTTTCATTCATGACGTTATTCATGACTCAAAAGTTTAAATGATTTTTAGTGTGATCGGAGTTATAATAAATAGATTTATACAATAAAAAGCATGCATATTCCTATTATTATATCGTCAAGCATTACATACTTAGTAACATTCAATCACATTATCTATACTTTGATGTCGAAACAGTAACATTCCTAAAACTGGTTTTACATCACATTTATTAGCGTCACCTACTGAGAAATAGCTGAAATGTTTCCTAGTAAATATTCAGCGTAGTTTTGGTATGTTTTGCTAGAGGGCGTCACACGCGCGAGCTCGAAGTTTTGTATGCAAATGCTCCTATGTCCGCTCTATAGTATACCTATATATTTAAATCTCTTTGTTCCTGAACCTTCTACTGTAGAAACATCTAGAATGTTCGAGTACATATCGGTCCCGATTGACGAGGTGTCAATAGTTCTAGAAAGTTCTTTCATGGAAATTTCTAGAAGGTTCTTGACTCTCCTAGTTCTACTACTCGATACTTGAGGGCACTAGTGGTAACTAGTGTCGCCATGTACCATGTATTAATTTGGGCGCGCAACACAATGGTAAATAAAGTTGGCAGTATTTAGGCATTTTCCCTACATACTTTGGCATGATTTGGCAGGTTTTTTACCAAAATAAGGCAGGATCTGTATTTTAAAGATGGTCACACTGCTCATAGCCTCATAGCCATTAGCTATTAGCTACCACTGACCTTGCTACATATCTATTTATCTATGCCCACAGAATAGAATTACTCTCTACCATCTATCATGGAGGTTAGAGAGAAGGAGAACGATCGCTGTAGAAAATAGTGTCATAGAAATATGGACAAAATAAGTGAGGCGCTGTGATCGCTAAGTTGTCTCAATAAAAGCGGGCTGTTGTGTGCTAGTTTGAAATGATCTATCAACGTTTAATATACGTGTATATAAGATCATTCAAAGAAAAGAAAAAAGAAAATAACGAAATTATTATTTATTAATAAATAAATTATGTATTTTTTTTAATTTTAATTATTATATATTATTACAAATATAAATTATTAATTATCATTGATTTATTAAAGTCAATTTTTCAATGAACTTGAATCCGTGAACATTAAAAGCGACGTTGCCTCGCAGTGCAAACTATTGCGACGTATCGACAGCGGTGTTTTTGGCGGCGTCCTTAAACAAGCGGTTCGAGGCACGCGGCGTTCTCAAGGCAACGGCGCAAGTTGTAGAGTAGGACACCTGTTATCGACCATTAGCTTCTTTCAAAGGAGTAATGATCGATAAACAAAAATGTTTTGCTTTAAACACTTAGGGCATGGTTTTTAGAATTAGAGTTGTTATGATAATTCTAAAACACTACGACCTAAGTATTTAAAGCTAAACTTTAAAGCTTTTTGTTTAAGTGTGTTCTTGTAGATTAAGAGATAATAAAAAATTTGACATGATAAAACCCATAAAACAACCAATTAAGAAAGTCATACTTACTTACCGTTTCTAAGAACTCACAAAACGGTAGTTTCGTAAGTTCAATTGTACAAAATTTTTTGTTAAACTTTTGTTAACAATCAATAACTTGTCAATTGTTATCAAATCAAAATTAAAATTACTTGTATTCAAATGTAGTAGGTAAGTAAGTGTAAAAGAAAAGTATCGATAAACGATAATTGCACCCTGTGGCCGCCCTATTTATTACTTTTATAATTTTTGCCATTTTGGAATTTGAAGTTTGGCTTTCAGTTCACCGCAATTCTTCCATAATATAGGTGCGTGAAATAGACACTTATTGGGTAATTGACTTTGTGTGTAAATAGTGTTAAGTACGTTTATTTTATTATTTTTCACTGTGATATTAACACTACTTGACTTTTGTGTGTACGTGTTGGCGGCGGAAAATGCCAAGACAGCAGCATTTTACAGTGCGGCAAAGTATACAGATATGGTTTTATTGTATGGCGAATACCGCCAAAATTCAGCGTTATCTCTGCGTAATTATCGTGAGAGATACGGCGCAACTCGCGTCTGCCCTACTAGCGTCCGGACAATCCTAGGTGCTGTCCAAAGAATCAGGGAAAATCAGCGTATAGTGCCCAACACTCATGAAGGAGTTGCTCCGCGTCACTTTCCAGATACAACAGATCCCATCCGTAGAAATCGTGATACTTGGCGATTTTAACGCCCACCACGCTGAATGGCTCGGTTCACGTTTAACCGATCATGCGGGAGATCTGTTTACGACTTCGCCTTGGCATATGGTCTGACACAACTGGTTACTTCGCCTACGCGGGTTCCAGATGTGAAGGATCATACACCTTCCCTGTTGGATCTTCTGCTGACCTCTCATCCGCACGGATATCAGGTTTCAGTCGATGCCCCTCTGGCTCTTCGGACCATTGTCTGATCCGGAGTGTGGTACCACTCACGCTCTCCTCGCGGTTGCGTTCTGCAGGTTGCCGCCGTGTTTGGCATTACAAGTCGGCGGATTGCGATGGAATGCGGTCTTTCTTTGCATCCCACCCATGGGGGCGGGTTTGCTTCTCGCCGGATGATCCCAGCGCTGTTGCTGACTCTGTAACCGATGTTGTGCTACAGGAATGGAACTATTTATTCCATCATTTGTGGTACCCATCGGTGGCAGATCGTAGCCTTGGTTTGGTCGCTCCTGTAAGACTGCATTACGCAGTAAGCAGGAGTGTTATCATGCCTGAGCTGAGGCTTCGGCGGCTCGTGATGTAAACACCAGCATGCTTAAAAAGAAGTATAACTTCGCCTCCAGGTCCTTCAAAAAAGTTATTGCCAAGGCAAAATCAGAGCACATAGGCAGAATTGGCGAGAAACTAGTTCGCCTTCCTTCGGGAACCCGTGCATTCTGGTCTCTCGCCAAGGCTGTCCAAGGGAATTTCTGTAAGCCATCACTACCATCTCTGCACAGGAAGGATGACTCACTGGCCCATGCTGCAAAAGAGAAAGCCGACCTTTTAGGCTCCCTTTTTGCGTCCAACTCGACTCTTGATGACGGGGGGAACACACCGCCGACCATCCCGCAGTGTGAGTGCTCTATGCCTGATGTGCGATTCACACAGTGCTCAGTACGCAAAGCACTCCTCTCCCTGGACATCCACAAGTCGAGTGGGCCTGATGGAATCCGCCAATTATGCTAAGGACATGCGCTCCAGAGTTGGCACCGGTTCTAACGCGTCTTTTCGGTACTCCTACTCCTAGGCATTGTCCCGAATTCATGGAAGACAGCTTTCGTGCACCCGATCCTAAAAAGGTAACCGCTCTGATCCGTCCAATTACAGACCTATCGCCATCACCTCCTTGTTCTCGAAAATAATGGGTCCATTATTAACTGCCAGCTCATGCGGTACCTTGAGGAGCACCAGCTGATTAGTGACTGCCAGTACGGTTTCCGTCGGGGTCGCTCAGCTGGTGATCTTCTTGTTTATCTAACACATAGATGGGCGCAGGCGATCGAGTCCAAGGCCGTTAGTTTGAACATAGCGAAGGCCTTCGATAGGGTCTGGCATAAGCGCTTCTTCCGAAGCTTCCTTCCTATGGGCTTCCCGAGAAATTGTGCAATTGGATCACCAGTTTTCTGGCTGATCGGAGCATCAAGGTCGTAGTAGACGGTGCGTGCTCCGATTACAAGCCTATTAACGCTGGTGTTCCACAAGGCTGCGTGCTATCACCAACGCTGTTTCTTCTGCATATCAATGATATGTTGCAAACCGGCAACATTCATTGCTATGCGGATGACAGCACTGGTGATGCTCTATACACCGGCCGTGCCAATATTTCTCGGGAAAACGTCGCCGAGTACCGGAACAAACTTGTGTCTGAAGTCGAGACTTTGTTGAACAAAGTCTTGGATTGGGGGCGACTAAATCTAGTCCAGTTCAATCCCCAGAAGACACAAGTTTGCGCGTTTACCGCTAAAGGAACCCCTTTGTCGTATCTCCTCAGTTTCAAGGCACTCCCCTTGTTGCCTCAGCCAGTATCGGAATCCTCGGAGTCAACATATCGAATGACGTGCAATTTCGTGGTCACTTGGAAGAGAAGGCCAAATTGGCCTCTAAAAAACCTGGCGTGCTCAGTAAAGCGGAACAGTATTTCATGCCGGCATACCGCCGGCAACTTTACAAGGCGCAGGTTCGGACACATATGGAATACTGTTCCCATCTCTGGGGCTCCCAGTGCCAGCTCCTTCCACTTGATCGCATTCAGCGCAGAGCGGATCGAATCGTCGACGACTGAGTTCTTTCCGATCGGCTTGACTCACTAGCACTGCGTAGAGATGTTGCATCTCTTTGCATATTTTATCGCATGTACCACGGGAGTGCTCTGAGAATTGTTTGGACTAATTCCAGCCGCTCAATTTCACCATCGCACATCGCGACAAAACTCGCGATACCATCTATACCATCTGGATGATTGGCGGTCCACCACTGTGCGATTTAGAAGTTTTCTTCCTCGAACTACTTCCTTGTGGAACCGATTACCACCAGCGATTTTTCCGGACCGATACGACTTAGGGACCTTCAAGAAAAGAGCCTACTCCTCTTTAAAAGGCCGGCAACGCATCTACAATTCCCTGGTGTTGCAGTTGTTCATGGGCGGCGGTAGTCACTTAACATCAGGTGAACAGCATGCTCGTTTGCCCCTCTCCTATTAAAAACCCTCGTTCGAACAACGAGTCTTAGACCATTTCGATCGAATCCAACCTGCAGCCTTAGACAAGCTGGGCGTGTTTAGAGTGAGGCAGAACAATACACCGAGTGTTAAAAGGAACAAACTACGTTCTTATAAATATGCTAAGGTCCAGGCGCCGCCCCATGATAAGCCGATTAGAGTCTTACTGCCACTGGGTACTGGAAAAATGTCTCAAGACCAACGTTTCCTATCAAATATGTTTTGGACAGATGAAAGCACATTTACTCGAAACGGCATATGGAACCGACAAACCATGCGTCACTGGAGCCATACGAATCCCCATTTATTTTGTGTAATCAGCTCATCAATACCGATTTTCCATTAATGTTTGGGCAGGCATTCACGGAGATCAAATAATCGGCCCTGTTTTTATTGACGGAAACCTGAATGCACAGAAGTTTCTCAATATTCATAACGGCCCAATAACAGAATATTTATAAGGATTGTCTGTGGTAGCTTACCAGCGGTTATGGTTCCAGTTAGATGGAGCTCCTCCACACTCCGTACTCCTCGCAAGAGAGCGGCTTAACACCATGTTCGGCGAACAATTGATAGGGCGCTATGGCCCTCGCAGGTGGCCAGCTCGGTCGCCCGACCTCACTCCTCTAGACTTCTTTTTATGGGGCTTTATTAAAAATGAAGTGTATCCTAAGATCTCCGAAACCGAAGATGAACTGCGCAATCGTATTGTTGCCGCCTTTGACAAATTAAAAGCCCTGGCTCTGGATCCTGAACGAAATTTGTTAAGCAGGCTTCAGGACAACATTATGCGGCGATGTAACTTGTGCATTCAAGAACGTGGCGGATATTTTGAAATTTTTAAATTTAGGTTCCATTAAATTTTGCATGTTCCATTATTGCGAAATAAAAAGTGGCGGTAAAAATACCTAAACAGTTTAGTGAGTAAGTTTTTATTTCGTCGCACTTTGTCAAACGAACCAAGGCCGTGCCGACAATAACGCTGCCTGCCGCCAATCGCCATGCCACCGCGTGCAACGTTGCCACTTTTCAAGGGTCAATGTACGTAGTCTAAACAGAGTGTTTACATTTACTAAATTTATTTTAATATTTATTTTGTTTGAAAATTTCATTTTATTATTTTACTGGTTTTAATTTAATATTTAATTTTTCTACACTTCTATGGACTAGTATTACTTATGGTTTCATTTATTGCATATAATGTGGATTCCTTACTGTATATATGGCTGTTGAGTAGACAAGATGTTTTTAACTCTTATTATCTACAGTTTTTTATATAAAAAATACATTATTGTCTCTCATCAATTATGAACAGTATTATGCATATTTTGATATGACTACTTGTACTCATAAACAACTAACTTCGCAGACACTACTTACCGATGGCAGGGCCGCTATAAATTCTACAAATTTTCAGGGAAAGGCGGGCTATGCTTTAGTACGTAGCTACTATACTCTTTGGTACGTAGGTAGCGATCGTTCTCCATCTCTCTAACCTCCATGCTGTCTATGCCACTGACAAGTGACAACAGACTGGCGGCGGATTATTCTTTATTCCAAATCAAATTTATCCATTATTCAGCTGTACATAATATTTATTTAAATATTACTAGCACAAGCGCTCTTGGTTTTGTTTAGCACAAATTAAGTATAAACTTGTATAATTCTTGGGTAAAAAGTACTCTGTGGTTCTTGATTTTCATTTCCATTTTCCACAGAACAGAACTCTCATTATGCTTTTTAAATCACAAACAATTACGAATTCAAATCAAGCTCAATTTCAAGCGATAGACCTAGACAGAGAAATTATTAATTATAGGGATTGTTCAAAACGTTTCTACCAAGTATCACGCAATTTTTCTAAGCAATATGCTCATATATATTCTGCGAGGTTAAATACGTTCAGGAATATTTTAATTCCAATTATTAAGAAGAAGTGGTCGAATAAATATAAGATTCTAAAGTTGTGTGAACTACGTGAGAAGAGTACATTATGTGTTATTATTGGTACGCTTTTCAAACATCAACAGTTAAAGCCAAGCATATTGAAAGAGCTTTCCGACCAGCTAGAGATTATTCCTCAGCCTACAAGGTTTGCCACCTTTGCTTCATATCTAATAAGTGATGACTAGAATTTTATTATACAGTTATAGTATCTAATTAAAACACCTTTTTGCAGAACTCATTTTGTCCATGAATCTGATAGTCTTGTTTTAGAAGATGAGCTCCAAAGGATTAAATTATCTAATAACTGCATTGATGTACATGAAGTAGTCACTGGTGTTGTTGTTGCCATCCTTGGTAAGAAAAATTAAAAAGTTGTTTAATCAATATTTATTAAGAAAAGTGAATACAGAAGTGATTATCGAAAGGAACTAGCTACATGATTCTGAAGATAGTAAAAAAAAAAATTAGGTTGTTTTATTAAGTAGTTGTCGAGATATCTTGTACACAAAGAATTTATGAACCACAGACTAAAGGGCATCCACAATATAATTTTTTTATCCACCACACTATAATATAATTACTAAACACACACCACAATATAATTTAAAAAAGCATCATGCTTGTTCATTAGTGATTCTGATTATTTGCTTACCATAATGTGATGTAAAATAATAAACACGACCCAATGTGAGTGAAACAAGTGATTTAAGCATTATGATTAATACAAATCAGGAAACATTGCCTTGGGAGAGGCCCATGTCCCGAAGTGTACTTTTGCAGGGTGATAAAAAAGAAGTTAACTTTACTTGCCTATTTACATGCTAGTGTAAATGTGCTTCAAAAAAGTTGTTGGTAACACAATAGGAAATCCACATAATAATGTGTTTTAATATTAAAATATACTAAAATTGATAAAGTAAAAATTATTTTTAAAGAAAATAATAATGAATTTTAATAATAATGACAATTTTATTTCAAATCTGTTTGTCTACTTCTTCTATAGTATTCTACTTATTTAAATGTCCATTATTTGACTTATTTTAATGAAAACTGAAAGCAGTTCAATATTCATTTACTATATTTATGAAATTAAAACAACACCAGCTTCTAAAAATATTAATTAATTATTAATGAAATAATTTTTAACAAAATATCCCTTTTTAATTTTTGTATACTTTGTAGGTACTATACAGGGTATTTTTGAAACGCTCCGAAAACGAAGACAGATGATAGTACTAAGGATACCTATGATGATGGGTCACAAAGAAATTGATCCCGAGGAAAAAATCATCTTTTCACAACATTTTATTAACTTTATTCACGCCCATCATGTCATTAAAGTTATTTGAAACGATATTTCACAAAAAATATCATGAAAATACTGAAATATGAAACCAGCAGTGAAACTTTAAAAGAAAATAAGCTGACAATAGGGTCAATATCCTCATGGTGCCGAACTCTTACCTAGATCGATAATAAACAATGCATTAGGTATACTACTTACTCACTCTACCCTTCCCTTTCACACACGCTGCTTCGTGTCGCCCGCTGTGGAATTTCATATGCTTCAGGACGTTATAATAATTTTAGTTTTGAGACAGTGCCATGTTGACAATCACGAGCGATAGTTCAATTGTTTTGTTTATTAAATTATTGTCGTTATAACTTGTTATTTATTAATTAATGATGTTGTTCTTGTTGTTACGTTTTGTGTTTTTGTTTTGTTTTAATAATGCCTAACGCAGAGGTACATTTATAGTGCTAGTGAATACGGCAACATGTTAATGTGCCTTGAAGAATCTCATAAGGCCACGGAGGATCGGTAAGCTGTTTCATACCTTTTTTTAAATAACTTAGTACTGAACTGATCTGAATAGGTACATAACTGAATACATCAGAATAATAAACATAATTACACAATGGATAACAAAGCATGACTCTAACCTTGTAAACATTTTATTTAAGTATTTTTTCATTAGCGGGGAATCGAACCAGTTATTTGGTTTATTTAAGCTAATTTTTAAATAACTTGTTAACATTTTATTTAAGTATTTTTTCATTAGCGGGGAATCGAACCAGTTATTTGGTTTATTTAACCTGTGAATTTGAATTAAAGTGGCTACGTGGAGACAAGCACAGTGGCAAAATAGTAGGTTAAGTAGATAAGTTAGGTATTTAGACAAGTGTTGTAAATTATTAGGTATTGTGGTACCATCGCTAGTTGCGGGCCGCGCGAATTCGGCGTTCGCGCGTACATTGACCCGTAGTCAGCTGATTGTAATTCAGTAATTCCACTGCTGGTTTTATATTTCAGTATTTTCATGATATTTTTTGTGAAATATCGTTTCAAATAACTTTAATAACATGATGGAGCGTGAATAAAGTTAATAAAACGTTGTAAAGATGATTTTTTCCTCGGGATCAATTTCTTTGTGACCCATCATCATAGGTATCCTTAGTACTATCATCTGTCTTCGTTTTCGGAGCGTTTCAAAATACCCTGTATATTATTCTCTAAAATAGATTTAATTATCAAAGTACAATTTACTGATGTATCTGTAGATTAACTGTAGATTAATCAGTAAATAAATCACAACAATAACAGGACTTTGATTTGTAATGGAACTAAAATTATGTTTATATTTGTTCCATTACATAATTTATATTATAAACATGCACACTCACTTATAAATTGCATCCGGCCCATGCAAAGACAACATCGTTATCTAGGTCTTGCAATAGTGACACTGTGAAAATTCACTACCCCATATTATCTTGTGTTGTCTTCGTAATTACTAAAATAAAAACTATGGTTACCAACCCAACTACCAACTGTGGCAACTAATAGCAAATATCCCTCCTATAAGGCAATCTATGGGAGAGACTGCAGTGGGGACTGCTGAACATAATATATTTAATGGTTTTAAGAACAATGGTATATAATTTGATACAAAATTATGATAACATTTTCATATTTCTTAGTTATATTAGTCATTTAAGCTTCAATAAACAAAATAAAAGAGGTACTTGTAAATAATTTAGACAAACTTATTTTAAAGTGAAAAAAAAAGAATTAGAATGTTAGAAATTTTAACACTGTTTTTTCATACACTTATATCTGTTTATGCTATACAGGGTTATTTTGCAAAACCGGCCAAATTTGCAGAGTCGGTTCAGAATAAGGAATATAGGCAAATGGTAAAGAAAAATTAATTTAAAAATCTCAAACATTCTGTCCTTTTTTTTTAAATTCAAAATGCGTGGTAATGCATTATTTTAACTGATTTTACTGCACACGTAGACATTCATAAGGGTCCATTGGTAGGCGAAAATGTTGTTGCCCATAAAAGTAAAGTTAAAAAGTAAATTTACAGCCTATATACGTTCCACTGCTGGGCACAGGCCTCCTCTCATTTCTGAGAGGGTTTTAGGCAAGTAAATGTCCACCGCGCTGCCCCAATGCGTGTTGGCGAACCTCACATGTCTTCGAAATTTTTTTGATTTCTCAAACATGCAGGTTTCCTCACAATGTTTTCTTTTACCGCCGTGCAATTAACAATTTCATTGATGCGGTGGGGATCGAACCCGGTTGCTCACGTACTGTGAAACTTACAGCGGCGCTAACCATCTGAGCTACCACGGCTCTTGCCCATAAATCACATTCAATTTGGGATTTTTCAATTAAAAGTAGAAGCCTTATTAACTCATATTTTCAAAACCTGCAATAATGGTATATCATTATTTATATATTTGAAGTTTAATATTTGGCTACACTTTGAAAAATAACCCTGTATATCTATATCAACAATCTAAATATAAAATTATCTGTTATTATGGTAACTTTTGTCTCAAGCTTCGTTGAATGAGGTATTTATTATACATTTTTTGTAGACAAACTTGCAGTTAATTATAAGTTCTATGCTTCTATGAAGACCTCAACTTTTCTAATACTGGGGTTATTTAAAATAGTGCAAGATTAAATTGCATTTTGCTTACCTATATTTAATTATATAACTAATTTAAATAACCTCTGTAGGATAATGGAAACAATTAATAATCAAAATAATAAGACCAGTCGAAATAATGCAGTTTTGTCTTAGTCCTAGTTGTCCAAAAAAATCTTAAATCATTGTTAATTTAAAATATTGATTTACATGCATACACTTTGTATGTTATGAAACAATTTTGACAATAACTATCACTAAAAATAATTAATTCCTTTATTATACATTTTGGACCAAAATGATATACCTACTAGTTAAAAAACTATATCTCTTTTTCGCACAAAATTAAAAATTAACCTAAGCAAAGGATTTCATACTTATTTTTTATTTATGACTATTTAGATATGTAAAATAAAAACACTACACAATTACTTACTTAACTTTGGAATTTCATTATGTCACTTTTGAGTTCTATTCATGCATTTGTACAATAATGCCAAATAAACTCATTTTTTTTTTATAAAACTCAAGAACCCCATATTTTCTTACTAAAGGTGGTTCAAGTAACTTGCTGCTCTTTGGCCTCTGCCTACTTCCTCAGGGATTACAGGCGTGATGCTATGTATGTATATGTATGTATGTATGTAACATGTTACAAATTAATTTCAAAAGTAATAACTGCCCTTTGTAAAATTCATTAAAAGTAGCATAAAAGTGGACAAAACTCTTTTAACTTTCAGGTTCAGAAGATGAAGATGGGGTATTTACAATTAAAGATGTGTGCTGGCCTGAATGTAATATTCAAAAGCCTCTACCAGAGTTAAGCAGCAATAGGTAATTAAATTTAGCATTCATTAGCAAAGTAAACTTTCTTTGTATTTTTTGGCCTTTTAACATTATTAGAACACAACATTTCTTCAACAAAACATGTCCCTCAGTGCTACAAACAAATCATTCACTAAAACATCTGTGATGTTATATTTATATAAAGTCTATTTATTTTATTTCATTTTATGTTTTAAGGTTAAGTATTAATGTATTTTAACACAGTTTTTTAGCATAACAGCTGATATAAAGCAAGGCAGATATAGGATTCGAATATTTTGATTTATGACTATTAATTGAGTAAAATAATGTAACTTTTATGGATTATAATGTGTTTATTTCAGCTATAGGTAGCTCTATATTGTGATCAAACATACTACAGTTTAAAATCTGCAAAAAAAAATTAATAGTTAATTTTAATTATACCTAGTTAGTACTGCATCGACTTGCTTTGACCAGGTTCATACGGTGAACACAGTTTCATTGGAAGTTGACAATTCGGGTTACAACGATTGCGCTCGCTCGATTTGCAGTTCTCGAACCCATCTGCACAGCAGCCAGTCGCTGTTGATGGTGATGTTTGTTGCGGTTTTCGATTCTCCATCTAATGCCGCAAGCTGTATTTTAGTGCATCTTCCGATACAAGTTTTTCAACTTTTGATTATTTTCGGCGGAAGCCTCAATGGCCATCCAGATCGTGGGTCGTCTTCAATCGAGTCCCTGTATTGTTTGAAAATTGTATGTACGAAACTAAATCTGTAG
>JAGSMP010002216.1:0-31059 GCA_029286625.1 Parnassius orleans
CTTTGACCAGGTTCATACGGTGAACACAGTTTCATTGGAAGTTGACAATTCGGGTTACAACGATTGCGCTCGCTCGATTTGCAGTTCTCGAACCCATCTGCACAGCAGCCAGTCGCTGTTGATGGTGATGTTTGTTGCGGTTTTCGATTCTCCATCTAATGCCGCAAGCTGTATTTTAGTGCATCTTCCGATACAAGTTTTTCAACTTTTGATTATTTTCGGCGGAAGCCTCAATGGCCATCCAGATCGTGGGTCGTCTTCAATCGAGTCCCTGTATTGTTTGAAAATTGTATGTACGAAACTAAATCTGTAGTGCGAAACTAAATTTGACTACAAAACGAATTTCGTAAGAACGAAACGAATTTCGTGAGAACGAAACGAATTTCGTATATACGAAACTAAATTGTAAGAACGAAACGACTTTTGTAAGTACGAAACGAATTAATATTAACTTCGTAAGTACGAAACCACTGTACGAACGAAACGAATTTCGTGAAGTACGAAACGAATTGTAAGAAAGAAACGAATTTCGTAAATAATTAACTAATTTCGTAAGTATGAACCACTCGTAAGAACGAAACGAATTTCGTAAGTACGAAACGAATTTCGTAAGAACGACTTTCGTAAGTACGAAACCATTTCGTATGTACGAAACTAAATTGTAAGAACGAAACTAAATTCAAAATTATATTAATAAATTGAAATTCATTGAAAAGGAAAAATAGTTTAATATTTCATTTCATTATCCTTCCTGTCATTCCGCAACTTTTGTTATCCCACGTACTTTTGTACCTACAAGTTTAGTTTACTAACGAAATTAGTTTTTACGAATTTAGTTTCGTACCTACGAATTCGTTTCGTACTTACGAAATTAGTTGTATGAAACTAAACGAAACGAAAACGAAAATTATTTTGTACCTACAAAATTTGTTTCGTACTAACGAATTTAGTTTCGTACTTCCGAATTCAGTTTGTACACGAAATTAGTTGTACTGAATTTAATTATTTCACGAAATTCGTTTCGTACTCACGAATTTACTTTCGTACTAACGACTTTAATTTTTTAATTACGAATTTAGTTTTGCATTTACGAAATTAGTCTGTACTAACAAAATTAAGTAATTTCGTTAATTGTTAGTACGAAACGAATTTCGTAAGTAACGAAACTGTTTCGTACCAACGAAATTAACTATTTTCGTTAATTTTGTAAGTACGAAACTAGTTTGGTACTAACGAAATTAAGTTTTGTAATCACGAATTTGTTTTGTACATACGAATTTAGTTTCGTACTTACGAAATTAGTTTCTGTACTAACAAAATTAGTTACGTACAAACGAAATTAGTTTCATATCACGAAATTGTTTATTATTCACGAATTTACTTCGTACTTACGAATTTAGTTTTGTAGTTGCAAATTTAGTTTCGTACTTACGAAATTATTTCGTACTAACGAAATTAGTTTCGTTGTTAAGAAATCTGTTTCGTACTTACGAAATTCGTTTCATTCACGAAAGTCATTTCGTTCTTACGAAATTAGTTTCGTACTTACGAAATATTTATACTACGAAATTGCTCTGTTCCTCAACGAATTTACTGTACTCTTACGAATTTAGTTCGTACTTATGAATTTAGTTTCACCAACGAAATTAGTTTCGTATAACTAAATTAGTTTCGTACTAACGAAATATTTTGTTCTCACGAAATTGTTTCGTACTTGAAGAAACTGTTTCTGTCTACGAAATTAGTTCTGTCTTACGAAATCTGTTCGTTCTTACGATATCGTTTCTGTTCCATGAAATTAGTTTCGTTCCACGAAATCTGCTCGTTCCACGATATCTGCTCTGTCTTATGAAATTAGTTTCGTTCTTACTAAACTGTCTTGTACTCACGAATTTAATTTCGTAATTTATGAAATTAGTTTCGCACTTACGAAATAGTCACCATAAAATCTGTTGGCACTATTTAGAAACTGTTTTACAATTTTTACGAAATTCGTTCTGTTCATTGAAATTCGTCTGCAATTTCACGAAATCACTTCATACTCGCTTAGAATCTCTGTTCTGTTCTCAATGAACTCCACTGCAACTTTACGAATTTAGTTTTGTACTTACGAATTTAGTTTCCGTACTAACGAAATAAGTTTTGTAATTAATCTGTTAGTTTCGTACTAACGAAATTAGTTTCTGTTCTACGAAATTGTTTCGTACTTATGAAATTGTTCTGTTCTTACGAAATTGTTTTGTTCTACGAAAGTCGTTTCGTTCTACGAAATTAGTTTGTACTTACGAAATTACTTCATACTACGAAATTGTTTCGTTCTCACGAATTTACTGTACTTACGAATTTAGTTTTGTACTTACGAATTTAGTTTCACCACGAAATTAGTTTGCAATTAACTAAATTAGTTTCGTAATAACGAAATTAGTTTCGTTCTTACTAAATATACTTCGTACTTACGAAATTGTTTGTAATTACGATATTCGTTTCTGTTCTTACGAATTTAGTTTCGTACATACGAAATTAGTTTCACTTACGAAATTGCTCTGTTCTTACGAAATTCGTTTGTACTTACGAAATCTGTTTCGTTCTTACTGAAATTAGTTTCATACTTACGAAATTAGTTAATTATTTACGAAATTGTTTCGTTCTTACGAAACGTTTGTTCTCACGAAATTGCTCTGTTTTAAGAAATTCGTTTTATACTTACGAAATTGTTTCGTTCTTAAGAATTGTTTCGTACTTACGAAATTGTTTGTAGTCACGAATTTAGTTTCGCACTACGAATTTATTTTCGTACATACGAAGTTTTCAAACAATACAGGGACTTGATTGAAGACGACCCACGATCTGGACGGCCAGTTGAGGCTTCCACAACGGAAATAATCAAAATTTGAAAACTTGTATCGGAAGATGCATGGCTAAAGGAAAACAACTTGCATTAGATGGAGTATCAGAAAACCACATTAAACATCCTACATCAACAGCCTGGCATGACTTTAGTCTGTCAAGATGGGTTCCGAGAATGCTCTAAAAGTCGAAAACACGAGCGTCAAAAGTTATGGACCGAATTGTAACTGGCGATTAAACTTGGGTTCAATATTATGAACCTGAGTCAAAGCAAGAGTCGATGCAGTATCATAGAAAAGGCACACCCTCCTAAGAAGTATGAGGTGTCTCAATTGGCCGGAAAGATCATAAGGGACGATCTTTTGGATAGAGAAGGTATCCTTTTGATTGATTTTAAGGAGCGTGGTGTTTTCATAACGGAGAATACTGCCTTCTTTATAAGATCAATTAGAGGAGGCTATTGAAAAGGCTTGGAAAGCTTACAAAAGGCTTCATATTTTGCATCGATAATTCGGCTGTACCACAAGCCACGTTGCGACGACTGCCTGTCAACGGTGTTGTTTTAAACAACTGCGTTACCCACCCTACAGCCCAGACCTGACCCCAAACGACTATTATGTGTTTCAAAAATGAAGAAAGAACTGCGTGGGAAAAATTTGCAACCATGATGAAGTGAAAATGAAGAAAGAATGTTGGAAAAATTTGGCAACCATGATGAAGTGAAGTTTATTATTTCATTTATTTTGACGCCCTAGATAAATATTTTTTAGACGGTATTAATGTTATTTGACAGATCTAATAAATGTATGTATTAGAAATTCATTGAAAAGGAAAATAGTTTAATATTTCATTTCATTATCCTTCCCTGTCATTCCGCAAACTTTTTGATATTCCCACGTAATTTTGTACCTACAAATTTAGTTTTACTAACGAAATTGTTTCACTTACGAAATTGTTTCGTAATTACGAAATTGTTTTGTTCTACGAATTTAGTTTCGTACATACGAAATTAGTTTGCACTTACGAAATTCGTTTCGTTCTTACGAAATTCGTTTCATTACGAAATTCGTTTGTTCTTACAAAATTGTTTTGTTCTTACGAAATTCGTTTGTTCTTACGAAATTAGTTTCGTACTCTACGAAATTAGTTAATTATTTACGAAATTCGTTCTGTACTTACGAAATTGCCTGTTCACGAAATTATTTCGGTCTTACGAAAGTCGTTTCATACTTACGAAATTCGTTTCGTTCTTACGAAATCTGTTTCGTTCTCACGAAATACGTTTCATTCTTACGAAACTAGTTAATTATTTACGAAATTGTTTCTGTTCTTACGAAATTGTTCTGTCTTCACGAAATTCGTTTCGTTTTTAAGAAATTGTTTCATACTTACGAATCTGTTCTGTTCTTACGAAATTCGTTTCGTTCTCACGAAATTCGTTTCTGTTTGAAATTCGTTTTGTAGTCACGAATTTAGTTTCGCACTACGAATTTAGTTTCGTACACATACGAAGTTTTCAAACAATATAGGACTTGATTCAAGACGACCCACGATCTGGACGGCAAATTGAGGTCATATGGAAATATTCAAAATTGGAAAACTTGTATCGGTAGATGCCGCTAAGGAAAAACAACTTGCAGCATTAGATGGAGTATCAGAAAACCACATTAAACATCCTACATCAAATGCCTGGCATGACTTTAGTCTGTGCAAGATGGGTTCTGAGAATGCTTTATGCAATCGAAAACACGAGCGCGTCAAAAGTTATGGCCTGAATTGTAACTGGCGATTAAACTTGGGTTCACCATTATGAACCTGAGCCAAAGCAGAGTCGATGCAGTGTCATAGAAAAGGCACACCCTCCTAAGAAGTATGAGGTGTCTTATCGGCCGGAAAGATCATATGATGATCTTTTGGGATAGAGAGAAGGTATCCTTTTGATTGATTTTAAGGAGCGTGGTGTTTTCATAACGGAGAATACTGCTCTTCTTTATAAGATCAATTAGAGGAAGCTATTAAAGAAAAAGGCTTGGAAAGCACAAAAGGCGTGCTATTTTTGCACGATAATTCGGCCGTACCACAAGCCACGTTGCGACGACTGCCTGTCAACGGTGTTGTTTTAAACAACTGCGTTACCCACCCTACAGACCTGACCCCAAACGACTATTATGTGTTTCAAAAATGAAGAAAGAACTGCGTGGGAAAAATTTGCAACCATGATGAGTGAAAATGAAGAAAGAACTGCGTTGGAAAAATTTGGCAACCATGATGAAGTGAAGTCATATTTCAGCTATTTGACGCCCTAGATAAATATAGACAGGTATTAATAAGTTATTTGACAGATCTAATAAATGTATAAGGGTTAAGCGAAATTCATTGAAAAGGAAAATAGTTTAATATTTCATTTCATTATCCTTCCCTGTCATTCCGCAAACTTTTTGATATTCCCACGTAATTTTGTACCTACAAATTTAGTTTCGTACTAACGAAATTCGTTTCGTACTTACGAAATTCGTTTCGTAATTACAATTCGTTTATTCTTACAATTTAGTTTCGTACATACGAAATTAGTTTCGTGCCACGAAATTCGTTTCGTTCTTGAAATTCGTTTCGTTACTTACGAAATTCGTTTCGTTCTTACAAATGTTTCGTTCACGAAATTCGTTTCGTTCTTGAAATGGTTTCGTACTTGAAATTAGTTAATTATTACGAAATTCGTTTCGTACTTACGAAATTCGTTTCGTTCACGAAATTCATTTCGGTCTTACGAAATCGTTTCATACTTACGAAATCGTTTCGTTCTTACGAAATTCGTTTCGTTCTCTGAAAATACGTTCATTCTTACGAAACTAGTTAATTATTTACGAAATTCGTTTTGTTTTTACGAAATTCGTTTCGTACTCACGAAATTCGTATCGTTCTTACGAAAGTCGTTTCATTCTTACAAAATTTGTTTCGTTCTTACGAAATCGTTTCGATCTCACGAAATTACTTTCGTTCTTACGAAATTCGTTTTGTAGTCACGAATTTAGTTTCCTTTTCTGAATTTAGTTTCGTACATACGAAGTTTTCAAACAATATAGGACTTGATTCAAGACGACCCACGATCTGGACGGCAAATTGAGGCTTCCATGCCGGAAATATTCAAAATTTGAAAACTTGTATCGGTAGATGCATGGCTAAGGAAAAACAACTTGCAGCATTAGATGGAGTATCAGAAAAAACCACATTAAACATCCTACATCAAATGCATGACTTTAGTCTGTGCAAGATGGGTTCCGAGAATGCTTTATGTCAAAACGAGCGTCAAAAGTTATGGCCCGAATTGTAACTGGCGATTAAACTTGGGTTCACCATTATGAACCTGAGCCAAAGCAAGAGTCGATGCAGTGTCATAGAAACACACCTCCTAAAGTATGAGGTGTCTCAATCGGCCGGAAAGATCATGGCGATGATCTTTTGGGATAGAAAAGGTATCCTTTTGATTGATTTTAAGGGCGTGGTGTTTTCATAACGGAGAATACTGCTCTTCTTATAAGATCAATTAGAGGAAGCTATTAAAAAAAAACTGGAAAGCTTACAAAAGGCGTGCTATTTTTGCACGATAATTCAGCCATCCACCACAAGCCACGTTGCGACGACTGCCTGTCAACGGTGTTGTTTTAAACAACTGCGTTACCCACCTAGACCCCAAACGACTATTATGTGTTTCAAAAATGAAGAAAGAACTGCTTGGGAAAAATTGGCAACCATGATGAAGTGAAAATGAAGAAAGAACTGCGTTGGAAAAATTTGGCAACCATGATGAAGTGAAGTCAGCTATTTCGGCCTATTTTGACGCCCTAGATAAATATTTTTTAGACAGTATTAATAAGTTATTTGACAGATCTAATAAATGTATAAGGGTTAAGCGAAATTCATTGAAATGGAAAAATTGTTTAATATTTCATTTCATTATCCTTCCCTGTCGTTCCGCAAACTTTTGATATTCCCATAGTTTGTACCTACAATTTAGTTTCGTACTAACGAAATTCGTTTCGTACTTACGAAATTCGTTTCGTAATTACGAAATTCGTTTTTTTCTTACAATTTAGTTTACATACGAAATTAGTTTCGTTCTTACAATTTCGTTTCGTTCTTACAAAATTCGTTTCGTACTTACGAAATTCGTTTCGTTCTTACGAAATTCGTTTCGTTCTTACGAAATTCGTTTCGTTCTTACGAAATTAGTTTCGTACTTACGAAATTAGTTAAGTATTTACGAAATTCGTTTAGTACTTACGAAATTCGTTTCGTACTTACGAAATTCGTTTCGTTCTTACGAAATCGTTTCATACTTGAAATTCGTTTCTTTCTTGAAATTCGTTTCGTTCTCACGAAATACGTTTCATTCTTACGAAATTCGTTTTGTAGTCACAATTTAGTTTCCTTTTCTAATTTAGTTTCGTACATACAGAAGTTTTCAAACAATACAGGGACTCGATTGAAGACGACTCACGATCTGGACGGCCAATTGGGGCTTCCACGCAAATAATCAATACAGCTTGCAGCATTAGATGGAGTATCAGAAAAAACCACTTTAAACATCCTACGTTCTTACAAAATTTGCTTCGTGCCGAAATTCGTTTCATACTTACGAAATTGGTTACGAATTTAATTTTGTACTTACGAAATTCGATTCGTAATTACGAAATTCGTTTTGTTCTTACGAATTTAGTTCGTACGAAATTAGTTTCATGCTTACGAAATTCGTTTCGTTCTTACGAAATTCATTTCGTTCTTACAAAATGGTTTCGTACCCACGATGGTTTCGTTCTTGAAATTCGTTTTCATGCTTACGAAATTCGTTTCGTTCTTGCAAATTCGTTTCATTCTTACAAAATTAGTTTCATACTTACGAAATTAGTTAATTATTTACGAAATTGTTTCGTTCTTCTGAAATTCGTTTCGTTCTTAAGAAATTGTTTCATAATTACGAAATTATTCGTAACTTACGAAATTTGTTTCATACTTACGAAATTTTATTTAAACCTCACAAAATTTGTTTCTGCACTAACGAATTTAGCTCGTACCTGAATTTAGTTTGTACTTACGAAATTTGTTTTGTACTTTCGAATTTAATTTCGTAGTTACGAAATCTGTTTCGTACTCACGAATTTACTTGAACCAACGAATTTAGTTTTGTATTTATGAATTTAGTTTCGTTCTTACGAAATTAGTTTCGTACTAACGAAATTGTTTCGTTTCACGAAATTGTTTCTGTACTACGGAAATTTTCTTCGTACTTACGATATTCGTTTCGTTCTTACGAAATTAGTTTCGTATTTAAGAAATTAGTTTCGTTAACGAAATTCGTTTCGTTCCACGAAATTCTTTTCGTTCCCACGAAATTCGTTTCGTACTACAAATTCATTTCGTTCTTACGAAATTCGTTTCATACTCACGAATTTAGTTTCGTTCAACGAATTTAGTTTCGTTCTTACGAATTTTTCTAACAAGACAGGGACTCGATTGAAGATGACCCCTGAAATGGACGGCCAATTGAGTCTTCCACGCAAAAATAATCAAAATTTGAAAAACTTGTCGGGATGCATGGCGTAAACAACTTGCGGCATTAGATAGAGTATCAGAAAAAATCACCAAACATCCTACATCAACAGCCTGGCATGACTTTGGTCTGTGCAAGATGGATTCCGAGAATGCTTTCTGCAAATCGAAAACGAGCGCGTCAAAGTTATGGCCCAATTGAAATTGGCGATGAAACTTGGGTTCGCTATTATGAACCTGAGTCAAAGCAAGAATAGATGCAGTGTCATAGAAAAGGCACTACTATGCTAACATAACCTAAGTACAATGAAATTTAATGGATCATGTTACGTTCCATATGCTAAGTTATTACTTATACCTAGGCACAAACAAGAAAATAATTTGGACTAAAATGTCGTTCTTCTCTCTTAATGTGTAATGTATGACTGTAAGAAGTATTTGTGTAATAAGGAGTGTAATGTGTGTGAGCAGTTTAAGGAGAGGAGTGTGTAAAATATGTGTGTATATATATTAGTGTATGTGTGTGTGTGTGTGTGTGTGTGTGTGTGTGTGTGTGTGTGTGTGTGTGTGTGTGTGTGTGTGTGTGTGTGTGTGTGTGTGTGTGGATATTATTATTTTAATACAGGTAGTATTACAGGTGAAAGTTATATGAAATTTATGTTTAAGTCTGAATACTAAGGAGGTTTTCAGTTTCATTACAATCTACTTTTGTACAGTTTTTACAATCTTCTTATAAAAGTTGTTTAAAATTAGTTGTATGTACAGAAAATTTCCTGCGTTTATTAAGTTCATTGGATTGTATAGCAGTAAACTATGTTGTTTCTGAATGATCGTTAATATAAACAGTTGTCTTACCGTAAGGACCTGACAGTTATCATAAAGTTGTGATGTAGGGTATAAGAAAGGTTTAAATGTTGCTACTTTGAGAATAGCACGTTGGGACATCTCAATCTTTTGTAACACCGTTATAGAAGCGCCACCCACGTTGAACTCGTTTTAATATCTGGATCCAAGACGTGTCTAATGGTTTTAAAATATATATTAATTTATGAATTCTCCTGCTAAGTGTGTTAATATGTTGTTTAAAATTTAAATTACTATATATTATAACCTCAGATATTTAATATATTCAACAGACTCAAGTGAAAGGCAGGAACAGCTATTGTGTCTTGTTGAACAATTATATGAATGAATCACTAAATTAAAATTTTCAAGATTACGAATAGGTTTTCTTAGTGAAAAAACTATATATTTTGTTTTCCTAATATTGAGTAAGAGTTTACTGTAAACCCAATTAGTAATTGCATTTATACCTGTCTGTGCTGATGAGAATACATCTGTCCACGTATCCACAGCAAATATCAAAACAGTGTCATCTGCATATGAGATTATATGTCCCTAAGAGAGATCAAATTTTGTTAAATTGTTAATATAAATAAGAAATAAGGTTGGTCCGAGTATACTTGCTTGTGGCACGCCATGTGTTACTAATAAATCATTGCTATTAATATTATTTACATCAACGCGTTGATATCTCTCAGAAAGATAACTTTTGAATAATTTGAGTTGAATGCCTCTGATACCGAGATTTTCTAATCGTTTTAATAGTATTTTTATTGAAACGGTATCGAATGCTTTAGCCAAATCTAAGAAAACTGTTATACACTTTTTCCACTGTCTAAATACGATGATATAAAATTTGTAAGATAATGAACGGCATGCTCTGTTGATTTGTCATGTCTAAAACCAAACTGTGTATTTGACAATAAATTATTTTTTCCAGATATTTTGTAAGTCTATTATTTATAATTTTTCTAAAATTTTTGACAATGCAGGTAAAATAGAGATAGGTCTATAATTACTTATACAGGTTTTGTCACCATTTTTAAAAATAGGTCGAATTACGGACTTCTTAAGATATCTAGGAATACACCATAATTTAGACATTGATTAAATATATAAGTCAAAGGAGGTATTAACAAATATTTAAATTTTTTAATAAATTGATTCGAAATTCTATCCCAAAATTTTCAAATTTTCAATTAGTTGTTCTACTTCACTTTCATCCGTGTCCAATAAAACAAATGAATTTGAATAATAATAAGATTTTCACCAATGTTACTATTAAAACTTTCGCTATTATTATTTTCTACATTAAAACTCTCTGCAAACTTTTACCTACATTTACAAAATAATTATTTATAAGATCAACAGATAATTGTAGTGTACTGATATATTCAAAAGTTCTCTATTATACATCATATATGGGTGAAATGTCAATCTTTTGCATATGCGAAGAAGTTTATCATGATCAATTTTTCTGATAGTAGTTGAAAAAACTGTTGACGTTGTTTATTTTAATACATAGAATTACAGGTTTGTGATCAGTAATTGATGTTTGAGGAACCATAGTAAGTGAAGGATTATTCGTTTTAGAAGAACATGATCAATACACGAACCGCTCGCGTCACGTGTTATTAGAGTATAAGTAGGTAACAACCCATGGAATGCTGTCAGTTGCAAATACTTATTGAGTTAATATTATGAATATAAATTATAACCATTAATTTTAGGTAAGTTGTCCTTAAAATAAAATCTATTTTTAATCTAGTTAGCAATACTAAAATCTGTCATATTGCAGTTAATACTTCGTATATTCTGCGTAATAATTGTGAAGTTGGATTCACTAGATGACAAATACTATAACAATCTTCAATGTCACAGACTATCGATTTCGATACCGTAACTTTATCCATAGACTTAGAATATACTAGCGTATAGACCACCTGACAGCCCGAAAACGCGTGACCAATTTTGATTTGTCATTGTGTGCGTTAGCTAGTGATGTATATTTTACTTAAAAGGACTATCGAAAATGATTGTTAAGGAAGCTGTAAAAAGATTATAAAAAATTGTTTAGTTCATGAAGTTGAATAACTTCAAAAATTAACTGAATTTTACCATGACAGTTCTAAAATAATTAATAAATATTCATATAACATGTTCCTGGGAATAAGCTGAACCTACCTGCCTTTTGTTGGATTTTAATTCAAATGTATAAAATCCCAGGTGACTACCGAAAAACTTAAAAAAACTCCCCAATAATCAGATCAGAATGATGTATTTTCAAGCTATGATCGGAGAAAATATTTACTGCCGTGGGCAGTTTCCGAAATTTATTTTTAACATATTGTTATTATAAATAGGTAGATACAATACCAAGTATATACCTATTTATATTTTATATATTTTATAAAATGTTTTGATGGGGAAACAAAAACGGTGACACGGAGTACATAATGGCTGCTTTATTTTTCATATAAGTATTACTTGTGATAATTACAAACATTTAATAATTAATAATTAAATAGATTACAGAAGTTTATTTTAATATCTGACTTAAGTATGAATGTAAACTTAATAATTTAGGAAGGAAACTTATAGGAATCAGTTAAATAAGATTGCTCTGTTTAACGGCCAATATGTTTATGAGGCTTCATCATACTTCATGTTTATATTCTTTCATCTGTCCTTGAAAAGTATAAAATAATAATAAAGTTATTATCATTTTAGCTGCATGAATTTTAAAAACAATGATCTTAACACAGTAAAGTGAACTAAGTGTCTGAGGATACAGATGCACTCTCTATTCTCTCAATCTCGGTATGTTAAGAAAATGGTCACTCATTCATGGACTGACCGCGGCAAGTGCAACTTAATTTCGCAGATCTATTGATCTGCGCAGCTATTACTTAACTACGAGTTCCTCTTCTACGACTAACGCTATAGGGATGAACCACTATTATTTGCCCTCGCGACAATGTCGTCGGCCATCAAGCATGAATCGGGCATTGACCGTTGTGAGTATCAAATACTATGGAATTTATACTATCATGTCTAATGCGGTCGTCTAGTAGCGCTTGAGGAGCATTACCAAATATCTATACCTAACTACGCTAAAAGTTTTATCGTTATGATTTGGGAATATAATCCGAAGTTCCGAAGCTCCGCTCAACCCCTTGGGAAAATAGCATGATGCTATGAATATTGTACTAGTGTGACCATGAGGCTGTGCGGTTGGCAGCAAGGTTATACATTTATTTTGGTTGATAAATAGATACTTAGTTGAGTTCATATTGGCTTAAAGAGGATAATCTCAAGATTTTTTTGTCTTTAATGTACTACAGTTTTATAATGTATGAAAATCTGTCTCAATATTTATCTAAAGTTTTGAAAGTTATATTTTTGAAGTCTTATTTTATTATTATATTCAAATAATGTAGAAATGACTCCTTTTAATAAAATTGTTTTTATTCTACTTTTTCTTTTATACTTTAAAGAAAATGTTTGCTGCAAATTGTTGAGTTCTTCTTTGCATTCCAACCAACCCTTCCAATAAACATTAATCACTTTTTCTAATTATAGAATCCGGAGGGAATCTGTTTGAAAAACGGCAAAATAAAATTACGTTTTAGAACGCAAACCGAGGATTTATTTTCTTGTTATGTAGGCAAGTCTATCGATTCATTATAAACATTCAAGATAAATATCGACATTAATTTTGATATAGTTGAGTCAATCCCTAGCGTACATGTAAAATATTTTGTATAAAAATGTATTTACCAAATTCATGCAAATTATCAACAACGTGACTTTTTTCTTTGCAAAATATCAAAATTAACAAAATAATTGAATATATTCTATATTTTAAATAGTATGTAACATAAATTTTAACAAAATAAACGCGTCATAACATTGACGACGTCTTGAAATTACCTGTGATATGTGAAATTATCAGGATTATTTCTATTATTAACAGCACAGTCACTCACGGAACAATTAACCATTTTGGAAAAAGTTACTTACTAAAATAACCACTATTATACTTTAAAAATTACAAAATATCTGAGCTTATTTTTGTGCCGAATTGTGCTGACCTGTCATTCAAAATTGGTTACAGAGTCATGAGATTTGGTATCCTTTTCTATCTTGCATTTTGCCATAAGGAATTTTTCTCCTTGCACGCTATGTTGGTCTATACGCTAGTATATCCTAAGTCTATGACTTTATCTAAGTTAATGGTGAAACTTTGAGCGTTATCGCCTTTTATTTATTATTTGAAATTTCTCTAACAAAATCGCATTATTGATCAAATAATATATTTTATTAGATAAATTGATTAAAAATGTAACTGTAAGTTATATATATGACACGACTAAAACGCTACACTCAGACATGAATGAATTAAAAGAATGTAGCACTGCGCAAACAGTCTTCCAAGGGAACTGAGGATTGGGTACTGAATTGGCAATTGCGAACATTAACGAAAAAATTTTGGAACTGAAACAATAATACAACAGAACATATGCAAACATTCACAGAAACGGAGAACAATATAGTAAAACAACACCACAATCAGAAAGCATAAAGCCAATCCAGCCCTACAAGCCCACATACGCAGAAGCAACAGCGACACCTCGATACACCATGATCGTAGAGTCTATAGACCCACGATCAATATGTGAGGAGATCTTGAAACAAGTTAGGTCCGACGTTTATCCCGTAGAACTTTGTGTAAGGGTGAATAAGGTGACCAAATTAAGAAATCAGAGAGTGGTAATATGCTGTGATTCCCTGAAGACAGGCATGTTTTAAAAACAGCTTTACGAGATTCAGGCAATAAACTAACTGTTTCGACACCACCCGTGAAACACCCGCAACTGCGCCTGATGGGAGCTACGAACGATCTGAATGACACGAAAATGGCTAAAGCAATCACAGTGCAAAATTCTAAATTAATCACAGACCTGTCTGAAGAACAAAAATTAGTTATAGTTCTTCGCAGAACAGAAGGCAGAACCCGTGAATTAAGCAACGTCATACTTGAAGTCTCTCCGCAAATGTGGACTCACTTAAAGGATCAAACGTTACGTATCGGATATCAGGTGGTCCCGCATCGATCAGTCCCCACTTACCCAATGCCCTAGGTTTCAATCATAGAGCAAAGGACTGCACAAAGGAACTGGGCTGTGGCTACTGAACTAGAACATGTACAAACCGGAATGCTGCTCCCGTTTGTATTAACTGCAAGAACCTTGGCAAAGAAAATGCAGTACATCCAGCATATAGCCCTGTGAATGCCCAGAGTGGCACAAACGGGATAACATAGCTAGAAGTTCAGTCTCTTACTGCTAAGAATGAGATGACACACATAATAAAACAGTTACAAAAGGCCCTTCAGGCAATGAAAATGTCATCAAAATAGTTCAATATAACCTCGATCGAGGACGCGCAACTCTAGTATGTTTACGCGCAGCAACAACGAAAGGCTACTCAGAAACTAAAGATACTAATGCAAGAGCCTTACGTTGTAGATAAATCACATGTAACCGTTGGATCACAGTACCACGTCATACAAAAGATCAAACGACAAAACCACACCGGTAAGATCGCAATAGTCATCACAGATCCAAATATTCAGTTAAATATTAACCCTAAATTACTAACTGAAGATATTGTAGGAGTTGAACTAAATATAGGTCACACTAACGTAGGTTTAATCAGCATGTACTTACACGAGAAAGGAATAATCGAAGAACACTTAAGCACGATCAAAATATTCAACGGTAATGAACACTGAAGATGTCATAATCGGAGGCGACGCTAATGCAAGCAGTTCTGGTGGGGCTGCAAGGCGGATGACAAAGGAGAACACTGTTAATGGGAACGGTAGCAGAAATCAATCTCGAGATACTATACACTGGCAAATCCACTACATTTAGCGTATTTAGAATGGGTTCACTCTGCTCGAGCATAATAGACACCACATTATGCACATCCTCTCTGCTACACAAAATCAATAACTGGAGAATAGATGATCGTTTGGCACCATCTCAAATCATAAACCCATCCTTTTAACCTCGCTATATCAAGCATGCCACAACAGAGAAAATCAATAGCACCAGGAAATTCAACACGAGAAGGGCCGACTGGAATAGCTTGAAACAGAACAAGAGGCAATAGACACAAAGGGTCTTACTACAGAAAGCATAGAGGAGGGGGACAGAAGATCCAGACAAAACAGTTCTGCTATTATTAAAGAACTAGAAAAATGAGAGTCGAACCAATTATGCTAAGAGTTATTACTAGCTATCTGTCTGGTAGAGAAATCAGCTCAAACTATACAAACGAAACAAAAGCCTCACCTACAAGCAGGGATGTATCCAAGGCTCAACCCGGACCCATGCTGTGGAATGTCCAATTGATCCATTGCTGCAAGCAAAAACGCACCTGCGCATGTACAGGCCTCGCAGGTGACATATTAGTTGTAGCCTCAAACAAGGATGGAGAAAAATTGGAGAAAGACATAAATAACACCTTAAAATAATAACAGAATGGGGACGCAAGCAGAATGAAATTTGCCCTCACAAAACACAAACGACCATCACCAAAAACTCAGATACCACTGCCCAAAGCTACTTATTGATGAAGTTGTCCAACATATTCGGACCACCTAAAATACTTGGACTCATAACATATAAAATTTGAACTTCAAACCCCATATAGACCACATCTGCCGCAAAGCCATTAATTTGTACAAAATTGTATCTAGAGCTGCAAGAGTACAATGGGGCCTGAACTCGGACATCGTACGAACAATCTACCTAGCTTGAGTGGAATCCACCATCTTGAATTACTATGATGGCAACCCCGAATTAGTTTGTAAAATATTAGCTCCCAATAAAATTTAAGTTTATTTATTATAAATCATTAATATCCACCTCAATTTTGTGTTGCAATTGTTTACTGTGTATTAAGTAAAACGTAAGTTACATACCTAAATATATTATATTTAAACGTTCGGATTTTAAGTGACAGGTAACGTACATATTGTTTGAATATTACATATTGTAATTCTTGTTATCCCTTCTTACAACATAATTGTTCAGTTCGGTTTTACATTTTTAAATAGTTTCTTAAGCGTTTCATTTAAGATCTACAAAAATATAACCTAACACTTTAACTTCTTGACTTTATTTACACTGCTACTTTTGTATTCAGTGGTTCTAGTTTTAACATTTTTAACTAATAAATACATAGCAAAATGAATACTCGTAATACCAAGACGCGCCAGCTTGAGACCCAGCTCCAGCTTGCGCTTCAGGAACTAAAGTTGTGCAAGCATTGTGAAATATTACTAAAAGAAAGGGATGACAATGAAAAAGATAGAAATAGTTAAAAGAACACACAATTAAAGTGTGACATGGCAATGTTACACACAGATTATCTTAATGTATTAAAGGAAAGGGACCAGCTTCAGGAAATCAATGAGTTTGATCAATGCAGCCAGGAATATGAGGAAGCTCTCAAATTCATTGCTGCTTTGCAATTACAATTGAATGAAGCCCAAGGGCAGATTTTACAATTAAACAAAATTTAGACAACTTAACAGCCTCCAAAACTCAGAGTCTGTTCCATGAACTTGTAGAATGCACAACCTCTCAAGCATCCTCAAAATTGTTACAAACATCATCAACAGTGGATTTGACAGGTGAAGATGCCTTCATATCGAGAGCAGCAGGAAGAATCGCTTGCAGTAACAATAAATTAAAGAAATACATTAAAATTAATAAATACATTAATAAATTGCAAAAAAACATAAAAATAAAATAAGTATTAAAAATCATGTTAAGTTATGTAAAGAAAAACAAGAATTAATTAGTAAGGTCAAAATATATTCAATTGAGGTGGATAGCATTAGGAAAAGTTATGAGACTGACATGGAGTATCTTAATTCAGAAATTTCTTCACTTCATAATGCATTACAAGTTATGACAAATAAATATAAATCAGCTCAAAATGAAATAAAGGAACATATATGGATGCTGGTGACACTGTGTAAATATAATGAGGAACGTTTTGAGTCATTAGTAAAACAAAGTGTGAGTGTCAGCTCATTACGGTTATTTCAGGGACAGTATGTGTTAATAATATGGACAAAATAACCCCTCTCCTACTTATAAACCCATGACAGTTCCAGAACAATAAATAATTTGAATAACTTAAATGTTAGCAAAAATAATATGTACAGTATGATATAGATAAAAACTTAGGTTTAGTATTAAATAACTGTCTAAGGAACAACAAATTACTAATTATTGTATGCCTGGAGCAACATTTAGCCAAATTATTAATAAAATTCTAATAAGTAGCCTTAGTCCTAATAGTATATTGATACTTATTGAGAGAAGCAATGTGAATAAAAACAATTATTGGATTATATTGAAATTCTAAATAATTTAAATGTTCACAAGATTGTTTTGTTTACATTGCCTTACTTAGGGTCTGCACAAGAAAATAAATTAAGACATGACTTAAATATCCAAATGAATAATTTAATATGCAATAATAATGTAAAACTGACATATAATTGTAATAATTATAAATTTAATTTAATTGACTTAAATTAATTAAGAAGTTTTTGACAAGAGATAGGTATTACCTATCAAAGTATAGTTTAAGACTGGTAGCAAATGCGCTATCTTATTATTTATATTTTAACTCAGCCAATGATTTGGCTACCTTGACACCTGCTTTTATTGAGCAACAAAATAATCTTACATTTGATTTTTGATTGAACCAGTTCCAAGTAATTTAAATTAGATAATAAGACAATAGAGGTAATCTCTAGCAAAGATAATTTAAATAGCTTAGAATACAACTTACCAATACATAAGTAATTTCACAAAATAGCAATAATAAAAACCGTATCAACCTCGTGCATCAAAATATACAAGGTATGTTAAAAGAATTAGAAATTGAATTATTTTAAATAGTAACAATATACATATTTTATGTATTACTGAACATTGGTTGAAAGATTACAATTCCATATTTAATTTCAGTAATCACCAGGTGGTCAGTTCGTTCAATAGAGATACTAAATTACGTGGTGGCTCCTTAATATTAGCAAATAAATCCTTATCATGTAAAGAACGTGACATAGTGAGCCTCTCTGTTGAGCGTACTGTAGAAATGCATGTGTTGAGCTTGAGCACCTTATTGTTGTCAGTGTTTACAGACCCCATGTTCAAGTTATGATACCTTTGAAAAAATTATGGAAGAAGTTTAGTTATTTAATAAACAGAATAAATGTCTTGCAGTATGGAGACTTTAATATCGATCTCCTGGAAACTTCTTCTACACTAAACTAACTACACGTATTGCAGGGTGTAGTGCAACTTGTATTGATAATATTTTTACAGGTGTTGTACCAATCAACAAATCAATAATTCAAAACTTAGTTCAGATCACTGTGGACAACTGGTTTCATTACTTATATGCACAAAAACAGGTAATTGAGAAAATGTTTGTTCCATAATGCAAAACGCCTGGAGATATTTAGAAGTAATATTTTTTTTTATAGAATAAGGGTGACAAACGAGCACACAGTCCACCTGATGGTAAGTGGTTGCTGTACAGACATCTACATCTATCTTTGTTTGCGAATTCAAATGCAGACGCGTTGTCAGCCGTGAGGATTAAGATAAAATGCCTCTTTTCCAGTAAAAGGGTCTCCGGTTCTCTACACTCACCATACGAAACACAGCAGCATAAAGCTGCTATTTTGCTGGTATTCTGTGAGCGTGGTCCTTCTCCGGTCGAGCCGACCCATTCGTGCTACAACTATATATTAATATAGCTGCAGCATGGCTCTACCACGTAAATGGTAAAAACACCTTCCATCACTTTATAAGAACAATGCAGACTATTTATGAAGAATTATTTACCCTTATAAGCAATGAATTTAATAAAACATTTACTCTAAAACATTCTCCAGAAACAGTCGCAAGGCATTTAATGAGTGGGCGACAGTAGGAATTCATAAAAGCGGACGAAGGTTATATGATTTACCACGAAAGATCATATAATCTTTCCGATGCTTTAAAGAATATGTCAAATATTATTCTAAAATGTTTAAAGAGTTTGCTCCACAGCCAAATCTTTACATATTAGCACAAAATAAAAGACTGCTAAGAATAAAATTAAAATGACGTGGAGTATAATTAACTGC
The DNA here is from genome assembly GCA_029286625.1 of Parnassius orleans. Taxonomy (NCBI): domain Eukaryota; kingdom Metazoa; phylum Arthropoda; class Insecta; order Lepidoptera; family Papilionidae; genus Parnassius; species Parnassius orleans. The sequence continues at coordinate 19,469 of JAGSMP010002216.1, forward strand.
GAAACCGGTAAAGACTAACCTCGTAACTCAAACTATCATTAAAAATTAACAATGAATTGACTAAATCAAATCAAGAAATCGCAGCGGTGTTTGAGAAATATTTCACTGAAATTCCTATCTTGACAACAGAGTCATTGATTACTTCTCCTACTGTCGCCGAGTCATTACTCAAACAGAATGTTAATACCGGTTTAAAAGAATTTAGATTTGAAAAGTATTACCACAAGATATTGTAAAATACTTCAAAACCATTGATGTAAAGAAACCGCAGATTTGTGGGGATTTCCATTACAGTTATTGCGTCCATAATAGATTTAATTGCACCTTATCTTGCTATTATTTTTAATACTTTTATCGATTCTGGTGTGTTTCCTGATTTAATGAAATATAGTAGTAAACCTTTATTTAAATCTGGTAGTACATTGACCCTGCTAATTTTAGACCTATTTTCTGCACCAACTCTCAGTAAAATTTTGAAAAATAATTTGGATCAATTGTAATTTTTTAATACAAGTAAATTACTTCATAAAACCAATTTGTTTTACAAGGGTCGCTCGACGTCTGAAATCGATGTTGAGCTTATGAAATATATTTTAATGCCTGGGAGAATTCACAGGATGCCTTAGGTATTTTTTGTGATATTTCAAGGCTTTCGATTGTGTTCATCATGAGACATTAATCAGGAAACTACAACATTACGGTAAAAAATTTGGCGCTTAGACTTATTACTCATTTAAGTAACAGAACTCAAAAGTCGTGATCACTGGTAAAGGTTCCTCCGGATCGGTAGTATCAATGGGCGTTCCTCAGGGCTCGATTTTCCCATTCCTGTTCTTAATCTATATTAATGACTTACCTTATCTTGTAGGGACAATCACGATATAGTATTATTTGCTGATGATACTTTAATTTTCAAACTCAAACGGCAGTCAATTAATTATGACGATGTAAATAATGCTCTATCGAAATTAGTACATTGGTTTAACGCCAACAATTTGCTCTTAAACGGCAATAAGACAAAATGTATTAAATTTACAATACCTAATGTAAAACATTCGAATACCAATGCTCTTAAATGAGGAGTTGAGTCTTGTGGATACCACTTTTTCTTGGTATTTATTGACGCTAAACTCAATGGGCCCCATATATCTAAATTAGCAAGCAGACTTAGTTCAATATGCATATGTAAGAAAGATTAGAAGTCTCACAGATGTTGAGACAGCTAGATTAGTGTATTTAGTTACTCATAGCGTAATTATGGAATTTTGCTATGGAGTAATGCGACTGATATTGAAGCCATATTTATTTTGCAAAAGAAAGCCGTACGAGCGATTTATAACTTAAATTGTAAAGAGTCCCTCAGAGAAAAATTTAAAGAAATAAACATATTAACTTTGGCATCGCAATATATTTATGAAAATGTAATTTATGTACATAAAAACATAAATAGTTTTAATAAGAATAAGGATGTTCATACTATAAACACTAGGAACAAACATAAGCTTGTAATGCCAGTTACTAGACTCCACAGAATCAGTAATTCATTTATGGGGCAATGTATACGCTTTTACAACAAAATCCCAGAACATGTTCAAAGTTTGTCAGTAAACAAGTTTAAAAGTTTTATTAAACAAAACTATACAAAAGGGTTATTATAATATCAAGGAATACATGAATGAAAATAACCCTGGGAATAGTGATCGCCACCATGCTGGTTCTATGAAAATTCATTTAAAATTGTATAATCAAAATTATTGTTAAGTGAAATATATCAAAAAAAAGTCCTGCTGGGTTTTTGCTGGTTCTTCCCAGGACAGAGGTATTTTCCGAACCAGTGGTAAATAAAAATGACTTTCAATAAGTATTATTATGTAATCAATATTGAATAAATAATCATTCATTCATTCATTCATTCATTCATTCATCCTTTATGCAACCAGCTGCTGGGCAGAAACTACATATAAGTATATAGAGCGAATCAACAGAATAACACGCATGTTCAGTATCCGCATTTGTAAGGACACAAAACCATCTCTCTCATCTCAAGTGCACTTTTAGCTCAATTATTCCATTAGCTCTACGAGCTAAAGAAAATGCGGATATACGAAATGAAGAGATAAACCTATAAAGTCACTCCCAGGAAGGTGCCCGGAGACGAGGCTTAGTCCATATCATCTACCACAACTGACAGACGACAAAGAGAATTTAAATTAATAACGAAACAAGATGACACAGACAACATTAATAACAACTAGATGAATATTTATACAGACGGAAGCAAGATGAACAATAAGGTCGGAGCTGCAATTACTGTCTAGCAAAACGGTAAAGAAATCATAAAAATTACTTGTAGACTTGAGAGCTATTGCGGCGTCTATCAAGCAGAATTGATAGCCATCCTAAAAGCAATCAAAGTGATAGATAAAAAACATTCTCATGCCAATATTCTAAGCGATTCCAGATTAGCAATAACAAATATTTGCAATCCATCAGCACTAAATCCGCTGCAGAAATAAATTCAGAGCTGAACATCTAGAAAAAAGAAACGGGAAATAAATTTTTACTGGATAAAAGCTCATTGTGGGCTAACGGAAACGAGAGAGCAGATGAGTTAGCTAAATATACCGCTACTCAAAGCAGAGACGACGACTTGTTCCCATTGTCACGCCTAGTACCTCACCAGAAGCCACACCCTACTAAATTGGCAACACAAGTATGAAGAGGCATCCACCAGCGAAACCACGAGAACTTTCTTCCCGAGCGTCACGACAGCATACAAAATACTTTTAGGCTTGTAAACTTAACTAATATCATAACGCAGTTACTAACCGGTCATGGTGGAAATAAAGCCTATCTTTACAGGTTTAATTTGGCACCGTCCCACACTGCACATGCGATAATAGCTCATACCAAACACTTGAGCATATAATTTTAGATTGCCCACGTTTTGCAAAAAAGTTTCGAGTTTTCAAAAAGAGCATGGGAATGGATATAGACTCTAAGAACCTAAGTTTACTCAAGCAGATGACTTTTGCAGATCTTATTTTATAGCTTTGCTTTCCATATAGAAAGTCATAAATAAAAAGAACGGAAACAAGTGATGGACTAATTAATATACAATATGCATATTCGCAATAGTATAAGAATATAATTATAAAATATATATACACGTAAACGTGTGTATGTGAAAGTGTGTATGAATGTGTGTGTATGTGTATGTGTGTATATATAATAAGATAATGTCAAGGATTAGAATAGAATAGTATGTGAACAAGTGTAAATAGAAAGTAATTAATAAAGCTACTATAAGAAGGTATAAAAATATAATAATATATGTCATAAATATGAGATTACATGAAAAATATTACATGTTAAGTTGTAGCTATATTTAAAAACGAATAATAACGTAAAAATAAAAGAAAATAATATTAACAGTAGAGCATAACGCTCCAGTAATCCACAATGTAATCGCAAGTTATGTATATTCTAATAATAGGGTAAGTAAGATGTAGGACAAGAACAGATTAGCTATTGTATTGTATATTATTCTATTCAACAGCAAAATATATACAAATGTAAATAACCAACAGTGGAAAGTCCGAATGTCATATAGATATAAGATATATTGAAATGTATGTTACGTGAAAAGTGTAAGATAATAAGTTCTATGCAGTAACTATGTATAAATTATAAGAACGACACGAATGGAAAAAAACAAAGCAGAAATATAAAAGGAAAAAAATTACAGAAAAAGAGACCGCAGAATCGGTAGCAAAGCATCCATAGAAGCCGAGAAGACAGGCTTGCTCTATCAAACTGCTCAATCAATAATATCAACTAATAAAATAACTCGTAAACTGTTTCAAACTATTTCAAATTTGCGCGCTCCTCTGTTATACATAATATACAGGTCGTGACCTCGAACGTCAACACGCGGCAAAACTGTGCTATACTGCTGTCGATTAGTCGTCTCTCTCGCACGTGGGCTTTTACCGGGCTTTCGAAAAGACGATCGCCCTTTCTAACCTATGGCAAAATGTTCTATAATGAAATATAACTACGATTGTTTATATAGCAATTAATATGGAATGCAGAAGCCAGGTTTTTAGTCTGAAGGTCGAGAGTGGGGCGTCAAGATACATTTGCAGTGCACTTCACATTTCAATGTTTACTGTGTGTGTTTACTTGAAAATTACAATGTTTACGTGTTACAATATTGAGTTGAAAATTTATTCTTTTTAAAGATTTTTAGTGAACATGGAGAAAGTAATAATGAGCCGTGGTAGCTCAGATGAAGCGCGCCGCTGTAAGTTACACAGCACGAGCAACCCGTTCGATCCCGCCGGCACCAATGAACAATTATAATTTTAAGTGCTGATTTACCACGTGCTCGGCGGTGAAGGAAAACATCGTGAGGAAACCTGCATGTCTGAGAAATAAGAAAAATAAATATTTCGAAGACATGAAGTTCGCCAACACGCATTGGGGCAGCGCGGCGGACATTTTGTTCTAAAACCTCTCAGAAATGAGAGGAGGCCCAGCCAGCAGTGACGTATATAGGCTGTAACTTAACTTTATGGAGAATAATAGTGTTCTTGTGATGAATTGAAGTGTTAAAGTGCTAATCGGCGAGAAAAAGGTAAAATCTTTAAACTTTGTTGAGAAAAACAGCTCATATCCACGTCGAAACCGCCTGATCTTTGTATTTCAGAGGAGTAAACCACAAATGGCAATTTAATAGATCTGTTTACAAAACTCATTGGGTTGTTGGCTGCTCACATACCAATAAGTTGTACTGCTGGTGCTGTATATTTTTTTCCAACGAAAAACAGCTTGGAATACTACTGATATGATGATTTAAATAACTTATCTGGAGCCATAAAAGGCATATGAATTCTCAACATACAATGCGGTAATTTCGTTCAGTAATGAACGAAATTACCGCATACCGCATACAGAACGTGCTTTCATCTCTGAAGCGCATCCATACTTATTTGAGAAATACACAAGGTCAAGAGCGTCTCTCAGACTTATCAATTATCGCAATTGAAAACAGTTATTGGTACAATTAAAACGTTCACCAACATTTTACGCGGACGTAATTAAATCTTTCTTAAGAAAGAGAGACGATCTGATTTAGAATATAAATAATTTGTTGTTTTAATTTTGTACATAGTTTGTTTGTACTTTGTTCATGCGTTTTTGTTCATGTATTGTATTGTATGTAAATATCTTTTTCTTTCGCTCAAGCAAACCCAAACGGTTTTTTCAAAGCCACTGAAGGTATGCATTGCTGATGATATGTCATAAATCTATCTAGCAGTAGTAGTATGCCTCTGTGCTTTGTTAAACACGTCCTCGACAGCACTGAATATGAAACTGAAGAGTGGAGACAGATCAAGATTGGTGGTTTTGCCCTAGTTTGGAGCCCAGTCAGCTACTGCCAGCGCAGAATAGTGGTAGTAGAATAGTATAAAAACTATAAATTTGCTAATAACTTTCCTGAAAATTGGTCGTTTTCGTTAAAAATTTCTAAATAGTGTAATCAATTGGCCCGTATTTCTCGTACTTTCTTTTTTTAGTAAATATTTACTGTTAAATAATTAAATTTCATATTCTTCATTGTCTTATAGTTGTAAATTCATAAATAAAACATAAATTCATCTCTAACTTTGCTTAAAATTGGCCTTTTCATGCAGGGTCTGTAACTATGAAGAAACATCTGTCACATCTTATTTTGATTTAGTCAAGGAACAAGTGCGCTTGTGACTTGACGTTGTTTTCGTATTCGCGCTGATTCGTAATTAACCGTGTTCAGTTGTAGCCCTTAGCGCTCCACAACGACAAAGATTATTATTTTGAGCAAAGGCTAATCTTAGGAGGATATCTTGCCTTCTTTAAAAAATATTATTTTCTATATTATGTTAAAATAAAAGAGGGACGCCCTAGGTGAAAGTTTGTCGACCAACTTGGCGATATATTGAAAATGGGCCAAGTTAAGAGTACCCTTAACCCACGAGCATGTATGGATCTAAAGGAGGCGAGCGAAGTGTGTCAGGATCGTACCAAATGGACGTCCGTAATCTCTGCCTACCCCTATCTGGGTGACAGGCGTGAGTGTTTATGTTATGTTATGTTAAAATTAAAATAATATGAACACTTTAAAAGATATTTTCATTCACGATAAGTATTCAGACAATTGTTAAATTTTATAGCAAATAAATGTAGTCCTTAAGCTTTATTCAGTCGAGCATAATTTGAATATATTCCATTTTAATGCGTTATCTACTTCATTATATAGGTTATTTTATCGAACAAATTGGCTTACACTTGACTCTCTCAAGGCGAAAGACAGTATTAAAAATAGACGCTACATGGCTTAAACGAGAATAATTTCATAAAATCGATAAGTCACGAAATCGTGAATTTTAATAAATCAAATCAAATCAAATCAAAATCAAAATCAAAATGTTTTATTTCTGTAACATACCAGGTTTAACACATTTTGATAACATTCCTTTTAAGTATATAAATACCTGTATTAGGAAGTTATCGCCTTCCATATTTTATGACCAAGGTAAGTAATTAGTTAAAAATAAAAAGTGTAGCATTTGTGATTACTATAGAATCAGTCTTCAAGGTTACTAATATAATTTTATTTTATTAGGTTAATGTGTGTGTGTGTGTGTGCGCGCGCGCGTGTGTGTGTGTGTGTGTGTGTGCGTGCGTGTGCGTGTGCGTGCGTGCGTGCGCCGTGTGTGCATGTGCGTGAGCGTGTGTGTGTGAGCGTCGTGTGTGTGTGTGTGTGTGTGTGTGTGTGTGTGAGTGTGTGTGTATGAATGTGTATTATGTGTCGCGTCATCGCTTGGTTAATATGTGTGTGTAAATGAAATATTGTGTCTGTTCTGCAGCAAATCAGAAATTATTTCAAGCCAATTTTGAAGTTATTTGAATTTAAATAGGTATTTACAATTTGAGTGTCCAATGTCAAGTAATATTTTCTAGTAACTTTTCTGTGTCAGCGTAGCTGAGGGATTTTAACCATTGTGTGAGAGCTTTTTACAGTCATAATAGTTTAAGTGGTATATTTTTATTGTTTTATTAACTTTGTTATAAAGCTTAACTGACATTTTGAGATATTGTTTAGCTGCAAAAGCTGTTTTCACTGTAGTGGTGGCAACGACTATGTCTCCTCCTTTTAGTCAGTATTTCAGGATCATACGGTAAAGATTTATGTAGTAAGTATGCAATTGAGAATGTATAGCTGCCTTTACTGTCAACAAGTCACTATAAGTGTATAATGTTTTTCGATTTCACAACTGTGTATCCTTATAAAAGTCATCTCTAGGTTGTGTGTTCTTATCAATTGTAAAGCATACAAAATTTGTTTTACTAACGTTAAGGGTAAGAAGATTTGTGTTTAACCACTGAGCAATTATTTCTAGTCCATTTTCCATGATTCTTGGACTTCAGTCCATGTTTCACCAGAGAATACTATAGCTGTATCGTCTGCGTAAGAAAAGATTTTGGCATTTGCGATTTTAAGGTTACACAGATCGTTGATGTATATCAAGAAAAGCGATGGTCCTAGTACACTCCCTCGTGGTACGCCATAAGATGTGTCTGCTAACGTGCTTGTATAATCACCCAGTTTTACCTGTTGTTTTATTTTGGAGATAGCTAGGTAACGCTAGAGAGGCATCTCTAATGCCATATCTCAAGTTTATGCACAAGAATGGGGACAGAGACAGTATCAAATGCTTTTTAAGGTCCAGAATACTAAGGCATTTACGACCATTATCAGCATTTTGACTATTAGATTTGTGAGAGCAGTAACTGCATTCGGTTGATATTCCACGTCTAAAGCCAAATTGTGAAGCAGAAAGGATGTCGAATTTATTTAAATAACCAATTAGTCTAGTGCATATCAGTTTTCCAAGACCTCGAAATAGACGTTAAAACTGATATAGGACGATAATTGTTCACACTATCTCTGTCACCACTTGTACACTGGAGTTATTATTGCTCGTTTTAGAGCATCAGGAAATATTCTTGTCGGAAACAAAGATTGGCTAGGTGGCAGATAATTGGCAAGCAAATAATGAGCCATCTTCAAGAACTTAGAGGAATTTTACCCACCCAGGGGCGCTATCTGTCTTAAGACTCATAATAACAGAAAGGACTTCTTGATTGTCAGTTTCTAGCAAGACACAAGAGGTAAGTTGTCGAGTAGAAGATGGATTGTGTCTACAGAGATTACTGTTTGTGATGCCAATAGAACAAGGTTGGGTTGCCTGGACAATGATTATTTCGTTAGCTAATTCGGTACCAATGTTAGCAAAGAGTTGTTGCTGACTAAATTAATTGACTCAGTTGGTGAGGATTTTAAGTTTAATGTTGCTATCAGTGCTTTTACTTGGCTTAAAGTTAGTATTTTGTTGATACACTGCCATAAAAGATTTAGAGTTATTTTTAGTTTTATCGAGTTGTTCTCGTTCGTATCTCCGTTTTAGCTTTTTAATTAAGTTGTTTATATAATTTCGGTATCTTCTGTAGGTTATTTTAAGTGTTTCATTTTCTGGGTCTAGACGAAGGTTTTTCTGCATCTTATTCCGGTTATTAATGCACCGTACAATGCCTTCTGTGATCCAAGGCTTACTGATACGCTTATTTCTATTAACATTAATAGTTTTTGTGTTAGAATCTAGGGATTCTTGTATGTAAGTAATCACCTTATCACATACTTCATTCGGATCATTGCAGTTCAGTAATAGTTAAGTTTTTAAATTGTAATGTATTTACTGCCTCTTCAAATTAACAATCGTTTTAGTTTTCATGTATATTTTTGAGTTTATTTTATTAGAAAGTTTTAACAAAAGTAGACAATGATCTGTGACAGTAGTATTAAGAGCTGCTATAAATGTAAAATTTGGATCGTCGAGTTTTACCATGAAATGATCAAGACAGTTCGATCCCCTTGTCGGAAATAAGTGTCCGGAAGAAAACCATGTGTCGATGACATGTTTAGGTAATTATATGGTTGTTACGCTCTTGAGCTTTTTTCTGTTTCTGTTACTATTAAATTTATATTAATGTTCCAGTTAATATAATATTTTTATTAGATTTTAAGGTAGATAAGTGTGTTCAGTGAGTTAATGAACATGTCGGCATTAGTGTTTGATGGAGAGCGATATATGCCTATAATAATAACGTTGTTAAAAGCAATCTGTATACACGATGCATGTTGGAGACTGATTTGACACTTTAGGTTTATGTATCCTTTTACGTACGCCACACCGTCGCTCTGATTAATATGTTGTATAAATGAATTATAATATGTAAACAAGGAATATGTTTATTAGTGTTAAGTCGGCATTCGGTTAAGATTAGTACGTCTGTCTCAAAGTCCAATTGTGTCAGCGTTATTTGCAGGTCATCCAGATTACTGTATACACTTCGGATGTTTTGTAAGAATTGTTAGATCCGAGTGCCATGTTTGAGCATATTGTGATAGTTCTGTTATATCACAATTAATGGGCCGTGCACTATTTAAGTTGTCTATTTCTTCCAAATTTTTGATTGTACTATTCATTATTAGTTTGTTTAGATATAAATAAAAGGTTAATCCTTTACCGTGGTTGTACAGTTCCATAGACGTCGGTCGGCACTCTCAATAAATTCCTTTCAATAAAAACATTAAGATTTGCGATCAGTACAATTAAAACAAGCGAGTAAGTATGATATTTGGCATGAATAATTTCTGTGAGTATGTGTGTGTGTGTGTAAGTGAAAAGTATACAAGTTAAATATTTAACAGCTTTGATTTGATTGCAAAGGCGATACATATTAAATAAAAATAGAACCAAAGATTGTATTAAAGTCAAGTAAGTCTAGTCATGCTCTGTAGAAGATGGTGTACTTGAGATCTGTTCTGATGAGTATTATTGGAGTATTTTCTTCTTTTCAACATATACTTTTCCAAACCTAGTCCAACAGAATTTATAAGCTTTTGTCTTGGCTAAGTCTCTTGCTAAGAAGAATAAGCGGGATCCCTTAGCAGTAAGCTGCTCTGAGATAAATATGGGAGTGTTTTCACTTGTAGTACAGCCCAGATGTTTAGCGCATAGCTTTTCTTTGTTTTATTATGCGATTGTACATTTTATGAAATCATTTTTCAAGAGCGTTGATGAAGTTTCTACTATTATTGGCGTATTCCTTACATCATTTCTCGAGCTCTTTACCCTGTAGATGTCTTTTATGTCTGATTTTAAAAAAGTACAGCCAATGTTTTTGGAGAGGGTAGTTACCATATTTATTAAGCTATCCTTAGTTTCGTCTTTGACTTTAGGACATTTTAATTTCAAGATTATTCTTTCTACTGTTTCTTTGCAATTCCTCCACCTTGTCCTCCAACATTGTAATGTGCCTCTTGATCTTTTTAGCTTGTTTTTCAAATTGTTCAATTTTATTTCAGCTCTATGTTTTGGCTAGTCAAAAGTTATAGAGCTCTCAATATTTAGATTTGTTTGTTGAATGGCTCCAATGTAGGGGTAATTGATTTTAAATTATTAATGTTATCATCATAGATTGCATCATAGATCGGATCTCTTCCTGAACAATTCCATTTCCTCCGCACAGTCACACTCTTTTCGGTAATAAATGGATCAGGTATTATGATAATTTTATTCATTACGGTTAATTTTATTTATTTAATAAATTAATGTGTTATTTGATTTAAATCGTTTATTTTAATAGTTAAACATTAAATTATAAAACAAAAATTAAAATTAATTAAATTATATATTTAAAGCGTGCGACACCCCACTGATACTTGTACTCCCGGGAGTACGCTAGCCGGTAGGTACGTGAGACCTTGAGCGAGTAAGAGACCTGACCTAAATTGTAACTACATCCTTAAGGATTAGAAAAACTTATTCAATGCATTTTGAAATAAAGAATGTGACGTTTCGTTCAAAATCTGAAGTGACTTACAATCGGTCTGCATTTAAAACTCATTTTTTTAACTTTTTCGCTTTATTCGTTGTTTTATAACACCGTCTAATTTTTATTGCGATTATCACTGTAACCCTTACGCTCGTATACTCTAAAAAGACTTTTTTTAACTTATTTTATTTTATTAGATGGTCCTCTTTCGCAGAAAAGAGGATTTGCCGTACTTAACACCACTTAATTTTGAAAACATTGTTATGATTATTATTAATGACAACACTGGGTGTTGTTAAAACTGTTTCAATTCGTTTAAATGAAACGCAATTTAAGACAATAGAGGTAATCTCAACAGTTATAATAATTTAAATAATTTAGAATATAGCTTACAAAACTTTAATCGTATGACTCCACAGAGTGATAATATTTTTTTTACACCTGGTGCATCAGAATATACAAGGCATGATAGGCAAAGAGCTAGAAATTGAATTGTCCTTAAATAGCAACAATATTCATATTTTATGTGTTACTGAACATTGGTTAAAAGTTTATAATTTAATGTTTAACTTCAGTAATCACCAGTTGGTCAGTTCGTTCAATAGAGAAACGGATTTAAGAGGTGGCTCGTTAATATTAGCTAGTAA
>JAGSMP010002217.1:0-28227 GCA_029286625.1 Parnassius orleans
TCTCAACAGTTATAAGAATTTAAATAATTTAGAATGTAGCTTACAAAACCTTAATTGTATGACTCCACAGAGTGATAATAAAAATTGTTTACACCTGGTGCATCAGAATATACAAGGCATGATAGGCAAAGAGCTACAAATTGAATTGTTCTTAAATAGCAACAATATTCATATTTTATGTATTACTGAACATTGGTTAAAAGCTTATAAATTTAATGTTTAATTTCAGTAATCACCAGGTGGTCAGTTCGTTCAAAAGAGAAACGGTTTTAAGAGGTGGCTCGTTAATATTAATTAGTAAATTATTATCATGTAAAGAACGTAAAGATATTGTGAGCCTCTTCGTTGAGCGAACTGTAGAAATGTGTTGAGTTTGAGCACCTCATTGTTGTTAGCATCTACAGACCCCCATGTTCTATATACAATACTTTTGAAAAAATTATGGAGGAAGTTTTTGTTAAGCTTAATAAACAGAATAATTCTGTTATAATATGTGGAGACTTTAATATCAGTCTCCTAGAAGCTTCCTCCACCAATATTAAATTTAGATCATTGTTTAAATCATATGGTCTTTTAATTTATTTTTAGAGCCAACGTATTACTGAATGTAGTGCAACATGTATAGATAACACTTTTACAACTATTAAGCCGTTGCATAAATGTATAATTCAAAAATTGAGTTCTGATCACTGTGGACAATTAGTTTCTTTACCTTATGTTCACAAAAAGCAAGTAGATGAGAAAATTGTGTTTGTTCCTGTAAATGCACGTCGCTTGGAGAAGTTTAGAAGTAACATAGTGAAGAATCTTCCATCACTTTCATACCAAAATGATCCTAATTTTTTGTATGGAACAGTGTTTAAACTTATTTGCAATGAATTTGATAATATTTTTACTTCTAAAACGTTCTCCTTGAACAGTCGGAAGGATTTCAATGAATGGGCGACAGTAGGAGTCCATAAGAGCAGACAAAGGTTATATGAACTTTACCATGAAAGGTCATATAACCCTAGCGTCGAATTTAGGGAATATGTAAAAAAATATTCAAAAATATTTAAAGAAGTGTGCTCCAAAGCCAAGTCTTTGCATTTGAGCTACAAAATTAAGACGGCTTCTAATAAAATTAAAATGACGTGGAGTATAATTAATAGTGAAACTGGTAAGGTCAACTCTCGCAATTCAAACTACCGGTAAAGTTTTAACAACAAATTAACGGAATCAGATCAGGATGTTGCAATGGTTTTTGAGAAATATTTTACGGATATTCCGATCTTAACCACTAAGTCACTGAATTCTTCTCCTGCCGTCGCCGAATCATTACGTAAACAAAATGTAAATGCGTGTACAAAGAATTTTACATTTCATAAAATATCATCAAAAGATATTGTAAAATATTTTAAAACTATTGATATTAAGAAAACTGCGGATCTGTGGGGCATTTCCGTTAAAGTTATTGCGTCTATAATCGATATAATTGCGCCTCAACTAGCTATTATTTTTAATACTAGTATCGAATATGGTGTGTTTCCTGATTTGATGAAGCATAGTAAAGTAATACCTTTATTTAAATCTAGTAGTACATTAGACCCCGCCAATTTTAGACTCATTTCTGTACTGCCAACACTAAGTGAAATTTTTTAAAAAATTATTCTTGATGTTAATTTTTTTTAATGTTAATAATTTACTTCATTAAAATCAATTCGGTTTCACAAGGGGTCGCTCCACAACTGATGCTGGTGTTGAGCTGATTAAATATATTTTCAATGCATGGGAGAATTCACAGGATGCTTTGGGTATATTATGTGACCTATCCAAAGCCTTCGATTGTGTTCACCATGAAACATTAATCAGGAAACTACAACACTACGGTGTAAGTAATGCTCTTAAATTAATTGTTTCATATTTAAGTAACAGAACGCAAAAAGTTGTCATTAATAGTATGAGCTCTTCCGGGTCGATAGTACAAATGGGCGTGCCTCAAGGCTCAATTCTCGGCCCCTTTCTGTTTCTTGTATATTAATGACTTACCTTACATAGTAGGATAACCATAATATAGTATTATTTGCTGAATACACTTCATTAATTTTCAAATTAAAACGACAATTATTAAAATATGACGAAGTAAATAATGCTATATCTAAATTAGTAAATTGGTTTAATGTTCATAACTTGCATTTAAATAGCCACTAAAACGAAATGTATGAAGATCATGCCTAAAAATGTCAAACAATTAAATACTAATGTAATTTTAAATGGGAGGAACTGAGTCTTGTCGATACCACCATTTTCTTGAATCACACTAGACGCGAAGCTCAATGGAGCCCCATATATCAAAGTTAGCAAGCAGACTTAGTTCTGCAGCATATGCTGTAAAAGATTAGAAATCTTACCAGTGTGGAAACAGCTAGACTTGTTTACTTTAGCTATTTCCATAGCATAATGTCGTATGGTATTTTGCTATGGGGACACGACTGACACTGAAATTATATTTGTTTTACAGAAGAGGCCATAAGAGCAATCTATGGTTTAAAACCCAAAGAGTCGCTCCGACAAAATTTAAGGAAATTAATATATTAACTCTGGCCTCTCAATACATTTATGAAAATGTAATGTATGTACACAAAAATAAAAGTAGTTATACAAAACTAAGTGATATTCATTCTGTAAATACTAGGAACAAACACAAGCTAGTAGTACCAGTTACTCGCCTCCACCGAGTCGGTAATTCATTCTTGGGGCGATGTATACGCTTTTACAACAAAATTCCAGAAAATATACAAAATTCGACCTGCTCAAAATTCAAAAACTTTATTAAACATATTTGTACAGGGTATTTTTGAAACGCTCCCGAAAACGAAGACAGACGACAGTACTAACTATATCTTAGATGATGGGTGAAATATAAAATCGATCCTGATGAAAAAAAATTCATCTTTTCACAACGTTTTATTAGCTTTATTCACGCTCCATCGTGTTAGTATAAATCATCGTGTTAAATAAAACGTTAATTTCATTAAAATAAAACATGAAAATACTTAAACATAAAAGCAGCAGTGGAATTACTGAATTACAATCAGCTGACTAGGGGTCAATGTACGCGCGAACGCCGAATTCGCGCGGCCCGTAACTAGCGATGGTACCACAATACATAATAATTTACAACACTTGTCTAAATACCTAACTTATCTACTTAACCTACTATTTTGCCACTGTGCTTGTCTCCACGTAGCCACTTTAATTCAAATTCACAGGTTAAATAAACCAAATAACTGGTTCGATTCCCCGCTAATGAAAAAATACTTAAATGAAAAGTTAACAAGGTTAGAGTTATGCGTTTTATTCATCGTAGGTATGTTTATTATTCTGATGTATTCAGTTATGTACCTATTCAGATCAGTTCAGTACCAAGTTATTTAAAAAAATAGGTATGAAACAGCTTACCGCTCTAAATCCTCCGTGGTCTTATGAGATGCGGCTCAAATTGTGCTCCATTCATTTCGAGGCAGATGTGGGCTCGGTGTTGCGTCTCCTCATGCAGGCGGGGCATTATCGTGTGGTCTTCGACACAGTCCGCACGTAGTTTGTCGAAAACATCCACGATCCTTGGCGCATTTCGTCAGCACTATCACACTCACGATTAAAACCCTTTCTTTCACATACCCCACAGAAAGAAGTCTAACGGGGTCAGATCTGGTGAGCGAGGTGGCCAAGCGTGTGGACCTAGTCTGCCAATCCAGCGATCATCAAATAATTCGGTAAGGCGCTCACGGACGAACCTCACGACATGTGGAGGTGCACCATCATGCTGGAACCATGTACGGCGATATTCATCCAACGATAGGTCGTCTAAAATGTCAACCAACTGTTCATTTATAAAGTTTAGGTATCCCTGTCCGTTAAGTCGCTGTGGCAGAAACACTGGTCCCAGTATGCGATCCTTAAATAAACCTGCCCATACGTTAACCGACCATCGGGTTTGGTGCCCGGTTTGTCGAACAGCGTACGGGTTAACCTCTGAATACACGTGTGTTTCTTCGGTTCCACATGCCGTTTCTGGTAAATGTCGACTCGTCCGTCCAGATAACGTGCTCAATGGAACCAGGCACGTTGTTGTTGGTCTAATAACCAACGGCAGAAAACTCGTCGGCGGTCGTGATCGCCGGGAACTAAAGCTTGCACTTTGTGCACTTTGTATGGCCGCATTCGGTTACGCTTTAATACTTTGTGAACTGAACAGTATGACACATTTGTTCCATCCCGACGTCTTAACAATTTAGCGATACTTCGTGTACCTGGGTTCGGATACCGGCGAACGACATCTAAATGCGCTCCTCGGGTGAACAGTCATTTGACTTCCACCTCCTGCCGCTACTGGAGCAATGGGCCGATTTTCCAACACTCGCTGAAATGCTGCTGTTATCAGACGAGAGTCAGCTGGGTGTCGAGCGGTCGGGAATTTCTCTCGGTAAATTCGTAATGCACGCGAAGCATTCCGCGAGCTTCTCCAAGGCACATTAACATGTTGCCGTATTCACGAGCACTATAAACGTACGCGTTAGGCATTATTAAAACAAAAAGAAACACAAAACGTAACAACAAGAATAACACGTAATAACAAGTAGGTAATACCAAGTAATAACAATAAGAATTTAATAAAAAAACAATTGAACTGTCGCTTGCGCATGCGTGTCCAAAGTCAACACGGAACTGTCTCAAAACTAAAATCAATAATTGATCCCGCCAAAACTGAAGCCTACACTTTGAACATTCCCACAGACCGTCAAATGTTATGACATTGCCAACTTTTATTTTATAAGTTTAGTTTCCATATGATCCCTACGACTACTCTTTCATATGGAATTTAGAAGTTATAGTTGTAATTTTTTAATACAATTAGACAATCAATTGTACCTGACGAAACAAGCAGTTCGTTACTACAAAAATGATATTGAAATTAATAAACGTACTTACTTGGGTTTGGTTATTTTTGATTTTGTACAAGAAAATAGAAATAAAATGGTATTGAATAATTTAATAGTTAAAATCAATTGCAATTATGATCGACAGGTAATTAATCTAAAAATAATTATTTTACTTTACTTTTATTGACTTTCCGTTTTAATCCATCCAATACTTTGATTTGAAAAGAGGTACGTCAAAACTATTAAAAATTACTTGCAAGTTTTATTGTAATTGCCGCCTCTAATTCTTATGTCGCTTGCAAACAAATCTTAGTAGGTAAATTTGGGGAATTTATATGTTGGCGCTGACGCGAGGTAACACACAGTCGGCCGGGCGGCGGCAGCGCGTGGTACGAAGGGGGCGCGACGGGGGAATGCTCGCCAGTATTACTGTGCGCGCACGCTATTGGTTCCTCATTCTTCCCGCGCTTTGAAAAAGCGATGTTTCCCAATGTACAGTCGCACACACAGCTTTTGCACGACGCGCGACGATGGTTTTAAAAAGGAAAGAAAGAAAATTATTTATATCTATTGTTTTATGACTGAACTAGTGAACGAAAAGGTAAATAGAAGGTGAATGGGAAAATTGTGCAGTAAAGTTAAATGTATTGAGGAAGAATACCGAAAAATTACCATGTGGTCAACCTGATGACGGAAACATTTATCATTCGCATTGATGATGATGATTCTGATGAGTGATGATGAAGTAGCATCCAGTAACACCAATACACCATCGACATTTGGCTTCCATGTTCCATGTTCCAATGGTATAATGGACAGCGTGTCACCGTTAGCTTAAGTTTTCTTGTTACAAACTACTTTATTTTACGATAGAAATAAAAATAATGCTCAAGCAAACATTATCCATTTTGAATTTCAACCTCTTCCAAAGTTCTAAGTAGCTAGTAAAGTACCTATTATGATTCTACAATAAAACCATTAATTACTATTATAATATTATAAAACAACAGCCTAGTACCATGTAGTACTTTAGAACGCGACTGTACCCATGCGCAGACACACCCCTCCACTATCGCTCAGCGTTCTTTTACGTGACGTTGAGTTTGGCTTCGACGCGGATATTGACCCTAGTCAGCTGATTTTATGGTTTATTTATTTTAAATTCCATTGCTGCTTTAATGTTTAAGTATTTTCATGTTTTATTTTAATGAAATTAACGTTTTATTTAACACGATGATTTATACTAACACGATGGAGCGTGAATAAAGCTAATAAAACGTTGTGAAAAGATGATTTTTTTTTCATCAGGATCGATTTTATATTTCACCCATCATCTAAGATATAGTTCGTTTTCGGGAGCGTTTCAAAAATACCCTGTATAAAAAGGGTAATTATAATATTAAGGAATTTATGGATGATAATAACCCCTGGGAATGAGGTGTTCGCTACCAAGCTATTTCTAATTTGTTTTGTGTGGTTAATTGTGTAACATACATGATTGTAAGCTGTTATTTTAAAAAAAAAGTCTCGCTGGGTTTCTTGCTGGTTCTTCCCATTACAGAGGTTTTTTTCGAACCAGTGGTAATTAAACAAAAGAGTGACTTTCAATAAGTATTATTTATAATCTATATTGAATAAAAAAGTTTCTGTTTCTGTTTCTGTTTCAATGACATCTGCTTCCAGCGTCTCCGTTACCTTGAAGACCCCACTTTTTCAACAATCTGGGTGATGGTAGATACAGGTATTGATAAAATCCTTTATGTCTGTGTCTATCGTTCGCACAGCGGCGACGAGGAGACAACACGATTATTTGATCACCTTAGTGAGGCTGCTGATGTGGCCCTAAATCGGTATCCTTCTGCACAGCTTCTCTTTCTGGGGGACTTTAACGCCTGTCACCAAGAGTGGCTGTTCCCATACCAGAAGACCGACCATGCTGGAAGAGAAGCGTGGAATTTTGCCTTGACGCTAGGTTTTTCTCAGCTGGTAAAGGAAGCGACTAGGGTACCCGATGTAGACGGTCACACAGCCAATTGCTTGGACCTTCTGCTGACTACCGAACCAGACAGGTATGAAGTACAGGTTACCTCCCGTTTGGGTACATCTGACCACTGTCTGGTGAAATCTGTATCGTCATATTCTCCACCTGATTACGAGTCCTAAGGTGTTCGAAGAATATGGCGGTATAAGTCAGCTGATTGGGATGAGATGCGACACTTCTTTGCATCCTATCCTTGGCGGAAGGTCTGTTTCTCTTTGCGGATTCGTCGAGCTGCGCGTATGCGACAATTGAAGTGTTGCGTCGAGCTATGGAGTATTTTACCCCCTTCTCCGACGCTCCCACCGGTAGCAAAGCTCGCCCATGGTTTAACGCTGAATGCGCCCAAGCTGAAAAACGCAAGAATTTAGCTTATCTATCCTGGGTTGACGCTTAAAACCGTAAAGCTCCGGATATTAGCTCCAAGAAGAGAACTTTCAACCAGGCCTCCAAGTCCTACAAAAAACCATTACGGAAAGCTAGTCTCGATCGCATTAAACATATTGGCGCAAAACTCTCTTCCAGACCATCCGGCACTAGAGCTTTTTGGTCTCTCGCCAAAGCGGTCGAGACAAACTTCTGTCAGCCTGCACTGCTTCCGCTGGTAAAACCGGATGGCTCACTGGCGCATACAGCTAAAGAGAAAGCGGACTTGTTCGCGTCTCTCTTTGCCTACAATTCACGTCTGGATAGTGGCAACAACGTTCCACCTAAATTACCTCACTGCGGGACCTCTATGTCAGAGATCCGTATCACAAATAAGGAGGTTCTTAAAACCTTGCGGTGTCTAGAGGTGAATAAAGCTAGTGGACCAGATGGTATACCAGCTATAGTTCTAAAGGCTTGTGCATCTGAGTTGTCTTCTGTGGTGACACGCTTGTTCCGCCTCTCTTTTAGGACTGGAATAATGCCAAAATCCTGGAAGCTGGCTAACGTGCAGCCTGTTCCAAAAAAAAGGCAGCTGTGCCGGCCCTGCCAATTATCGGCCAATCTAACTTACCTCCATACTCTGCAAGATTATGGAGCGTATATTGAACGCCCGCTGAATGGAATACCTAGAACAGAATGACCTCCTAAGTGACCGCAATTACGGTGGGTTTCGCCGAAGTTGACGACCTTCTAGCGTATGTCACACACGTATGGGGCGAGGCACTCGAGAACAGTGGGGAAGCACTCGCTGTTTCCCTTGATGTCTCGAAGGCCTTTGAAAGAGTTTGGCATGCTAGCCTTTTGGGTAAGCTTACAGCGTATGGCTTATCCCCTGGTCTGATTAACTGGGTAAAGGACTTTCTGAGTGAACGGTCTCTCCGGGTCGTCGCCGATGGCTGCTCATCCGATCCTGTTGCGACTAACACCGGTGTTTCTCAGGGGTCCGTTCTCTCCGCAACTCTCTTCCTGCTGCATATTAATGATCTGCTTATGCCTGGTATCTATGGGTATGTAGACAATAGCACATACGTGGAGAAATACCAACCAAATCCTCGGGCCAGTAGGGATCAAATCCAGTCCAAAAGAGAAACTATGGTAGGGCGTGTGAATCTCACACTACAGGCAGTCTCCAAATGGGGCGATGCCAATCTTGTGAAATTCAACGCCTCCAAAACACAAGTGTGTCTCTTCACTGCAAAAAGGAGCCAGCTCATCTTAGCTCCTTCTGTCTGAAATGTATCACTAGAATACACCGACCGCCTTCAGTTGTTGGGGGTTGAGATATCCTCTAATGTGAACTTCGGGTGGTTCATTGAGTCCAAGGCCAAAGCAGCTGCAAGGAAGCTAGGAGTCCTTGCAAAGGTGCGGCGATACTTCACGCCGGGACAGCTGCTTACTTTATACATATAAAGCGCAAGTCCGGTCGTGCATAGAGTATTGCTGCCATATATATATGTCGGGTCGTGCATAGAGAATCGCATAATTTAATTCCTCCCTCTCCCTTCCACCATCAGATAACCAGACGTTCGGCCAGTCTCCACCCCTTCGTTGTTGACTTACAATGCATTCGAATAAAACTGTTTGCTACACCGTTTATCATGCGTACACCAAAGGAGTGGAATAAGTTGCCAGCATATCTGTTTCCATACGATTACAATGTGGGTGTCTTCAAGGCAAGGGTGAATAGGCTTTTGTTAAGTCAGTGCGCTTCAATATCTTAGGCTACATCACCACTTACCATCAGGTGGGATTGTAGTTAAGCGCTGGCTTAGAATAATATAAAAAAAATATTAGTGGTCGCCTAGTTGTCAAAAATCGACCGTAATGCTTATAATTTCAAGTTTCTATATTGAGCAAGCTGTATTTCACTTTCTTTTATTGGGGGGTGCTAAGAATCTCCGGTGGAGGTTCGGTTGCCACCTACGACGACTTGACCTGGCAACTTATAACGCACGCACCCTGAGGACTGACGATAAGATCCTGGAGCTGGAAGAAGAGATAGACAAGTTGCGCTGGAATATTATAGGATTATCCGAAGTCCGAAGAGAGGGGGAGGACACGGTAATCGTCGAATTCGGCAACTTGTTCTATCACCGGTAGGGCGACCATCTGTTCCAAGGAGGTGTCGGATTTATCGTCCACAAGTCTCTTGTTAACAACGTTGTAAAGATTGGGAGTGTGTCGACGAGGGTTGCGTACCTTATACTCAGAATCACCAAACGGTATTCGCTGAAGGTCATACAGGTTTACGCACCAACCTCGGCACACCCCAATGAAGAGGTGGAGGAAATGTATGAGGATATCTCTAGAGCCATTCATTCATCCAAAACCCACTATACGGTGTTAATGGGAAACTTCAACACAAAACTAGGCACAAGAGAGAACAGTGAGCTGAAAGTAGGGAAATTCGGAACAGGGCAACGGAACCCAAGGGGCCAGCAGCTGGCCGACTTCATGGAGAAAGAGGGACTCTTTAAGATGAACTCTTTCTTCCAGAAGCGGCTCCACAGGAAGTGGACCTGGTCGAGCCCCGACGGTTCGACAAAAAATGAGATTGACTTCATTATGACGACCAGACGACAACTGTTCAGTGATGTCTCAGTGATCACGAGGGTGAAAACCGGCAGCGATCGCCGAATGGCGAGAGGCACACTGAACCTAAACGTTAAGTTGGAGAGGTCACGTCTAATGAAGTCAACGCTCCGTCCCCCTCGTGCTCTAATCCAAAGTCCCGAAACCTTTCAGCTCGAGCTACGAAATCGTTTTCAGTGCCTAAAAGATTGCAATGCAGTAGACGATTTGAATGACAAGCTCGTGAAAACTGTCCATGCGGTCGGAGCTAAGTTTTGCAAGACCCGCATCAGAAGAACACAAAAACTCTCCGATCACACTCTTAATCTCATGGCTGTTAGACGGGATATGAAGCTGCAGTCTTCAGTAAATTTGACAGCATACAGGCAACTGAACAGACAAATCTCCAAATGCATGCGGCGAGACTTACGCAACTTTAATATTGCTCGTATTTTAGAAGCGATCGAGCGGAACCAGGGTGAAAAAGTCTTTGCTAGAGATCTGTCTGCCAGAAAGAGCCAACTGTGAAAGCTGAAGACCGAGTCTGACAGCGTCGTTGCCGGGACACCTGAGATTTTGAGTGAGATTGAGAGGTTCTATGGGCAGCTGTACACATCATCGTTGGAGCCACACGCAAGTGTGAGTAACGATCCAAGAGCGAGTCTTTTCCGACACTATTCCGATGATATCCCGGACGTCAGTCTGAGCGAGATTAGAATGGCTCTCCAGCACCTTAAAAACGGCAAGGCCTCAGGCGAGGATGTTATTACAGCGGAGCTTCTGAAAGCGAGTGGAAAACCGGTACTTGAAGTCCTTCAGAAGCTCTTTAATTCCGTCCTCCATGGTGGCATTACACCGGAGGCGTGGAGCAGAAGTGCGGTGGACTTGTTCTTCAAGAAAGGTGACAACGCTCTCTTGAAGAACTACAGACCGATTTCCCTTCTGAGCCACGTCTACGTGCTGTTTTCGAGAGTCATTACGAATCGTCTCGCACGCAGATTCGACGACTTCCAGCCTCCCGAACGAGCCGGTTTCCGAAAAGGCTTTAGCACCATAAACCACATACATACCCTTCGGTAAATCCGAGGAGTACAATTTGCCACTATGTCTCGCGTATGTGGACTATGAGAAAGCCTTTGATTCCGTCAAAATTTGGGCGGTGCTGCAGTCCCTTCAGCGGTACCAAGTTGACTGTCGGTTTATCGAGGTGCTGAAGTGCTTGTACAGTAGGGCTACGATGGCTATCCGAGTACAGAACCAGAGTACGAAACCTATCCAACTGCAGAGAGGTGTAAGAAAGGGTGACGTGATATCCCCGAAACTCTTCACCGCTGTATTGGAAGACGTTTTCAAGCTTCTGGACTGGAAAGGATACGGTATTAACATCAATGGCGAGTACATCACTCACCATCGATTTGCCGACGATATAGTCCTTATGGCAGAATCGCTGGAGGACCTATGCTCTATGCTTAATGACCTCAATAGTGTATCCCAACGGATAGGTCTTAAGATGAACATGGACAAAACAAAGATCATGTTTAATGTCCATGTCACACCTATGCCGGTAGTTGTTGGGAGCACTAAACTCGAAGTTGTTGACGAGTATTGTACTGGCTTGCCTTCCTTACTTTTCTATCGCATCCTTCCTTCCAATTATATGCAAAACAAAACTTATGGTGCCATCTGTTGGCCTACGACAAAAGCGTCTGCAAAAAGGAAGTCGACACGATCGATACCCACATGTAATCAAGACTCAAGACGAACTGCATCGGTAATGGCTGTTCTTGTCTAAACCTTCCAAAATAAAATCAATGTAATTAAGCGTTTGTGTGTGTGCCGGGTCGACCCAGCTGTGTGTATAGACAATATAATCACGTAGGAGTGTGGTCAAGGAAGACCGAAGCCTTCCACATCCGAAGATATTGTTAAGCCAACCTACTTCATTTACCCTTCCTGGTGGGCCAGACTAATTTTCTCTCACTGTAGGTAAATTAAGTAGCAATTCCAAATCAAATTCTGTTTATTCTTATTTCAAGTAGAAGTGTCGCGATTACTATAAAAACGGAGTTCAATCCGCGCAATTTCTATTCTAACTGTTTTCATAGTAGTCCTTCGAGCCGGATTTCCTGTGGTATTTTGGGTTCAATTCATTCGAAAACTCCAAAATTACAGTTCATAGCAATTCAGCTTTAGATAAAAAAAAAATTACTTTTACAAGTAAAACTTAGTAAGGTACTTATTTCATTGCCTTAATTTTAACGATATAACACGAAGTAACTTATTTAATTTATTTGATATATAATTTTATAATTAGGGAGAATTATTCTCTGTTGATTACATGAATTACAATTACACGTTATGTGCCGTTCGTTCATCCTAAACACGGAGGTAGTAGGTGAATAATTATACTCCACATATTCAATACTGATCGTTGTTTCAATAGGTGTAGTATATATACCTATTAATAGCGTCATTATTGCTTAGTTAAAAAAAAAATTTGTTTTGTTTAAAATTTACGGTTTTATTGTTTTTAATTTCAAACATAATGACAGATAAAAAACGAACGAAAAAAGTCGAACGCTAGTGAAATTGAGAGACAACTCAAGTTGCTTACTATTCAAAGGGAATATGCATTTCGAGAAATTCAAATACTATGTGATTTATCGAAGAATATCCAAACGGATACAACTTCTGCATCTCAATTCGAGTCTAGGTTTAAGCATATTGAGTTAGTGCGTAAAGAATTCTTAGATTATACGAATCAAATAAACGATTTAAAGTTAAAATTAAAGCCGGACGATATTATTGATATGAAGCCCGTGATTGCGTTTGATGACATGTACTACACCGTCGATGCCGCCAGGGCTGTTCTAAGCGAGGGTCGCACTCGGGCCGACCCGCAATGCGACCCGGATCCGAGTTTGGCTTCCGGATATTCATACCACAGTATGAAAGCATACGCGCAAGCACGCTTACCGAAACTCGAGTTACCGAAATTTGATGGAAACATTGAACATTGGCAAACTTTCTTCGATACATTTTCCACACTTGTACATGAAAACCATAATATAAGGTCAATCGAAAAGTTTCATTATTTGTTGACGTGTCTCGGGTTCAGCGTTGTCAATCGCGAAAGGAGTGCCTGTTACCTCTGATAACTACCAAATTGTTTATGACGCACTTATCGAGCGGTTCAAAACAAACGAATTTTGGCCGCAACGTACTTAGATAAAATTTGTAGCTTCATTCCTTTAAAGTCTGGTAATTATACCGATTTACGTAATTTAACCAATATGTTGAATGAAACCGTTAATGCTCTTAAAGCTATGAAAATTAAGAAACTAGATGAGTTTATTTTATTTTATTTAGCAGCGCGTGTTTTAGATTCTGATACACGTAAACGTTTTGAAATGCAAAACGGGGAACAAATTCCTACCTTTTCTGATTTGTTAATTTTTTTACAAAGTCATGTTAAAGTTCTAGAGGTTAGTCAATCGGGTAACTGTTCCGGGTCTGTTTTTCAATCGGGACAGTTGTATAAAAATAATGAACGTACCACCGGGACACGAAATAGTCACAATAGTAAACAATATCATAAATCTACATCGTTGCCGTCGAACACTGCTATAGCTTCAAATGCTGCAAATAAAACAGCTGATTGCCTATGTTGCGGGGCGGTACATGCGCTTTTCAAATGTCCGAAGTTTCAAGAACTTGATATTTCTGAAAGATACGACTTAGTGTCTAATAAAAACATTTGCATGAATTGTTTACGTTTAAATCATAATGCAAATAAATGTTTTTCAAAAATTACATGCTCAACTTGTGGTGAGCGTCATCATTCATTGCTCCACGATAACACTACCATTGTTGCTGTTCCGTGTTGCTCCACTGACAGGACTAGCGATAAAACAATAATTACGGTTGACGACTTGACCGCGACTGCGAGCTCCGTGACTACCAGCGCTCACGTTGGTCATAGCCGTGCTCTCGTTTTGCTCGGCAGTGTAGTGCGCGTGCGCGGTTGCGGTGCTCCTGCTCAGTATACTACCGCCCGCGCTCTTATTGACAGTGGAGCTCAGGATAGTTTTATGACGTTATCACTCGCTCAACGTTTAGGGTTGCCCATTCGCCTGCAATTTAGCTGTAGCAGGTTTAGGAAAAATGTAGTGCATCAAATAAAGGGTGAAACTTCATGCGTGGTAATGCCAACGGATTCTGATAGTCCAAACTTCACTATTAATGCTATAATAATGAATACAATAAAAGTAAAATGCCTGTTGTAGAAGTACCTTCTGAGGTTCGTGCAAATTTTAAACATTTAGTTTTAGCAGACAAACAGTTTGACAAACCCACTAATATAGACTTGCTGGGCGCAGAGCTATTCCATAAAATTTATGATGGCCAACGCCTAGAGATAGGTCCTGGTTTACCAGTCGCTCTACATGTAGTCTTTGTGGGTGCTCACTGGCAAAATTGATCACAGCTGTCACCCTCCACCTATGGTTTCTTCCCTCGTTACTTTCCACCCGGCTTTTGAATGACGTGGTCAAGCGTTTCTGGGAGGTCGAAGAACCACCGAAAACATTTATAGCGAACCCTGAAGAGGTTAAATGCGAAGAACTATACTCTACTCTTGTGTCACGTAAACCTGACGGTCGTTACGTCGTTCCTTTGTTACTGAGGAAGCCTTGTGATAATCTAGGTGAATCTTTCGATATGGCAAAATCACGCTTATTCAAACTCGAAAAGCGGCTTGAGCGCAATGTAGAGTTAAAAAAGGACTATTCTGATTTTATGACTGAATATTCAGATCTGGGCCATATGCAACCCGCAGACGTTGGATCAGGCAAATTTGTAATTCCGCATCATTGTGTACTCCGCCCTGAGAGTACTACGACAAAACTACGCGTCGTTTTTGATGCAAGTGCCAGAACGAATAACGGAAAATCGTTAAATGATATCGTGTACACTGGGCCTAAGCTTCAAAACGACATTGTTGATGTACTTACAAAATTCCGTCTTCACGCAATAGTGTTCACCTCCGATATTTCGAAGATGTATCGCAATATAGATTTACGTCCAGAAGATTGAGGTTGGCAACACGTGTTGTGGAGAAATTCTCCAGCTGATCCCGTGCGAGTTCGAATTAAATACCGTGACATACGGTGTGACCAGTTCACCATACTTAGCCATTCGTAATCTGCATCAATTAGCGGTCGATCATGCTTCTGAGGATCCTCAAGCGGCTGAGGTTATACGTCATGACACTTTTATGGACGACGTAACGACCGGAGCACCATCTCTAAATCAGGCGCTTGAGCTCAAAGACGAACTTATTAAACTACTGAGCTGTGCGCAATTTGAGCTGCGTAAATGGAGTAGTAATTCATCCGAGTTTATTGCAGCTCTACCGTCGGAACATTGTCAAGTACCTAGGGCCTTTTGTGACGAAAATCACGACCATATCCTTAAAATTCTTGGTATGCAGTGGGACCCCGTAGAAGACTTCTTTACGTATTCGTTGTCCGAGTTCAATTCCAATTTAACAAAGCGTGCAATATTATCAAATATCGCTCGCATCTATGACCCAATTGGTTAGCTCACTCCTGTTGTTCTAATAGCCAAACTATTGCTTCAAGACATGTGGCGCCTTCAGCTAAGTTGGGACGAACCCGTCCCGCCTGAGGTCGCTCACCAATGGCACAACTTTATCTCTGAAATGCAACATGTTAAGCAGATTAAACTGACTCGTAGAGTTACATATGATGACGCCAAGAGTTATAAATTGATTGGTTTTTTGATGGCTCTTCAAAGGCATATGGATGTTGTGTGGACTTGAGGACAGTTCGTGCAAACCATTGTAATACCCATCTGCTGATTAAAATCAAAAGTTGCACCCTAAAACCACTAACGGTTAACCGTCTAGAGCTTTGCGGTGCTGTCCTTCTAGGGCGAGTTCTTAAGCACATGCAAAACTTACTGCGAGATAAAACCTCTCAGTAAAGTGATTGCCTTTACTGATAGTAACACAGTTCTAGCATGGTTACACACGGAACCTCATAAACTGAAGACTTTTGTTTCCCATCGCGTTGCAAAAATCATCGACGATGTATCAGTTGATAGCTGGCAACACGTATCGACATATGATAATCCTGCCGATTATTGCAGTCGAGGTCTTAGCGGTTCACAACTAGCGACATGCTGTACGTGGTGGTTAGGTCCAAATTGGCTCGCTAACGATTCCTCCACTTGGCCAGTAAAGTGCAAGTGGGAATCACAAGATTCCGTACCCGAGTTGCGCTCTACTGCTCATGTATCTCAAACGGATATTAGGTCTGCTGAGCTTGACCTTATAAGTGGACTGTTAGACCGCTACTCCACGCTATCCTGCGTCCAGCGTGTGCTAGCTTGGTGTCTGCGTGCTGTAGCTGCGTTCAAACGAAACTATAAAACTAAGAATTTCCTGAGCGTATCAGAGCTGGAGCAGTCTATCGTCTATATAGTTCGACATGAACAAAAACTTCATCTTACAGACGAAGTCAAAGCCACCAAATCCGTTAAAAAACTGAATCCATTTATTGATGATGCGGGATTGCTGCGAGTGGGGGGCCGTCTAAAGCACTCTAATCTACCGGCAACCGTAAAACATCCCGTATTGTTGCCAAAGGCTTCACGCTTATCCTTGTTGATCATAGATCACTTTCATGTCAATTACTTACACTGTGGTCCTCGTACTCTTCAATCGATTATTCAGCGTAGATATTGGATACTTGGCATCCGTAACTTAATTCGGTCATGTTTATCTAAATGCATAGCATGTTTTAAGGTAAAACCGGTTGCTTGTCAGCCTTTAATGGGAAACCTTCCTTCACCAAGAGTACAACCGACGCGGTGTTTCCGAAATGTAGGAATCGACTTTGCCGGTCCATTAATAGTGAAAGAAAGTCATAGACGAAACGCTCGTACTTATAAGGCCTACGTGTGTGTATTCGTTTGCCTCGCGGTAAAGGCTATCCATCTAGAGGCAGTAACCGAGCTATCGACTTCTGCCTTTCTTGCGGCGTTAGATCGCTTCGTATCACGTCGTGGCCTTTGTACTTTCATAGTGACCGACTGCGGCACTAACTTTATTGGTGCCCGGCGTTACCTTAACGAACTACAACAAATGGTTTGTAAGAATAGTAATTCGCTTGAATCTAGTCTTGCGAAACGAAACATTGTCTGGCGACTGAACCCTCCTACCGGGAGTAATTTTGGTGGCATATTTGAGAGCGGTGTAAAATCAATGAAGTTCCACTTAAAACGCGTTATATGGTCACAAGTATTGACATTCGAGGAGCTCATAACGATCCTTACTAAAGTCGAAGCCGTAATTAACTCGCGACCGTTGTGCTGTCTATCTCCGGATCCTAATGAGGTCGATATTCTTACACCTGGCCATTTTTTGGCCCATGGTCCTCTTATCTCGTTACCAGAACCTGAACTCTCTAATGAATATGTTCCACCCCGGGCCCGCTGGCAGATGTTACAAAAACTTACACAGTCTTTTTGGCATATTTGGCAACGCGATTATCTCCATACCTTACAGCAACGCGCAAAATGGTTTCGAGAACAACCAAATATTCATGTCGGAGATATTGTATTAATTGTCGATAGCAATTTACCACCACTAGAGTGGCGTTCAGGTAGAGTTCAAGACGTGCATCCCGTCATAGACGGTGTAGTGCGCGTGGTCACCCTACACACTACTAATAGACTCCTTAAGAGACCAGTAAATAAACTGTGTCCTCTACCTTTAAATCAATAACATATAACTATATTTATAACAAAAAAAATGTCATTTTTTTTCTCATAATTAATGTTATAGTTTTTTGTTATTTAGCTTTTATTTATAGTTATTAAATTTTGTTGGCTTACATACTTTTCTAATAGGTATGCAATTCAAATTGAAGTGTTAATATTATAGTTAGTTAGGTACATATTATTCTAAGTTAGTTTCTATTTCGTGAAGTATTTAGTTTTATAGGGAGCACTGCTATTATTACTCATGAAATCTGAAACGATTTCAAGTGGGGGGAATTATGTACTGGCTTGCCTTCCTTACTTTTCTATCGCATCCTTCCTTCCAATTATATGCAAAACAAAACTTATGGCGCCATCTGTTGGCCTACGACAAAAGCGTCTGCAAAAAGAAGTCGACGCGATCGATACCCACATGTAATCAAGACTCAAGACGAACTGCATCGGTAATGGCTGTTCTTGTCTAAACCTTCCAAAATAAAATCAATGTAATTAAGCGTTAGTGTGTGTGCCGGGTCGACCCAGCTGTGTGTATAGACAATATAATCACGTAGGAGTGTGGTCAAGGAAGACCGAAGCCTTCCACATCCGAAGATATTGTTAAGCCAACTTGAAGCTGATCGCCGCTGCCGCTAACCGTGAGTTTACCTACTTCATTTACCCTTCCTGGTGGGCCAGACTAATTTTCTCTCACTGTAGGTAAATTAAGTAGCAATTCCAAATCAAATTCTGTTTATTCTTATTTCAAGTAGAAGTGTCGCGATTACTATAAAAACGGAGTTCAATCCGCGCAATTTCTATTCTAACTGTTTTCAAGTATGTTTACCTGGGACAAATAGTCCGACTAGGTAAGTCCAACTTCGACCGAGAGGTCAATCGACGGATTCAACTCGGTTGGACAGCGTTCGGGAAATTACGGCACATCTTCTCGTCAGGTATACCTCAAAACTTAAAAACGAGACTGCACAAACAGTGCGTGTTGCCAGTGACTTATGGAACTGAGACGTGGTCCTTCACTGCTGGCCGGATGAGGAAGCTCAAGGTCGCTCAGCGAGCTATGGAGAGGGCTATGCTCGGAGTTTCTCTGCGTGATAAACTTAGAAATGAGGATATCCGCAGTAGAACCAGAGTGACCGACATAGCCCAACGGATTAGTAAGCTGAAGTGGCAATGGGCCGCCCATATAGCTCTAAGAACCGACAACCGATGGGGAAAAAAGGTTCTCGTGTGGCAGCCTCGTACCGGCGGACGAAGTGTAGGGCGTCCCCCCACTAGATGGAGTAACGACCTGGTAAGATATGCAGGAAGTCGATGGATGCAGGTGGCTCAGGACCGTGCTTTGTGACATTCCTTGGGGGAGGCCTATGTTCAGCAGTGGACTTGTGAAGGGCTGTGATGATGTATTTCACTTTTGAACTGCACATTAAAACACAAATATCTCATATTACACAAAACATGGCATACACTCTACAGACTATTGAAAACGGAACATTTGAAATCACACAAAATGTCTACATTTTGAAATCTTTAGCGAAAATCTCTACTCTGTGCGTCTATTTGACCACAGACTATTATGTATTTGACATTGGCAGTATGAACGCAGAGAATGAATGTTTTATTTTATTTTATTTTATTAAATGAATATATTTCATATACGCATTATTCCTTTAAATAATGAATGTTAGCTCTCTGCACTCTTTTTTCGAATTATCTTTAACTATGGTAAATCTCACACCTCTCCGTGCGCGCAATATGCTTGCAAAGTTTTATCCTTCACGTATTAATATTGAGAACAAGATACATACTCGTAACTTGACAGTTATAGCTTAGTGAGAATAACTATCGACTGCTTAATTGATTTGAATAAAGGTATATATTTATTTTTTATTTTAACGCAAAATTTATTTAAGCCTTACATTTTAAATTTGGGAAATAAGTTTCGGATGGATATCATTTTAATGATTACTAACAGTTAAAGTCTTGACGATCTCGCTTGGGTGACAGAAATGAACGAAGGCTGCAACTCAACGGAAGGACGCGATTACAATGAGTGTACAGCGCCCTCTGCCTCTGCTCCATACCGGAAGGAAGGAACCACCAAATTAGTCCTCCCCGCCCTTGACGCCCCTTCACCAGCACTCGCAATTGTTTGCACCCATTAGAAGCCTCTTTGAACTATAGCGTACGCTTCTTGTGAATTGAACCTAAAGACTCCTAACTTCAAACATTTTTCAACAATTTTCTTCGATTAAACAATTTATATTTCATTTATATTTTATTTTATTATTATATTGAATAATTTGCATAATGCAAATAATTGCATTTTTAATTCCAGCAGCCAAATTCCACCATCATCATCATCATTACAGCCCTTCACAAGTCCACTGCTGAACATAGGCCTCCCCCAAGGAATGCCACAAAACACGGTCCTGAGCCACCTGCAACCATCGACTTTCTGCATCTCTTACCAGGTCGCCATTCCATCTAGTGGGGGGCAGTCCTACACTTGCTACACAGGCTGCCGCTGGAGAACCTTTTTGTTGTACAATCTCGTTTTCAAGTTTTGAGGTATACCTGACGAGAAGATGTGTCGTAATTTCCCGAACGCTGCCCAGCCGAGTTGAATCGGTCGACGACGACGACGACCAATATACATCGCACAAAATTCCCGATACCATTGACACCATCTAGATACTTGACGGTTCACTACTGTGCGATTTTCTTCCTCGCACGACTTCTTTGTGGAATCGTTTACTACCGGCGATTTTTCCGGACTGATACGACTTAGGGACCTTCAAGAAACGAGCTTACTCCTTTTAATTTAGCAACGCACCTGCCACCCCAATCTTATTGGGGTTTCTGCATCACTCGTCCGTTCGCGATGCAGTTCGACGCAATATTAGACTAAACAGCTCTACATTTCCAGACACGGTGTGGGATTCGATAATCTGATTCTCGCTGAGATAGTTGGTTACTCTAAAACACGTATGGACGCAGCGCTCATGTTATTGTATTTGATCTCGATCGATTCGCCACTGTGTCAGTTCGCATTACATTTCACTTAGCACATGTTGGGGTTGATATCAGCGGAACTGTCCGCTATTATACTTACTTCAAAATTATATTTCTGATCTACATATCGGTCACAACATATTATTAAAGGCTACATCACATATTTTTGCAATTGTCGCACATGTTTGATTGATGAGTTTTTAGTAATGATTTCTTATATTTACGCGAACACTACACATTTAAATAAAACTAGTTTTACGGATTTAATCGCGTATATTAAATTAATATGCGCGATAAAATCCGTAAAAATAGTTTTATTTAAATGAGTTTTTAGTAGACCAATACTTTAATAGGTAGACTAACATAACGATGTTGGATTTTTCATATGATTCAGGGAGACTTTACCATGGTAGATCAATTGAGCCTCCAGCCCTAGGGCTCACCTGCGCAGATATACAAACATACTTAGCAAATAACATATTTTCCCTTATGAAAACAGCATTGTGTTCAGTCTTCTTGATTTTGAATTAATTATGAATGAATAAGAACCTTTCCGAGGAGTTTTTTAAAGCAAGTATTTATGCATGCTATTAATTAAGATATTAAATAATATAACTATTTTTTAAACTACCTTATCTATATAGGGTAACTATTATAGTATTGAGTGTCTTAGCATTTGGGTATTACATATTATTATTAATTATAGGACGACAGGGAGATTTATTTTATATTGGTCATTTGGTTGTCTAGAAGCGATCGCTACTTGCAGCCGTTTTTAATATCCTATCTATTCTTGGACTTGCGTACAAGAAATGGATAAATATCCAAATGTGTCAAATGACACATTTTATATATCTGAGCTTAGCTTATGTCAAATATTTTATTTCTTGCAGCCAAATCCAGCGATAGAAAGGTTTTTTGATAGGTACAATTATACAATAGTTTCGTTTTGCAACAAAAGTGGTTCACAATAAAGGAATTTTGCAATGTAGGTAGGTAGGTACCTAAATGTAAGTATAAATATATATAATATTATCTGGTTATCTAATCAGAATAAAAGTAATATATAAATACTTGTAGTAGTTAAAAAAATGTAAATACACCTTAAAAGAAAATCAGAAGTTAGATAGCTCAAAGTTTATCGGTTTTTATAACACAAAACAAAAACACCAATATAATAAGAACCCTCATAAGAATGCAACTTCCTTAAACGAATTTCATGTCAAGTATCCCCCGACGGACTGGCGGCTGCTGTGTAAGCCGTGTCATATTATTAGGTTAAGGTTTAGACACATTGATAAATGTTTAGTTAATGGATTTTAGACTTTATATAGAGCATTCATAGGAATGGTAAATAAATGTGACTTAACGAAAATAATAATTAGTTTTTGGCTAAAGTATTATTGTGTAGTGGGCTTTAGAATTCTGCAATATATAAGGATAGCTAGAAAGCGCTGCAAGTCATTCCTAATTTTCTTTTTAATTGAAGTGACGTGACCGTGTTCATCAAACCTGTAAGTATGTACGTGTCTTTGTTATAATTTTTATTATTTTTATCGAGTTCATACTATATAATCTAATATATAAAATTCTCGTGTCAGGGTGTTAGTGGTCAAACTCCTCTGAAACGGCAGGACCTATTGTTATGAAACTTTGTTTGTATATTTGGTAGGTATGAGAATAGGTTTTAAAGTATATTTCATACCGCTGGGGTGATAAGGGTGTCCCTATCCAGATTTTTTTCTATTTTTTTTGACGGAAATTTTATTTTTTATAGATTTAGCATAAAAAATACACATTACCCTAAATTTTCACTTTCCTACGCTCACCCCTCAAAATTTGAATCGTGCTTTTTGTTCATTTGTATGAAAAATATCCAAATCATTCACTACAAGTAATCTATATGGCGGAACAATGTTCGCTGGGTCAGCTAGTTATGTATATAAATATGTAATAAAATAATATGTGTACGAGTGATCTATGACCTGTTATATTGACTATAGAATCACTGATTTCAATACGTCGACTAGCAAAATTGTCAACCCATTTGACTTGGATGATGGTAGTACTCTCATTACAAAATCCAAACCAAATAAAACGCTGAAAAAGTCTTGTGGAGATAATAATATTAAGAAGAGGAAAGTCGTTCTGGATTCAGATAGCGAATCGGAAGCTGAGCCTATAAAAAAGAAAAGACTTAAGAGGTCTTCGTTTGCATTTGATTTAGAGGTAAGTTCAATTTAAATTTATGAATACAATTGTCGCATTGGTCAGTGACCCGAATTGCCAAGCTGAGGGTTGTGGGTTCGAGTCCCGGTCGATGCAGATATTTATTTCACAGATAAATATTTGTACTCAGGTCATAGATCTTTATCGTTTTTATTTTATTCTTGTCATTATTTAACCAATTTTAATTTATTCATATTAGTAATTGGTGCTTTGAAAAAACTTTTGTTTTTGAGTATTATCATCGAGATCGCCATCACCAACATTTTAATTCTTACCGATATCAAACACTATAATATTTTTTTAGTTTATAAATATTATGTGCCTATTTTTCTATACAATACTAACATTAATATTTGAAATAATTACAGGGAGATAACGAGTTGCAAGAACCCATTAGAGCAACGGCGCTGAGAAGTTTTTTATCGCGGCGCGCGGGTTCGGGCTATACGCTGCAGAGGGCAGATCCTGCGAAGACGGGCGACTACTACGTAGAGCTGCGTGTGTACTACACGAAAGAAGCCAGCTTGGCTCGATCGGTGGAAGCGTTCGCTCGTCACTCTGAAGTCTGCTGTAGAAGACAGTGACAAAGTTAGTAGCAGCGGCAAAGGACGAGTACGCTGCTATACAGCCAATTTTATACCCATGTAATGTTTTCTAAACTTTGTTTAGGCACCTATAATAAAGTGATTGCGCTCATAATAGCTTAATATTAAATGTTATTGACTTGTAGCACATTATTTTCTTAACTTTATGTCTTTTCCTTACAGCAAAGAAAAAATAAGAATTAAAATCTGAATCTAAAAATACAAAAAGCCAGATATTGAAAGTTTAATTTTAAAATACCTGAATGAAGTAATTATTATCAAAAATTGCATTTATTTTTCCTTGAAGCAGCGAAAAACTAAGAACTAAAATTTGAATCTAAAAACAAAAAGCCAGATATTAAAGTTAGATTTTGAAATACCTGGATAAAGTAATTATAATTTAAAGTTGCGAATCATTTTATTATATTATTGCGCAATATACCATATTATTTTCGAAACTGTGTCTCTCCTTACAGCAACGAAAAATTAAAAACTAAAATCTGAATCTAAAAGAACAAAAAAAAGCTGGATTGAAACGTACATTTTGAAATACCAAGAATCTAGACAAAGTAATTATAATTTAGAGTTGTTAATTAGAATTTAAATCTATTAGACAAATATAAATAAAGATTGAAATACATATTTATATACAAGTTTTTGAGCAGTATTACACTAAACATCAATAATAGATATATGATTGAAAATTAAATTCTTTCAGGACTGTAATGCATATATATCAAATCATTCATCACATAAGAAGAGTAATATACATAAAATTAATTGTTTACATAGAACGGAGTTTTATAATTTTCAGTTAATAGCTACTGTTTTCAAGAATAGGATTGCAAGTTATAGAGTAAATCCAGATTCAAGTGACATAATTAAGCCAGAGTTATTCTTATCTAGTATTTCTAGCACTGTTTGCAATATAATTAAAACATTACTAACCACGCACAAATCAATCAAGGTAAACTTTGAATTATTTGTGTTGTACGAGCTTCCAAAGAATGATGAAATATCATTAAAAAGCTTCAATACTAAATATACGCCTATATTACAAAGTACTGATTTAAAGTTTATTTTTGAAGAATACTCGAAAAATTTAATCAGCAAATGCATGGAGTTTGAATTATCTGAATCTGGGCGGACAATTGAGTCAATTGACCATTTAGAACTAAATATAGCTAAATATAATCCTTTAAGAGCTGGTCATTTCATTTCATTACCAAAAAGTATTGTCAGGACAAAGTCATGTCTTAATATTCATAATACAGACAGTCACTGCTTCCTATGGTGTATCATAGCACAAATGTATCCAGCGAAATGTAATCCAAATCGAGTTACATCTTATCCACACTATTCTAAAGTTTTAAATGTGTCCGGTATGTCTTTTCCACCGATGTTTGAAGATATAAAATGCTTTGAAAAACAGAATACGAACATAAGTGTCAATATATATGGATTAGAAAAAAATAATACAGTAACAGGACCTTTGTACAAAACATCACAAAGAAAGTTAATGCATGTAAACTTATTGCTTTTGAATAAAAAAACAAGACTCATTTTGTTTTTATCAAACATTTTGAAAAGCTCGTACACAAACAACTTACGAAACACAAATGTAAAATTCATTTATGTGATGAATGTTTTCTTTACTTTGATTCTGAGGCAAAGTTAGATTCACATGATTGTGCTCGCATGCAAACAATCCTTCCAGAAATGAATTCAAAGCTACGATTTTCTAATCCAGAAAGGTCTCAAAGAATTCCAATTGTTATTTATTGTGACTTTGAAAGTTTACTTAGAGAATATTCTGACAAAAATAAAAGTCGGCATGTACAAAATGTTCAGATTCATGAAGCTACTTGTTTTGCTTATTATATATGCTGTGAATCCAATCCCGAATTGAATGACTTTGTTTCTTATCGAAGACCTAATTGCTCAAAAAAATTTGTAATTCAATTTATAAGGATATAGAGAGTATATATAAAATTTTAAATATTTCAAAAGACATAAATCCGCTTAATAGTGAAGAGCAGAGCTCTTTTAATAGTGCAGCAATGTGTTATATTTGTAAAAAAAGTTTTGTTCTTCTGATTACAAAGTATATGATTATGACCATTTCACAGGTAAATACAGAGGTCCAGCTCATAATTCATGTAATTTAAACAATAGAAAACGTAATTTTATTCCTATTATATTTCATAATCTTTCTGGATATGATTGCCATTTATTTATAAAAAAAACTTGCAAGTGTATGCGGTCGTATAAATTTAATTCCAAAAAACAAAGAGAAATGTATTTATTTTACAAAGTTTTTTCCAATCGATATGCAGAAGTCAGCGCAATTGAAATTTATAGACTACGTTAATTTCCTGAGTTCAAGTTTAGATCATTTAGCAGTGGCTTAGCATTGAGTTGCTGCGCTGGGGGCCGCGGGTTCGAATCCCGCACGGAACAAGTATTTGTATGGCCTACAAATAATTGTTCCGGGTCTGGATGTTTGTCCTTGTGCAATATTTGTTTGTAAACTGCCTCCACGATACAGGAGAAATTCCTAGTGTGGGGGTAACGTTTTCTTTAAAAGATAAGATAAAATAAAAATTTTGATAAAATAAAACATTTGCCAACATTCTTTCCAGATGAAAATTTATTCAGATTGTCTTAGGAAGGGTGTATATTGCTATGACTATGTAGATTCTTGGGAAAAGTATAAAGAAACTCAGTTACCAGAGCAATCAAATTTTTATAATAAATTAACATTAGAATCTATAACAAACGAAGATTATAATCGTGCTTTAACTGTGTGGCAAAATTTTGGTATTAAAAACTTAGGTCAATATACCGAGTTATATCTGAAATGCGATGTCTTACTACTTTGCGACGTTTTTGAGAAATTTAGATCCATGAGTTTGAATTATTATGGTCTCGATCCTTGTCATTATGTTTCATCACCTTCACTAAGTTGGTATGCTATGCTATTGTTGACAAGTATTGAGTTGGATTTAATTACTGATTTACAAATTTATCAATTTTTAGAAAATGATATAAGAGGAGGTCTATCTCAATGCTCGTTAAGATATGCAAAGGCTAAGAGAAACCTCGATATGTAATTTTTTGTTTACAAACGAACAGAAAAAATCAAAAAATGAAACACTGTTCAGTATTGATCATTGTGGAGTGAAAAATGTGACATTGTTTTTGAATTCACAATATTACCCATACGAGCCCTTAAGTTTAAAGTTTTCCGAAAACGAAATGTATGTGAAATTTCGCCATCGTACTACAACTGTCCCGCAGACCCTTTGCTTGATTTAAGTAGCTTTAAGGAGAAGGCTTCGCTACTTGTGATAGATTGTTCAAGACAAAACGACAGTCTAAAAATGGGACCCGTAGATGTTCGTTTGGAGATTGAATGTACAACGGCAATACCAGAGAAGTCAACTGGATATTGTTTAATCATTAACGATCAACTTGTGGAATATAAGCTTTTAAGTAACATAGTGCGCAAGTTGACATGACTGCTATCGTAGATGTCCAAGGTTTCAAAACAGAAAGAAATGAATTCATAGTGAAAGAAATTGCAATATTGTAAACATAAACATAAACACTCACGCCTGTCACCCAGAGGGGTAGGCAGAGATTATGGACTTCCATTTGGCACGATCCTGACACACCTCTCTCGCCTCCTCCACATCCATATACCTACGCATACACGCTCGTCGGTTAAGGGTACTCTTAATTTGGCCCATTTTCAGTATATCGCCAATTTGGTCGATAAACCTTCGTCTAGGGCGTCCCTTCCCGACTCTGCCGTTCACCTCTGCCACATAAATTTGCTTTGTCACTCTTTCCTCATTCATTCTTTCTACATGACCAAACCACCGAAGCATTCCTTTCTCAATCCTGGTCACAACATCATCTTGCAAACCACACTCTTCTCTTATCACACAATTTCTCACTCTGTCATTCAGATTCAGCCCTAATATATTCCTTAATGACCGCATTTCTACAGCATTTATTCTACTCTCGTGCTTCTTCTGCCACACCCAACTTTCACTACCATACATTAAAGTAGGGACTAACACAGCATTGTGAATTGCCATACGTGCCTTTTTGGACACATTCTGACTTTCCACAACAGAGTGTAGAGCCCCATTTACTTTATTTCCTGCGTTCACTCGTCGTTCTATATCCTTATCATACCTACCATCCCTGCTAAATACACATCCCAAATACACAAACTCGTCTACTTGCTCGACCAATTCCCCTTCTATTCTTATTTCACATATTGTTTTACTTTCTTCTCTTTCAAAGACCATAACTTTCGTCTTACTTGCGTTCACTTTCATTCCCCTTTCTTTTAATGAAATGTTCATTAATGTAACCATCATTTGCAACTCGGCCGCCGACGATGCGAGTATGATTTGATCATCGGCGTACAAAAGGCATTTGACGGTTAACTCACCCATTCTTAACCCGCATTCTTCAACTTTCAGATTTTCCAAACAACTGTCCATAGGGAGAATGAAACAGACATCTTTCTGATAACAGCTCATTATAAACCAGATTTAATGAGAGTGGATAGCGTGACCATAACAAGTTGACAGTAAAACATCTACGCCGCGTACGTACGCGT
>JAGSMP010002218.1:0-28266 GCA_029286625.1 Parnassius orleans
AGACATCTTTCTGATAACAGCTCATTATAAACCAGATTTAATGAGAGTGGATAGCGTGACCATAACAAGTTGACAGTAAAGCCTAACGTCTAGGCCGCGTACGTACGCGTTCCTGTCTGCCAAGCACCAATGTATGATCATGGCTCAGCACCGCATTCTCTGACATTCCTACTTAAATGACTAGAATTCCTTGGGAGAGACTTATGTTACGTAGTGTCTGTCATTATGATGTTGATGATGAATAATAATATTTTATATCCATTATCCTGTATCGTCCCATGGGTGTCGCAAGAGGCGACAGGTGGAAACAAAGCAGGAGATGGGCGGCAGCGTCTTTCTAATAACAACAACAATAAAGGACTATGGTAATCTATCCTCCTGCCAAGCGTAGGTACTGTAGCAATATGCTGTTTGTCAGGCAATCTATCGGGAAGGACTTAACTGTGTAGCGGATGAATAATATGGTTAACGAATTATACGCCGTGAGTTACACATCTTAATATTTAAGTCATTCCGAAACTGTTGTAGTAGGGCCTAATAGGCATAGCTTGGTCGGCCACGGTAAACTATTAATATATATATACGTAGGAATTTAATATACAAACATACTTTTCCGATTGGCGTGTAGGAGCGTCGTAAGAGAATTCACCAAAACAAGCAGCAGCATCTTCCTTTTTTTTATAGAATAAGGGTGACAAACGAGCACACAGTCCATCTGATGGTATGTGGATGCTGTAATCTATAGAAATCTATATCTATCCCCAACTAAGAACAAAATTTAGATGCTTTGTCACCCCTGAGGACTAAGATGGAATGCCTCGATTCCAATAAAAAGGGTCTACGGTTCTCTACACGTACCATACGAAACACAGCAGCATTAAGCTGATATTTTACGCTAGTATAATGTGAAACCGTGGTCCTACGCCGGTCGAGCCGACCCATTCTTGCCACAACCATAAAATAGCTACCAGCGTGGCTCTACCACGTAAGATGGAATACCTCGATTCCAATAAAAGGGTTTCCGGTTCTCTAAACTCACCATACGAAACAAAAATTGTGATTTAAAATTGTGATTAACAAAACGCCTGCCAAGCGTGGCAACTATGGAGAATATCTTCATATATACATAAAAGGCAAACCTGACTTACTCATCTATCAACGCACAGCCGAAACTACTGAACGGATTTCGCTGAAATTTGGCATACAGACAGTTGTAATGACGTGGGCATCCGCTAAGAAAGTACGTTTTACGTGGTAGAGCCATGCTGCAGCTATATTAATAGTATAGTTGTAGCACGAATGGGTCGGCTCGACCGGGAAGGACCACGCTCTCACAGAATACCAGCGTAAAATAGCAGCTTAATGCTGCTGTGTTTCGTATGGTGAGTGTAGAGAACCGGAGACCCTTTTTACTGGAAAAGAGGCATTCTATCTTAGTCCTCACGGCTGACAACGCATCTGCATTTAAATTCGCAAACGAAGATAGATGTAGATGTCTATGGGCCACAGCAACCACTTACCATCGGGTGGACTGTGTGCTCGTTTGTCACCCTTATTCTATAAAAAAAAAGTATTTTTGAAAATTGCCCCTAAGGGGTGAAAAGGTTAAAAGTTTGTATGGAAGTCCGTCATTTTTAGAGCTGAAAGACTGAAACTTTGTATTTAATTTAACGATTATAAATAAACAATTACGTGTCCTAAGATTTTTGAAAATTCAACCCTTAAGGGGGTGAAAAAGGGGTTGAAAGTTTGTATGGGGAAACAAGATTAGTTAAACTATTTTATTCGAAACTTCACAGGAGTACTCCTATCAATAAATGAGTAAACAAGTGTTTCAGGCTCTTTCAGAATTCAACCCCTAAAAGGTGGAAAAGGGGTGACAAATTCTGAAAATCAACATGGGTATCGTTTTTATGGTTTATCGGGTCGCTGATTACGAAAACAACAACTATTACAAAATCCAACGTAGCAGACGGGAAATACCTACCATCATCCCCTGTGGGGGTGCGATGTGGTTGAAATGTCAATATGGGTGTCGTTTTATGGTTTTTTGGGACGTTAATTACGAAAATGGCATCGATTATGGTTTGAAACCAACATGGATGGAAGGATGGATGGATGTATGTTTGTATGTAAAATCATCATGGGTTGGATGACTTGGGTGTCATTTTTAAGGTTTTTGGGTCGTAAATAACGTAAATGATATTGATAAATATTTTAGACTTAATTTATTAGAATAGAATAGAATATACTTTTATTGTACAAAAACATAAAATAAAATAGACAAGAAGGTTTGTACAAAAAAATTGCACAAAATTACACATAAACAAAAAAATACTAATTTAAAAATTTAAAACAATGAAAATAAACAACGAAACCAAATATATTTTTTTACAAATTAATAAAATGGCAAAACCAAAAGAAATACTTAGGTACCTACCTATTTTGTATCGATCTTCAAGTTCCAATCCCT
Source organism: Parnassius orleans (assembly GCA_029286625.1). Lineage (NCBI taxonomy): Eukaryota > Metazoa > Arthropoda > Insecta > Lepidoptera > Papilionidae > Parnassius > Parnassius orleans. The sequence continues at coordinate 2,474 of JAGSMP010002218.1, forward strand.
ACCAATAGATGTCGTTGGTATCGCTTTAGAACGCCGTAAGGTTCTGTTTTTCGAACTAATATAAAGTGAATGGTGAATGAGCGCATCAACCTGTACCACATACGGTACCTGTTCACTGTTAACGGATATTTGACTAGACTTCGACATTGTTTGCTTGCTTACGGTTTAAGATTTGCTTCTGTGTTTAGATTAGTTGCTTGATTTTGTCTTTCTTAAAACCACTGTTCAAACTTGGAATTCGATTTGCTTTGTGATTAGGTATTGTTGATAGAAGTATTTTTCTCACTGAAAAATGATTACAGAAACTCTTAATATTAAAGCAAAATGGAAGAACATATTCTCATCCCCATTATAGGTGACGGCGCCTGTTTGTTTCGTGCTCTTTCTGTGACTGTGAAAAAAATCCCGATGTACACAGGCAAGCTGTTGCAAATTACCAAACTGCGATTCCACAAGTGCATAGAGCAATTCAGTCACGATATGAGGAAAACATTACACTGCGTTTATGGAAAAACAAGGTCCATTCCGCTATGGATTATGACCCTTATATTGCTTATACGTTAACGCTATTCCACAACTAAGTTGCCGCTTGATAAAACTGTCTCTTCTGCAAGTTTCTATTCGTATAGAATAATGATTAAAGAAGGAGAAGATAACTGTTTAGTCAACTATCGTGCCCTTTTAGTCAATATTTGGTGGATGAATACGCCAAAATAGAAACAGAGAATAAATTATATCAAAATAATCAAGCCAAATTACGTGCTGATAGTGACATCCATTTAAAAGATGCTATTGGACGAAAATACGCAGAAGCCAACCAACTAGGACAAATGGTTGTCCTTCCATCATCTTTTACGGGGGACCTAGGTATATGCACGAAAGAACACAGGATGCTATGACCTATGTTAGGAATTACGGCCGGCCTGATCTTTTTATCACTTTCACATGCAATCCTCGCTGGGACGAGATAAAAGAGCAATTGCTTCAAGGACAACAATCTCATGATAGACACGATATAATTTCGAGGGTGTTTCGACTAAAGGTGAAAAAGATCATGAACTTATTGACAAAGGGCAAAATATTTGGTGAAGTGCGATGCTATAATATGTACTCAACGGAATGGCAAAGATAGATTTTCATTCGGTGAAATCAATAAAATACGTCTGTGAATACGTAAATAAAAGTTTAGACCAGGCATCATTTGCTTTAGAAAATTAGAAGGATAAAGTTAAAACCTACAAAAGTGGAAGATATATAAGTTCATCAGAGGCAGTATGTCGAATCCTTGAATTTCCCATTCATGAGCGTTTCCTTCCGTAGTCCACCTCACTGTTCATTTGAAAATTGGGCAAAGGGTTTATTTTAATGAGCAAAATCTGAGTGAAAGAGTGAATAGTCCTCCAACCACTACACTTTGTCAATTTGTGTAAAGTGGATAACTTTGTAAAAACATTGCCCTAACTAGAAGTACCTGCATACTACGTTTGGGATAAAAAGTTTCAAAGGAGAAAAGGGAGCAAAAGGTGAAGGCTGGCCAGGGTCAAAAAGAGCACGTTCTTGGCAGGGTTTATACTGTGCATCCGAACAATACAGAATGATCACCATTGCATGCTTCTTTATGAGATTCGGGGCCCAATTTCGTTTGAAGCGTTATAAACTGTAGACGGTCATGTATATTCCACGTTCAAATCAACGTGCAAAGCTCTCGGCTTGCTTGAAGATGATCAGCTTTTGTTCGCAGTAATGGAAGAGGTAGCACTTTGCCAATCACCGCAAATGATTTGGGATCTTTTTACGATTATTTTAGTGTTCTGCCAAGTATCAGACCTATTAAGCTTTTGGGAGAAATTCAAAGAATACGTATCTGAAGATTTTAAAAGGCAATTAGAAAGACAGGGATATGTGGATGTAGAGCACATAACATATGTGGTATTTAACAAATGCCTTTCGGTAATAGAAGATGCCGTATTAGCGTTGGGTGGTCTGCTACTAAAAGAGTATGGGTTACCTCAGCCAAGCAAAGAACAACAATTTGTAAATAGAGAGTTTCTTAAAGAGACAAGTGACGACTCAGCATCATTAGAAAACACAGTTGAACATAATGAAGAATCACTGAATGACGAACAAAAAGTAGTTTACAATCAAATTAACACAAAAATTGAATCAAATGAGGGTGGAATATTCTTTTAGATGAACAAGCAAAACATTCTCGTAAATTTGCTATTAGCAAAAGTTAGAAGTACTCATGGAATTGCTTTGGCTGTGGCTTGTTCTGCGATCGAAGCTACATTAGAAGCTGCGACGAAGTGCTCATGCTACCTTCAAGTTACCACTAAATTTAACAGCTGATACCCTATTTGTAATATATCGAAACAAAGTAATTTTGCTAAAGTATTAAAACATACGAAAATGATAGTGTGGGATGAAATGAAATAACCATGGCTCATAAGGGTGACGTAGAGGCTTTAAACAGAACTCTAAAATATATAAGAGTAAATAAGAAGTTAATGGGTGGTGTAACGGTTTTGCTGGCTGGAGATTTTAGACAGACTCTACCAGTAGTGCCAAAAGGAACTAGAGCAGATTTAGTTAAGGCATGTCTTAAGAGATCCACTTTAAGGCTCTAATGAAAATCCTCAAGCTCTTGAAAAATATGGGTACACTTAGGAGAAAAAGAGTCTGTTAGTGGATTTGCAAATCTCCTACTTGAAATCGGCAACGCGATTACCTGATAAATGACGGAATGATAACCATCCCTGATAATTTGTGCACATTTAATGCGTATAGATTGCCTCATAGGGGGGATATTTGCCATAGTTGCCAGTGGGCAAGCGGGTTGGAAACCGCAGTTTTTTATTTTTAGTCGTTATTAGAAATACACTGCTGCCGATCTCTTGATTTGTTTCCCTCTGTCACCTCTTACCACACCTACGAGATGATACGGGATAGTAGATATTCTTACACCACAATTACACGGTCTTTTCTAGTACATAGTACATATTACTTCAATGCTAAAAGTAAAATATTTTGGAACACGTACGGTGAGGTTTTGCTTTTATTATTCTGTGTGATGTTGTAAGAGTTGACTACGGAAAATTCCAGAAAAGTCTTGTAGCTTCTGACAGCTAGTGGCTTAAACATTTCGTTTATAACCGACGTAAAATTATATAAGTTTTATAAAAGACGTTTATAAAATACCGACGACGGACAGCAGCGTCCAATGTGTGAAATGTCTGGTACTACGATCGACAATCCGCCTGCCAAGCGTGACGATTAAGAGACTAAGGGCTCCGGCTTCGAAGGCCTTTAGGAGTCTTTTTTTTTTATAGGAGAGGGGGCAATCGAGCATGCGGCTCACCTGATGGTAAGTAACTACCGCCGCCCATGAACAACTGCAACACCAGGGGAATTGCAGATGCGTTGCCGGCCTTTTAAAAAGGAGTAGGCTCTTTTCTTGAAGGTCCCTAAGTCGTATCGGTCCGGAAAAATCGCTGGTGGTAATCGATTCCACAAGGAAGTTGTGCGAGGAAGAAAACTTCTTCTAAATCGAACAGTGGTGGACCGCCAATCATCCAGATGGTATGGATGATATCTCGAGTTATGTCGCGATGTGCGATGGTGAAATTGAGCGGCTGGAATTAGTCCGAACAATTCCTCAGAGCACTCCCCGTGATAGATGCGATAGAATACGCAAAGAGATGCAACATCTCTACGCAGTGCCAGTGAGTCCAGCCGATCGGAAAGAACTCGGTCGTCGACGATTTGAGCCGCTCTGCGCTGGATGCGGTCAAGTGGAAGGAGCTGGCACTGGGGAGCCCCTGCCCAGAGATGGGAACAGTATTCCATGTGGGGCCGAACCTGCGCCTTGTAAAGTTGCAAGCGGTGTGCCGGCATGAAATACTGTCCCGCTCTGCTGAGCACGCCAAGCTTTTTAGAGGCCAATTTGGCCTTCTCTTCCAAGTGACCACGAAATTGCACATCACTCGATATGTCGACACCGAGGATTCCGATACTGGCTGAGGCAACAAGGGGAGTGCCTTGAAACTGAGGAGATACGACAAAGGGGTTTTTTTTAGCGGTAAACGCGCAAACTTGTGTCTTCTGGGGATTGAACTGGACTAGATTTAGTCGCCCCCAGTCTGAGACTTTGTTCAACAAAGTCTCGACTTCAGACACAAGTTTGTTCCGGTACTCAGCGACGTTTTCCCGAGAAATATTGGCATATAAAGCATCTGTATAAAGCATCACCAGTGCTGTCGTCCGCATAGCAATTAATGTTACCGGTTTGCATCATATCATTGATATGCAAAAGAAACAGTCTTGGTGATAACACGCTGCCTTGTGTAACACCAGCGTTATTGGCTTGTAATCATAGCATGCACCGTCTACTACGACCTTGATGCTCCTATCAGCAAGGAAACTGGTAATCCAATTGCATAATTTTGCTCGGGAAGCCCATAGGAAGGGAGCTTCTAAAGAAGCGCTTTGTGCCAAACCCGATCGAAGGCCTTCGCTATGTCCAAACTAACGGCCAACGCCTCTCCCTTGGACTCCACTGCCTCCGCCCATCTATGAGTCAGGTAACCAAGAAGATCACCAGCTGAGCGACCTCGACGGAAACTGTACTGGCGGTCACTAATCAAATTCCATTTGGGTAGGTACAGCCCTCTCACCTATTTATGCCGCCAAATGGAATGCTTGAAGAGTATAGAGAGTTAATATAATTACAGGCATTCTATTCTAGTCCTAAGAGGTGACAACTCGTCTGTAGAATTCTTTGCTTGAATTTAGCTGCAGGTGTGCTGAAAGTTTGTATGTCACCTCAGATTTATAAAAAATAGTTTTACAGGCTTGTAAAGAAAGATGAAATGATTCTGACATCTGCTTTATCTTATGCTTGTACCACACGTTAGGCACTTCATTTGTCTATACTCTGCTCGTTAGCGTTCATGTTAGTACTGTTCACTAAAAACGTGCATACCCTTATTATACATTTCTATCCCTCGATGTTAAATCTCTACACATTTGTTGACGAGTATGTTAACTAGGACAAATGTCCAAGTAAGTCCAACTTCGTCAACTGACGAAACTATCTCGGCTGGCATCCGGGATAGATTCAGGAAATTGCAATAAATGTTCTTGTGTGTTCAGAATCACTTAGCTAGTTATGGAGAGGACTATGCTAGGAGTTTTCTTGCGTGATTTAATTCGTAGCGAGAACATCTGCAGCAGTTTAAAATCAACTGACAAGGCCCAAGAGATCAGTGGGCTAAAGTAACAATGCGCAGGCCATATAACTCGAAGAACCGTCAACTTATTTCGAAGAAAGGTTCTCGAGTGGCAGCGTCGTACTGGCAAGCGCAATTTTGGGCAACCCCCCTCCCCCCTTCTAGATGGAGTGTCAATATGATAATACATGCAGCAAATTGAATGATGCAGGTGATTCATGAATGAATTGTTAAAGGCCCATGTTCAGAAGTGGACTTTCGATGGGCTGTAATGATGATGACACTCATTATCTGCAAATAAATGATTCCTGTTTTTCAGTTGCAAAAACCGTGATAAGAAAACATACTTATCCATAAAAGAAACCTAAACTGCACGCACAAATGAACCCCATGTAAACTGAAACTGAACTGAAATGAATGGGATATTGTATATAACTACCGAAAATCACGGACTGGTGATGGGAGCGATATTACCAATAAGCGGGTATCGGCACTGTGTTGAAAGGGAATGCCCACCGTCTATAGACACTTCGGCCATGGGTGCCCACATATAAAAGCATATAGAAATGATAATATGCAATTATTAGAATGAACTGGGTAAAGAATTTATTTAAAAAGTCCGGATTTTTAAAATATAAAGGTTTTATTTTCACAAATACAGTTTTTAACAATAATTTTACTGAATAAAACTATTTTTACGGATTTTATCGCGTTTAATCCCGACGTTTCGGGTGCTTTACAGCACCCATGGTCACGGGGACTGAGGTGTTTGACGTCCTAATGTCATAGTTAGCCCGGCTACCTTCAGTTTTTGAATATTAATTTTGGCCCGATCTACGAGAATGATTGGTTTTAATGGATCTTTTGTTTGTCCTATGTAAGAGAGACCACATTCACAATCAAGCTTGTACACCCTGCATCTTGTAGAGGATATTACACTTGACGGATGGTCAAAATTGACTAATCTTCTTCGTCGGCTTGAAGTATGTTTTAATAGAAGCTCGCTTCAAAATATAGCCAGCCTTGTCTGTGACTCCTCTGACATAGGGTAGTACAGCAGGCACACGCCGACTGTGGCCGGCTTCACTCGGTCACTGTGACGAGGCGGGACCCGCTTGTTGTCTTGCAATATTCACCATCTGCTGGAGACAAAGGTACATGAACCTGATAACCACAACGTTCTAAAAGTGGCAATGAACCTAAAGCCTCTATCTAGGATGAATACATCTCCAGATTCAAAATATTGCCTTAATGAACTGGATTCATCACCAAATTCATTATTTATAATATCCGCATCTGAGGTTGTTGCAGGATAAGGGCCCAGAATATCTATGATGTAACCATCACTACACACAAAAAGGAAAGGCTTTATAAGATTGCGATATTTATGTAATGAGTAAGTTTTTTTCTGATACAAATAATTGGAACTCTTTTCTATGTAAATATATGTACCATCCGCAATTATGACAGGCCTCCTATCTTCTCCCCCATAAAGTCCATTTGGAATAAGGAGATTTCTTTGAGCTATTTCTGCTCGGGATATATGATTTATGCCTACATTTATAGGAACAAAATCCTGATTTAATATTTCGCAGGCCATATTCATAAGCCGCTCTAATGTGCTTCTTTGTACTTGCAATAATGCCGACAGGCGTTCGTCCCTATCTCCTGTTCTTAATTTCATCAAATATGCAGCAAGTGCAAAAGAACCCTATATTTATTTGATAGTCTCGGAACTTCAGACAGAATTTGTTCATATTGTGCCTTTGATAAGCCTAGATAATAATGTACAGTATGCTCAGGCATACTGTGAATATTTTCAAAGTCTATATGATGATGCATATTATCTTTCAATAATGTTGCAAAATCTTCAATTTGTGCTGCACTTGTTTTAATAGGATTATATATTGATTCTAAAAGTAAATCCCAAGAATTGCTATTTAAATGGTAGTTACAGATTCTACATTCTGGAGGTACATAGTAATTGTAGTCGAAAAAGACGCACCGCAATGCTGATGGAACAATGAGTCGATTGGAATCGTTACAACCAGGAAAAAACATTGATTTTGTGTTAGTGGTGCTCTTACATAATTAGGGAGCAGTATACTGTGTGATATATGATCTAAGCTTTGTTGTTCTGGATGCAATACATTACCAATACTAGATGAATCAGATGGTTCCTGTTCTGCAGTTGAACGTGATACTGCTCTATCAGTCCTTCGCCAGCAATTATGACACACTCGAGATGATGATGGCAACTGAAACAATATTAAACAAAGAATGACACCAAAGTAAACAAAATAAAATAAAATAGATTTGTTTACTTTTAACTCAAATATAAATAAAATGTTTATCAAGTAAAACAATACTGCACAACGGCAGACTTAGTGCATTATATAATTTAATAATTAAGGACTGAGGACTACCAATAGTCCAAAACAATGAAAAATCAACTGTCTCATTTCTCGGTAGTTGATAAAATGGGCAGTTAACCCAACTACCTGGTGTTAGCTGGCTTATCTTATCACCATGGTATAAATAAACTAGAATGATTGTCAAATATAGCGTGTGCAGATGTGAAAAAATAAAATAACTTCTGGGGTTGATATGCAAACAGAGTAAAAATATGTATCACTATGAGATATCTACACCACACTTAATAAATTATAACCTTACCACTTGAACACTTACCTCACGTGGTGCAATCTGATGGGCAATCTCATTCCTTATGAGTTCCTCACATGGAGAATCGGACCCGAACAGTGTGTGTGATCTTATTCTCAAAAGTGACTTGCCACAGCTGATGCATACATGTCCATGACTAACAATTGGTGCATTTTGCTGTTCACTAGTTGGATGTCGTATTTGATTCCAGGCTGCAGTCCAACACGAGTGGCACACTACACTGTCACTCGAAACTTGTACCTAATAAAGAAGCCATAATTATTATATTGATATTATTTTAAGTCAACTCAGTTAAAAAGCATTTCTCAGAGGAAGACATGACACATGGTGACATGGTTCAACTATTTACCTGCTGTGGTCGAACCCATTGTTGTATAAGATGTCGCACTTCTGCAATTTCCAACAAATATCTTCGTATTTTCGTGACATTTAAACCACAATTGACACAGCGTAAATGTCCTCTTGAATAAGTTACTGAGCGCTGGGAAGAACTCTGGCCGGTGTGAAAGCTGGGGTCATCGTTAACAGTGGATAACGAGTCCAAGTTCGTGCAGGGGGTATCGTGAGAAGCGGAAGCGGGATCCATGTTCAGGCCGTGGTCAGTAGGGTGCGAAGAATTGTCGGAGTCCATTTAGAAAGCTAATTCGTTACTTAGATAACAAATCCGCGAAAACAAACAAAATAACACAAACGCAAACGAATTCGATTTGTGACTATTTAGTTGTGATTTCACATGACACGACACCTATCCGTCAGATTCGATGTTGCCACTTAACAGAGATAAATGGATAAATCGATATCGATTTTTTTATTCGATTTATAATTTCATTAAAAAGAATAATCTTTGAGGCGCTTTAAGTTCTGCACGCCTTTAAAAAATGTTTTAAATGCTATTTTAAATGTATTTTTAAGAACAGATAAGAATAAAGCCGGATTTACATTTGTCTGACGTGTTGTGTTGTGACGCATCAGAATGGTATCGGTTTCATACATTTAGTATGGTGAGATTTATATTTGTGTGTCGGGATCTGTTGTGATGGCTTCTGATGCGACGTACTATACTGCTTTATTTAATTAAACCGTGTTCTACCTTGTGTAATAGCTTGCATTTGCCATGGAACTTGTCCCTGGGGACTTACAAAATATGTTTTATATGCTTCACGAACTTGAATAGCTTCTTGAGATGGATTTCTATTTAACGGTTCGATATCTACTAAGCCATTACCGTCGCTCACCTCGCTTTCATCCATCAAAGTTTCTTGTGTTTCCTGTGTGTCTTGGGTCAAAAAGTTATGAAGGCAGCAGGCAGCAAGTACGATCTTGTCCGCCATGTTTGGTTGTACTTGTAAAGGTCCCTGAAACACTCTAAATCTAGCTCGTAATATTCCTAGCTTCGTAATAACACTAGCCATCACGTCAGAGCCCGTCACGACACAACACGTCAGGCAAATATAAATCCGCCTTAACAGTTAAATTGTGCAGTAGCGTTTTTGTTATGTAAAGAATTCATGGTAAATCAACTAGCAATTCGCTTGTTTAATTATCTTAACATTATAATAATCATCGAAAAATAATATTAGCATTATAATAATGTCACCAAAAAAATCGATCGAAAAAAGGGAATCGATTTTTTACCGAGATATGTAATTGGCAACACTTTATTTTATCCCCAAACTAATGAATTACGGATTTACCTAATTTCATTTTTATCTTTTCGGTACTTTTTTTGTGCAAACATGTTGCAATCTTTTTGGATAAATGAATACCGCGATTAATTACCATAAAAAGATGTATTTTTTAACAAATGCAAATTATTGGGCGTCTCATGGCCGAAATTGGGCATTCTTTGGCGAAGCTTCGTGAAATTATTACTTCAGTGTAGTGTTGTAACAACAAAAATATTATTTTTAACTAATACGCGGTCAAAAGTGAAAATCTATCTATATTATAAATTAATATCCCCCGCCGCGGCTATGTATGTCCGCGCTAATCTGTAGTGTTTTTCATATAATATCATTCTCTAACATTATGATATGATGTTACCAATATTATTCAAGAATTATTTTAATGCCAAATTAGTTTACAAAAATTTTATGATATAAAGTATTTATTCTTAAAACACTTACATAGCCTAGATAGTAATTTAGTTGCATAACATTATTATTAAAACAATTATATTGTAAGATTTTTTTTATTGTTATAAAAGAAAATTAATTTAAATGTTGTTTTTTATGAATACATAGACTTTCAGTTTGTGCTATAGACTAATATTGAGATAGACTTAGCATCACAGATTCCCAGAGAGGACTCACTACACAGGACAGGACTAACTAGGTAACTCTATGGTACGATATTTTTAATAGTTGTATGCCCATAATATTTAATACTTAAAACTATTAGATTTAATGAATTATGCATAAGTACTTAGTAATTATAAGTTATAAAAGGTAGTTAATATGTTCTTTTTTGTAAAAGTAATGTCGTGTTAAAGTAAGTTGCTGCAATGTTGTTTCTTTTCTTTCTTTTAATAGACAGATTGATTCACGAGGTTAATATTGTGATGATTACTATAATTTCCACAAAAAACCCTCTCAGAAATGAGAGGAGGCCTGTGCCCAGCAGTGGGACGTATATAGGCTGTAACTTTACTTTACTTAACTTTTACTATAATTTAGATCTAGCATTTAGTGACTTTAATGCTCTGTAAAAAAATAATATCTAAATGATTTGAATTTAAATTGAAATTAGGAGCTATGCAGCAGGCTGGTAGATAAATTTATCACTATGCCTCCCAGGTCAACGAAAGTCACCATAGGTCATCCCACCAGAGATACTTAGAGCTACACGTGCGAAGATGTGCGGATCGCTAGGAACATAGTTAAGGTGTACGTGGGCTGTAATTTTGACGAGCATATGTCTTTAACACCAATCGGTAGCAAAAGGATCAAAGAATTCTTTAGGTGTGACGCATCTCGCGCATCAGAGGGTGGAGCGCCGCCATTTTAAGGTCATTTTGCTACGTCACATAACGTCCGTTTAGTATAAATTTTACTGTAAGTTTGGCATTACAAATAAAACATGGGATAATTAATTGTTAGAAATTAATCTGAAAATTATTTAAATAAAGAATATTACTCGTATTAGAAATTACTCTGAAGGTTAATTGTTAAAAATAATAAAAGTGTGAGAGCGGATGTTCAATTTGCTCTCTTGCTTACGCAATTAATCATTATCAGGAATGAGAAGGCATACTGCACTACACATTCAGTATAGAGCACATACAGTTCGACCAGCCGTAATTCGTCCCCGGCACAATCACACATTGATGTAATGTGAAGGACATAATTACATGATAACACCAAAGTATGCAAACCAATGGCAACACCATCCATCTCAGTGTTATACAGGGCAGCCTCTCAGGAACACGATATTCCTTGCCTTCACTAGTAGAATACCCCAATGGGCATAGTAACGACAGTGAGACGCAAAGAATTACAGACTAATTCCTCTTAGCGATACTTTATACTGCTGGAACGGGTGGAAGATTACAGTCATTTGTTCGTATTTTCTTTTATTTTTTTGCCCACTTTCCCAACATAATTTTTACTAACTTTAATTTAAAACATGGGAAGCCGAAAGATTTCTTACCGTGTAATAATGAATATGGCATACATATAATACGCTTAATGAAAATGTTGCCCGTTACGTTACACGTATTCTTGTAAAACACACGGCCGTGTTCACGACACATTCAGACCCCGATTTTGTTTGATTTGATGTCGTTTTCCGAAACTCACACGGACAAAGCGGGCAAAAGCTAGTTATTACTAAAGACCACGAAAATGTGCTTCTTCGTAAATGTTCAAATTGCTAGTGAATAAAGAATCAATAAATATATGAAATGAGTGGTGTTAGCTACCAGGTCACGTATTATGGCAGAGTTTGGTAAGGTTAAATTCGTTTATAGCGATATGATATGAGAAGTTTATCGACCAAAATGGCGATATATTAAAGATGGGCCAAAGTACTAGTACCCTAAATCGACGAGCTTGTACGCGTAGATATGGATGTAATGGAGGCTAGCGAGGTATGTCAGGATCGTGCCAAATGGAAGTCCGTAGTTTCTGCCTACCTCTCTGGGTGACGGGTATGAGTGTTTATGTTATGTGGTTAAAATTGATAGTGGGGTAACAGAATCCGTCATAAAATGTGAGAGGTGACTATGGGAAATGCCAGAAAAAACTTATCGCTGCTGATTGATGGCGGTATAACTATCTCGTTTACGACAGGCGTAAAATTTCAGACAGAAGAGGGTGAACAGTTGCAGCTATAATGTTCTCCAGGACGAATTTTGGCTACGGCGGCCTGTTGCAACGAAGACTAGCCATCTGCGCAGGATAGGATTATAATGCCATAGGTGCACTATATTTTCCCTTACTCTCATAGTCTGATGGAACGGTAATCTGACACGACCGCTACTGTAGAGTCGCATTGTAAGTATTTTTGCGAGAAAGTCAAGCAACAATTATTTTTTAACTTAATCTGGTTTGAATAAGACTAATAAGTTCCGTATTCTCATAGAAATTAAGAAACTGTCACCAAAATTCGCTTTAATGTAATTGTACTATTAAAAAATATATCGGCTTCAGTGCTATCACTCATTTAAAATGTCTGCGAGTGCGAACAAGGTATGGACTGTACATCCATAGGCAGCTGGTTCAAATCCGGCTCGAAGGACCAAAAATGTAGGGTGTTTTATAATACTTTTTAATAAATATGACTTTTATGAATATTTAAGAAGGTAAATGCTATGATAATAAATAAAACCAAGCGCGCTGAGTGCTGATAATACACTTCAATTTGTTGATTGCATGATTAATTGATGACAAAAATGGTGCAGAAATTTAAGTTTTATACACTCGTACACAAGGTACACACATAATTATCTTTATAATCATTTTTTCGATCCTTGCAATGAATGACCTCCGAGAGCGTCTATGACTCTGTGAGTAAGCACCGCGTATATATTTCAGAACTCATGTTTATGTGAATTTCATATAAGCACGTCTGACGGTAATGTTCGTCGGTGACTAGAAAAATTACATGCAATATTCATTCTGTTGACCTCTTTCCTTGCAAGAATAAATACTTTTCATATTTCAAACGAAGTACGTAATTTGTGTTGTGAAACAACTGTTTTCTCCGAAAAACTAAATTTTCTTAAAAAACCTAAAAAATGATAATATAAATGTCCTTCGATTAACTTAAATCTAAATAACACCTCATTGATATATCCCATCGACGGCGGGTATTGCAACAAAACTAGTATATTGATTTCGTATAAAATATTTTCACTACATACGTGGATGATAATATAATATGCTATAATTGGCAAGTATTTCAGATGTTAATATGATAATAGAACGCTATGGTAATACTACATCATTGCAATAATAATTTTGATAATATAATACCAGTTTTAACAAATATATAATTTTAACAAAATTATGTAAACTTTTAAGTTTAAATAAATGAACGCATTAAGGAATAGAATTTTATACGTGGAATAAGAATTTTATACGTGGTAGAGCTATGCTGCAGCTATATTAGTAGTATAGTTGTAGCACGAATGGGTCGGCTCGACCGGGGAAGGACCACGCTCACAGAATACCAGCGTAAAATAGCAGCTTAACGCTGCTGTGTTTCGTATGGTGAGTAGAACCGAGACCCTTTTACTGAAAAGAGGCATTCCATCTTAGTCCTCACGGGTGACAACGCATCTGCATTTTGATTTGTAATCGAGGATAGATGTAGATGTCTATGGGCCGCAGCAACCACTTACCATCAGGTGGACTGTGTGCTCGTTTGTCACCCTTATCCTATAAAAAAAATAAAAAAAATAGAAAATAATACCGATATGACGATCGGCCCATAGACATCAACATTTGAACATGATTTTTCATGAAAAATCATGTTCATTTTATTTTAAATATAAAACGTTACCCTCGCTCTATCCATTTTCAAAGTATCGCGAAGTCGTTTAATATTAAATATATTACACGTGGACAAACATCTCGAAACAATTTTTGGGAACAAAAAACTTGGTTCCGTGCCGTAATAAAACCAACCTGCGTCAGTTTCGTAACCAAACTACCAAAGTAGAGCCACGCTGCAGCGATATTATAGTTGTAGCACGATGGATCAGCTCGACCAGGGTAGGACCACGCTCTTACAGAATACCAGCGTAAAGTAGCAGCTTAATGCTGCTGTGTTTCGTATGGTGAGAGTAGATAACAGGAGATCCTTTTACCTTGGTACCTGGAAACGACGAGGTATTCCTGCATATGTATCACTACCGTTACTACACTTGCTTTCACCATTGATTTATGAGTAATATATAAATTAAAACATATCGAAAATACATTATTTGTTCTGTACAATGGTCTGAACCTGAATCGAATGCCATTCATAATCCAATTAGTATGGCTGAATAACCATTACTCGGAACACTCTGAAATGTTTACCAAAATCACAACACGCGAGTTTTTATTAAAGTTATTTAATCCGCTTGCGTAGTGAATTGTCTGACCAATCAACGCATTTAATATCTATATATTTTGAATTGTGAAGGAGACTGTAGGAAGATTTCTGCAATTATTAATGGTTGCTTAGGAAATAATAATAATAATATAGATACTGTTATTATGAAATATTTAGGTAAGACAGATACAGTGACTAATATATGCTCAAATTTCGCTTAATCATTTGCGGAGGAAATTGGTAAAATAAAACATTACTGTGATTGTAAATTTATAGATCGTACCACTTATGTGGATCCGAGTAACGTATCTTTCCGTTACCAAGCAGTATCATCGAACGAAATTGAAAAAATTATAGATAAATAAGGCTGTAATAAATCACCAGGTGCACATAAAATAAGAGTAAAGGATTTAAAGTATGTGAAAAAAGAGATCAGCCTGTTGCTTGCAAAATTTGTGAATATGTGTGTACAAAACGGTGTATATCCAAATTACTTAAAAAAATGCAATTATTCGTCCAATATTTAAATAAGGTAATCATTTGGAATATTCCAATTATAGGCCGATTGCTATATTGTCAGTCATAAATAAAGTAGTTGAAAAAATAATTGTTAAGCAGATTAGTATATTTCTGGAAAAAAATCATATAATACCTAAAGCACAGCATGCACCGCACTAGCACGATTTGCCGATGATGCTAATGATAAACTAAACAGTAAAAATTATGTCGTTGTATTGTTCATTGATTTTAAAAATGCGTTCGATACGTTGGATCACGAAATGCTTCTTGAAGCAATGCAAGAGTGTGGGATACGAGGTCCAATGAACAAATGGTTCCGCAATTATTTGAAGAACCGAAAACTACGCACTATGGTCAATGGTACGACTAGGGAAGAAGCTGATGTAACACTGGGTGTGCCAACCGGCTCCGTATTCAGACCAGTCGGGTACATCATGCACGTGAATAGCATTAATAACGTTGTAAAACATTGTCCCATCTATATGTACGCCGATGACACGTGCCTAATATACGCCTACAGGGACGTTAAAGTAAAGAGGAGAGGGTGCAGGATGATTTCATTAGTATACTAAAATGTGCACATGACAACGACATCATACATACTTCTCCACTCTCCATATATGAGAAAACCTAGTAAAGAAATTAACATCTTTGGTCATTCGTACGAGTGCTTACATAATAAATTGGAACAATGCAAATGTACAACCATAAAATTTGTGAATTTACAAGTACGTAAGAAAAGTTACAAGTACTTAGGGCTAATAATAGACTGTAATTTTAGTTGGAAACTGCATATTAACATTGTCTGTGATAGATTAAGATCCATATTATCTAGGCTTAATAACTTAAAACTTATAGTTAGCAGGTCAATCATAAAAATAGTTTATTATGCACTAGCCCATTCAGCCCTGAGTTACGGACTAATTGCATATGGACGTATTTTTCAAACATATACACATACAATTCTTAAGCTACAAGTTAGGTTATTAAAATTATTTATTGATAAAAAAAACAAAGGAAAAATATAACATAGACGGAAACTATAATAATTTATTTAAAATTTTTAGAATATTACCTGTACATGTAAAACTTAAGTACTTAATTGCAATAGATCAATTTAAATCTCTAGAGTTTAAAACAGTTCGAACATTTAGAAAAAATATTAGAATTAAAAAAAGAAAAGAAATACGTTGAGCATTTGAGTAAATCCACCAAAAATACATAATTTGCTGTATTGTGAAATGTAAGATTTCCTTCTTATTTCTCACCAGGCCGTAAGAGTCCTCTATTGGACATGAGCCTCTCCCTTGTAAAGAATATTTTCCTTAATTGTCACACTTGGCAGACGGATCGCACTACCAAAATGTTATACACATATCCCCATAGATGATCAATTCTGTCAGTTATCAATTATTGTTTTATGACATATAAATAGCAGCTTAATTCTGCTGTTTCGCCTGGTGATTGTAGAAAACCGTATACCCACTTTGCTAGAAACGAGGTATTTCACTTTATTCCTCAGGGGTGAAAATGCATCTGCATTTTGACTCCTAATCAAGGATAGATATTGATACCTTTGTACATATTATATTTTTAACAAGCATCAACTTACCATCAGGTGGACTGTGTGCTCTTTTGTCATCCTAATTCTATACTACTTTTATTTGTACCTAATCACAGTTTAGGTAAAAATAAAAGTAGTGTTAATTTACCAAGCGTTGCATTTAATTCAATTTCGAAACACTTGTTAAGAATTAGTTTTTATCATCCGTTCAAATTTATTTCACCAGCTACAGGAACTTCGTTTTGGGTGCAAAAACCTTATTACTGTGCAAGTTCTACTCCATACTAACACTATCAGATACGGATCGTTATGTTCTATAGCCGTCGTAACATGAAAGTAAGGAATCTCTTAGAGTGTTATTGTTATTTTACAGTATATTGAAGTTTTGTATGTGGCACTTTTAGCATGTACAATGGCTTAATAAAAAAAAATTCAAAATGCAAAATACATCACAAATAAGAATTAATATGGCGAATAAATGTTAAAAATATAATATGTATAATCAATGGAATTGATTAAATTATGCAGACGATAGCATAGTTGTGGAAAGATATTAGTCAGGATCAAATCCAGTATGAAAGAGAAATAATGGCTGCGCATGTGAACCGTAGGCAGCTCCGAATGGGGCACCAACAATTTCGTTAGATTCAACGCCTCCAAATCACAAGCGTGTCTCTTCATTGACAAAAGGGGCCCACTTACCCTGACTCTTATTTTCCGGGATGTGTCTTTGGAGTGCACTGACGGAACATTTGTTATGACGATTCATTGAGT
Source organism: Parnassius orleans (assembly GCA_029286625.1). NCBI lineage: Eukaryota > Metazoa > Arthropoda > Insecta > Lepidoptera > Papilionidae > Parnassius > Parnassius orleans. Next base: position 19,784 of record JAGSMP010002218.1, read on the forward strand.
CCAAGGCCAAGGAATTCACAAGGAAATGTAAATGCCACATAGCAGCGCTAGACTCATTGGAGTGGTATGATAAAGTGCTTATAGATAACTTTGATTGGGTTGAAACCAATTTCGTCAGTCTCAATCATAGCCGCAGAGTATCCAGTCTTTCGATCTTATATAGGATGCATTTCGGAGAGTTTGTGCAGCAATTAAATGCCTTAAGACCTCCCTCCCCTTTCCACCATCGAATAAGGTGGTGGTTAGCAGGTTTTCACCTCTTTATTTTCGATATTCCACGTATTCCAACTAAATGTTTTGCTTCGTCTTTTGTCATGCGTACAGCAAAGTACAAAGTCCAATTGCGTGTCTTCAAGGAAAGAGTGAAGAGATTTTCGTTACACTAAGACAGTAAGATTTACCGTCGAGGGCTTCATCACCACTTAACACTAGGTGTGATTACAGTTAAGCACTGGTTTATTATATGTGAATAAAATATATGGAGTGACATATTATAAGAATTATTTCTCAATATCGTACGTATTAATAATATTATATTTCTATTTCACTAATTACAGTCAAACAGCTATTCAGGTCATCCAAGATTAGTATTGTTACGAGAGACTCATTTTTATTGCGGTTGCTGTAGTTATTGTTCAATTAACTCCTAACAGTTGTAACATATCCGATTTGTATCAAATATTAGACGTTTATAAATCTTCTGATTCAAATATATAATAGCAATACGGCCTATTACCATCTTTCTCATCTCGAAATTGGCCTCTCCGGCTTTAGGAAAGACTTTTTTTCGGCGGTAGGTGTAGAAAAATTCGAAATTGTGCTCTTAAGTTTAATCTTTATTAAAATTATATTTAATCACATTTAGACGTAATGTGAACACGCAACCTGCAACCTTCAGATACCCTAATTTCAAGCTTGTTTTCATTATCGTCTTCTGTAGACTTCAGTTCCGTCAAACTTCTCTTCATCTCGACTCATTATAGATTAATAAGGTACTTGCTCCGAGTCTTCATTCGGCATGCATTACGAGCGCACTGGTATATCGTTCGCGCCATCGTCACTTGTTCTTGCGCTCACAGCAGTATTATCATATTTTATTTTATTTTATTTTATTTGGGGAGCCTACAGCTACATTTACAATCTAGATTAATATATTAAAATTTATATGCCAATAAAAAGCTACACACTACTTATGAAATCTATTCTATGAGTAGATTTAATGCTCGCAATACTATCACAGAATAAGTCTAAGTCGTTGTTTTCGGAATAGTTATTAAATAACCTCAAAGCTCTTGGTATAAAACGGTCACTTCTATAATTAGTATGACAAGGTGAAACATGGAGTAATACATTTTTGCGTAGTTTTTTGACAGGGGCTCCTAGTAAGATTATACTGAGAAGCTCCGGACAATCCATTTTACTTTGTGCGACTTTTATTAGAAAACAGACGTTAGCTATGTCTCGGCGTATGTTTAGAGGCAGTAGGTGAAGTCTTTTGCAGCGATCCTCGTAGTCGGCAAAAGGTAGGTTAAATCGATGATATAAGAAAGCAGTGAATTTCTTTTGAATTTTTTCAATATTGTTAATATAAATGGCACGTAGGTAGCATGGAGATTCCGACGCACTGCAATTGCTACTCCACCTCCTTTCGACTGGTGCATTTCAGCATAGTCCCTATCTCGACGGAATACAATATACCTGTCGTCAAAATGTTCATTGCTATCCATACTATATGTTAACCAAGTCTCAGTTAAAATAATGATATCGTAGTCATTTAAAGTCACACTACGTAAAAAATTGTTAGTTTTAGTCCGGAGTCCTCTGCAGTTTTGGTAGTATATTAAAATATTATTCGTTGTTATAAATTACTAAAAAACCTATAATCATAATCATTATAATAAAATTCGTAAACACATCCCACATTTAAAACTAATGACATTTTGAATCCAACAAAAATTATAAGTACATAGTTCTGCAAGATATAATAAGCAATGCAACGCTTAGTCTTCACTAAATTACTTACAATATTATTTTTAAAAGAAGGTAGTTTCAATACAGATAAAAAGTCGCAATAATTAATGAATAGGCGAGAGAAGCATATTAAATTCATAGTAGCTAAGCAAATATCTGTACACATCAATGCATCATAACAACCGGAGGTTCTCAAACTTACCAAGCAACAAGTAAATACTTCACAATTAGATGAATTTAAGTAATATAAATATAAATCTTGGTTAAATCGCTCTCGTTTTTTATTGCAATAACCTTTAATTGCTGATCTTTTCTTGCAAAAATTTTTGAGTCTTTTACCCAAATTAATTTGAATCATGTTTCTTGCCACGGTTTTAGTCTTTAGTCAAAAGTTATTTATTTTTTACGGTTAAGTGATAATTTACATAAATTCTGTTAGTACCAAACAAGTCGATATCAGCAGGACGTAAAGTTTTACAACAACGAGTAGCAGCAATAAAGTCTTCTTTTACGTAACGATTTAAGAAAGACACTATAATTGGCTTAAATTTGCTATCGCGGGAGGGAACTCTTGCTACGAAATCGATATTCATTTTATTAATTGGATACATAACCTTAGAACCTATTTTCGCAATAATTTCATGCAGGTTTTCATTGTCTTTCATGGGAACTCCCTTTATTTCCACGTTGTTGAGCCTCAACCATTGATTTTTGTCATTGAGATCCTCTTCTATCTGGGCTACTTTCCCTTCTAAATTAGAGACTACCTCTTACACTTTCTTCATACGTTGTACTCTATCTTCCAGGTTTTGAATCTTGCTATACAGTTCACCTATAGATGCTTTGAAGGTAGTTACTTCATTTTTAATTTCCTTAATATGAGTAATAACCTCCAGCAAGGGAGATAAAGTCAACTTAATATTAGCCAACTCCTGCATAACATGTTCTAATGAAGCTGGCTTGGGCGAACTTTGCTTGGAATTGTTTCCTAACGTACACGTACGACATTTCCACGATGCTTGTCGTTCCCCAATTTGCGATATCCTGCTTCAGTAATTCCAGAACACGGATAGTCGAAGTCTTTCTTGCATGAACTACATTTAATTCCATCCAAAACGTTTTCACCACATCTGTCACACTTGTTAACCATGTTAACTGATGATAGTACTTGCCACAATTATAGTTATGACCAAAATTTTGAGAACCGTTTGTAAGGTACAACGTGTACAAGACTAATAATAGCGTGCGCTTAGTATGCTTTACGTGTGCGTGCGCTTAGTACGAGACTAAGTAATAGACTCCAATCCAATAATGAACTACCGACATTAAGAACGCACCGGAAACTGGAGTGTACCTACGAGCTTCAGTCTGAGAAGGGAGTTATGTAGCCATACTATCGTCGCGCAACAAGTGAGATGAACTAAAGCCTAAATAAATCACGCTATTGAAGTTCTGGAACTACTCCAGTATATATAGAACAGCTCTGTATTTTTTTAAATAAATTCTATAATTTTCTTGTTGGAATTGAAACAAAAATGGATAAAAATATTGGCTTAATATAAAAGCCTTCGAAATTTTATCGAGGCCGTTTCAGTTCACAAGAAACTTCACACTCCAGCACGGCTCTGCTTACCTATTAATCGATCAAGGCTTGCAGTCGAGTGATTGATGGAGAGGAATTAAATTGAACCTAATTTTATGTGCTCCAAGGAAGCAGAAATGGCTCCTAATTAATCAGCCTCGTTCAATAGTCTATATTTATGCCTACCGCATAGATTGCCTCATAGGGGTGATATTTGCAAGCGGTTTGGCAACCACAGTTTTTTTTATTTTTAGTCGTTATGAGGAAGACGGTGCTGCCCATCTCCTGATTTCTTTTTCTCTGTCGACTCTAACGTCACCGACGTGATGATATGGGGTAGTAGTTATTCTTACACACGGCCCTTTGTTCGAATGAGTCTGCTCTTTCAGCATTCATTCAATCATTACAGCCTATCAAAAGTCTCCTGCTGAACACAGGCCAAGATTGCTTCAGGGGCAGGATACTTGCCATTGCTGCTAGTAGCAATATTATTATTATTATTGTAATATATACATTATAGTAGCTGAAGTTATATTATTATTATTGAAATGTTAGCTGGAAGATTCTCTCATGTTTCCGTTTCCCTTTGTTGCCTCTTACGACATCTACAAGATGATAATAGTAACAAATCGAAATCTAATTAAATAACAACAATTGCGGTTGCGTAGTTTTTAAATGTATGAGGTATAAACGTTATACACGCACATTAGGTACGGTAATAATTTTTACAAGAAATTATGAGTTTTTCCAAAAGTTGACAAAGTGTAAAAAGACAATAGTTTGCTTAATAAATTTATCATGCATATTGCGGAAATAGTGTGATGGTTAAATAAACAACTATCCAGTTATATCTTATATAGAATAGAATAGAATAGAAAAGAATATTTTTAATTCAATATAGTTTATTACATAATACTAACTGAAAGTCGTTATTTTATTTGCCACTGGTTCGGAAAATACCTCTGTCCTGGGAAGAACCAGCAAGAAACCCAGAGGGACTTTTTTTAAGTTTGAGTTTGAAAATTAAAGAGGTATCATCAGCAAATAATACTATATCGTGATTGTCTCCTACAAGATAAGGTAAGTCATTGATATAGACTAAGAACAGGAATGGGCCAAGAATCAAGCCCTGAGGAACGCCTATTAATACTACTGTGGCAGCGCTGTCATCACGTCACAGGCGAAAATGCATCGAAGCATAAATCGCGCTATCAAAGTTCCGAAGTAAAAGCAGTATATAAAGTATAGCTCCGAACTACCACTCGGAGCGTTGGTCGGGCTGTTCACCGGCTACCAACCAACCGACGTGATTTGATTTCCGAAGGTTGTTGGTTGAACACGCAACCAACAACCTTCGGAAATTGCAACTTAAATCCTTCGTCAGCGTCCTCAAGTATTTTTATTAGCCTTCGAGCAGATATTGTCTGCAGTCTTTACATTCTGCAAGCCATCTAGCTTTATAAAGGTTAATGGCAGCACTGGAATAATAATGTTTCCTGTTTCTTCGAGCTACTCTCTGCGCTACAGTGTTCGGCATGGCTCTGAGCCTTACTGCTCGCTTCTGCTTCATGGCACTCTCGCAGATTACTTGCCTTCTTCTCGACTCACCGCAGACTATAAGGCAATTCCCTGGCACTTGCACAATCGTCGATATCTAGACTGCACTATCGACTGCCGGTATAAGCAGCGGGGTGATGTGGCGGCGTTGTCTTCGCGCTACAGGTGAAAAGTGCATCGAAGCCTTAATCGCGCTATCAAAGTTCCGAATTAAAAGCAGTATATATAGAATAGCTCCGAACTACCACTCGGAGCGTTGGCCGCTCTCCGGGCTGAACACCTTGCTCGGCGGGAGATTTTCCTTCCACCGGCTACACTGCTGATCCGGAGGAACCTTTACCATTGATAACGACCTTTTTGAGTTCTCTTATTTAAATATGAAATAATAAGTCTAAGCGCAATATTTTTGACACCGTAATGTTGTAGTTTCCTGATTATTATCTCATGATGAACACAATCGAAAGCCTTGAAAATATCACAAAAAATACCTAAATCATCTTGTGAACTCTGTCAGGCATTGAAAATATATTTCACAAGCTTAATTCCTGCGTCAGTCGTAGAGCGACCCCTTGTGAAACCAAATTGATTTTATGGAGTAATTTATTTTTATATTAAAAAAAAACAATTGATCTAAAATTATCTTTTCAAAAATTTTACTGAGAACTGGTAGTACGAAATAGGTCTAAAACTAGCGGGTTCCAATGAACTACCAGACTTAAATAAAGGTATTACTTTACTATGTTTCATTAAATCAGGAAACACACCAGATTCGCATATATGGAAATGAAACCAGTTGTCCACAGTGATCTGAACCTACTTTTTGAATTATGAATTTCTTGATCGGCAAAACATCTGTAAAATTTTATCAATACAAGTTGCACTACACCCTGCAATACATGTAGTTTTAAAGAATAAATTAACAAGATTGTATGATTTGAACAATGAGCAATTTAATACTGATGGAAGAAGCTTCCAGGAGATTGATATTAAAGTCTCCACATACTACAAGAGATTTATTCTGTTTATTAAGCTTAACTAAAACTTCTGTCATAATTTTTTCAAAAGTATCATACCTCGAACATGGGGGTCTTTAAACACAGACAAGCTGCTGCATGAAGCGCTTTGGTAGTTGGCGAGAGGTGTTCGACAACGTATATAGGTTTTTTATCACCCGCAATCCCGAGGTGACTTGTGTTAAGCCGGTCACCAATCGTGGGTGCCTTCCTGTTGTACGTTATAACAGCAGCCAAAAACTCGTCACGAATTCGAGGTGAACTAAAACGAACCAAAATTGATATTGGGCGGGGATTATCTTTGTGAAGCTTGGCAATCCTCGTGCATAAGTGTATATCTTTTTCGTTGATCTTGCTATCGACTGTAGATATAATTTGCTTTATCACAGTATATAGATTTTCGCCCTTATGAGGTCATTTACAGCTTGCTGTGTTAAGTCCAAAGAACGAATCTTGTCCGTCTTTGATGACAACTCCTTGCACAACTCCTCGTAATTTTGCTGCATGATGTGTATGGAATAAAATTCTATTGTGTTATAGGTGTAATACCTTCTCAGTAATCTTAAATAACATACATATGCGCTATAGTAGTCACAAACGGTTTGAAGTTCCTCATATAATTCTTTAGGATTTGCGTTAATTTTTTCATTAAGGTTTTGATTAGAATTGCATAAGGCGGTGCAGAATTATTCTCTCACTATAGAACGGATGTCCTCCAGAGTGAATCCTTGAGACACCTTATCCCTCTGAAAGATGTCCTTTTTCCCTATTATATTAATGCTTTGCAACGGTTCTCCCGAGGAACGAGGCTCTTGCCCGCTCGAAACACGTACAGGAGTGTTACTATTGTCAGATCTGGGCTGCCTACTTCGACACAAAGGACATTGCCATGAGACTTTATATTCCTTCGTTAGCTCACTAAAAATTATGCCTGTATTATTAACACAGGCGAAATGATATTTCATTTTGCATACTGCACATAACATTGACTCAGTAGAACTTTGTTGTCGACAACAACATTCAAATTTCAACTTGCTCGCTTGCATTTGAATTATACATAATATACAAAACAATTCTTCGATTGATATACATACCTCAACACTCTGATAATTAGATTTACTTCAAAATGCACCAAGTTATGAAACGCTGGGTAAAAGCAGAATAATTACGACTTCTACTTCGGTAACTAGTAAAAAAACTCTACAAAATAAAATTGTAAGTACCAAAATTTATTAACCCAATTTGATAATAAAACACACTTAGGTCAGGCTTACTTTAGATTGACCCATATTCTTGTTATTCGCAAAAAATATTCTTAGTCAGCGACACGTCTAGTTCACGCACTGTGCACTGTGTTGTGTGTCTTTTGTGTATTGCGGTCATTCCAACACAACATAATGTTAAATCGGTTACATACTTATGATTTATTCATTCATGACAGCCTTATTATAATTAAATAAATAAATTATAAAGGTTTACTACCAAACATATGCTCAAGGGAGATATTTGCCATAGTTGCACGCTTGACAGACAGATTGGGTTATTCCGTTTTTCCATCCTAGGGTGGACACTCGGATACGCGTGTTTATCTATCCACCGCTGACCGAGTGGATAGTCGGAATTCACTTTTATTTATTATTCCAACTTTTTACCCCAAGTAGAGTTTAACTAATACACTTAATTTTTTTATTTTATTCTTAAATACCCACAAACTTAAACAAAAATTATATTACGTATTGCCGTTACCGTTTACCGTTACAGCGTATTTAAAGTCCATGCATTACGTATTACATTTAAATCAAATTAAACTTCCTCGTTTTTAAGTAATATTATTAGGTAATTTATAAATTCTGCTTTATGTCCAGGAAATTACCAACACTAATTTCATTATTGAGTAGACGTAATTTGATATCCTGGATAAATTAGTCACTTTTAATGTACATTTGCAATCGTTTTATAAATTTCTTTGCTACAACAGATATGTAAGCGAAAAACTGGGCGTTTTTATTGCAAGCATTCCAAAAACGTTACTTTTGGATGTTTACTTCGTTTTAAATTGTTTAATGCCAAGGTTCCAAGGAATCTGTAATCCTGTGAGGCACTCCTTTTATTTCAGTGTTTACCTTTCAAACAAGAAGTATGTATATATTTTTAAAGGTATGTAACGGACTAGTTTTTATCATGTTTCTATAAATGACACAGCCCAAGGCGAAAATCGGAAGAAAAAAATAATATACAAATTACGATTATTCACCCCGTCTGGGGTAAACAGATAAACATAAACACGCACAGCTTTCATCGACTAAAATAAAAATGCAGATGTGGTGTTAGAGCCGAAGACTTAGATGGTGCGTCATTGC
>JAGSMP010002219.1:0-28522 GCA_029286625.1 Parnassius orleans
GCTTTCATCGACTAAAATAAAAATGCAGATGTGGTGTTAGAGCCGAAGACTTAGATGGGGTGCGTCATTGCCAGTAAAACGGTCGCCGCTTTCCTATGAATATGAAACACAGCAACATTATGCTGCTATTTTACGCTGGTGTTCTGTGAGAGTTGATACTTCCCCGGCCTGGCTGACCACCTATTAGTCAAATGAATTAAAAACCTATTCGTGGTGCTGCCATGCAGCACCAGTGGAGCCCTACCACCTTTATATTAAAAAAAATGTGAGTTAACATTATATGAATTTACCAATACCACACTTAATATTATATCATACCACATATATTTCTTGTTTTATAATGCTCTACAGTAAAACGTTAAGGTGTACAAATTGTTGTCAACCCTCTTAAATCTAAAAGGGTTTGTGTTTCCACTTCGAGCCTTCGAGTATTATTTTCCATTTCAATACTCAACGATTTCTTATTTAGATTTTTCTTACAAAAATTTGTCGAATCGATATTTGATTGTAACTTAAATTCTTAATGCGTCAAATAGGTATAGTTTTTGTGGTCGGTCGACTACAAAATTTGTATTGTTTTCCAATGCCAAAAATTTATATCGATATTTTTCAAAAAAATTGAAGAATATAGTATGAAACGGTAGCTACCTAACAGAAATTGTCCAACCAGATAAGTCCAACTTCGAACGAGAGGTCAACCGATGGATTTTACTCGGTTGTTACGGTTATGAGTACATCCACGTTTCAAATGCAAATTATCAATTACAATTTTGAAGTGTCTGCAATCTCTTCCTTGCCCTAAAACCCTTTTAAAAATAAGAGGAAGCCTGTGCACAGCATTGGGACATATAATGTAGACTTAAATTAAATTTTATAGCCTAATTAACTAAATTATTTAATTTATTATATGCGTATATATATGCTTAATTAGTTATTATTTATTGTGGCGGGTGGAAGGAAAAGGGGAGATCTCCCATCGGGCAAGGTGTTCTGCCCGGTGAGCGGCCAACGCTCCAAGTAGTAGTTCGGAGCTATTCTATATATACTGTTTTTGCTTCGGAACTTTGATAGCGCGATTTAGGCTTCGATGTATTCGCTTGTGGCGCGACGACAGCGCCGCCACATCACCCCTGCTCAGACCGGAGGTCGATGGCAGACTAGATGTCGACGAATGCAGTGCAGTGAATTGCCTTGTAGTCTGCGATGAGTCGAGAAGAAAAGTAATCTACGAGAGTGCGAAGTGAAAGAGCAGTAAGGCTCTGAGCCGTGCCGAACACTGTAGCGCAGAGAGGCTTGAAGGAACAGGAAGCATTATTATAGTGCTGCGATGAACCTTTGTAAAGCTAGATGCCGCAGAATGTGAAGACTGTTTGCTCGGAGCGGAATTGAATGGGGTAATTAGGACGATGATAAAGGTAGTCAGGCGTGTTCATATCACGTCGGTTGGTCCACCACTGTGGCCGTGGAAGAAGGAGGGAGACCGGGCAAGGTGATCGGCCCGGGGAGCGCCAGCGCCTCTTGTGGTGTTCGGCTATTCTATATATACTGTTTTTGCTTCGGAACTTTGATAGCGCGATTTAGGCTTCGATATTATTGTGGCGCGACGACAGCGCCGCTACACTTATATTTTGATTATATACACTTGAATTTATAGCTTTATAAGACATTTAATGCAGCTTAACAGTTTAATTGAACAATTTAACTGATGAATCAGCTGGAATTTGTGATTCGATTTTGTATCGAGAATGCCATGCATTGATGGCGTACTCACTAAGAGATCGGTTTGCGGCCCGTAGTAGTAGAAATGTCGAAATGTCTTGGTTGGATGAATTATACAGGGATCACTGCTTCCTTGAGCTGATTAATAAAATACCTAGTTATATTATGAATATAAATAAAAAGCGTAAATGAGATGGTTAATCCACCATCTATCGGAAGTCTTATGATTTTCTAGCATTTTTAAAAGTCATCTCTTACGACGCCTAGGGAACGAAATAGGCTAATGTCTCTTACGTTGTCACCTAACATCAAATTTTTCGTCGTACGTGCAATTAATCTCGATTCTTATAACACATCTTCATAATTTAAATATCAAAGAATAATATTGTATATAGTTTATGTTGAGTCGGTAATCGCTTCGTTGCTGCGTCCTTACATTAATATATAATATAATAGATTTACGTAAGACCTTCAGCCTATAAAAGCAAAAAATATTGTCAAGGATACGGTTTTCAAACGACAGTTCTTCCTCCATTATAAATCCAAAGTTATGAACCTTAAAATTAGAATAGACCTCAACGACACTCTAATGTAAGTTTGCTAACTTCATCTCTCGTTTTAAGTATAGTTCTCCCACCTCCGCCCCGAGTAACTTGCAACCAAACTAAGCTCAAAATGGTAAATCCGTGCGGCTTAGTAGACTGATTCATTGTCGCCACCATCATTTCAGCCTATCAAAATCAACTTCTAAACATAGGCCATTATTAATTGTCTCTTATGGAAGATATTTCCCATAAGATAATCCGCTCCCCATATTATCATCTTGTGGGCATCAAAGAGGTAACAAAAGAAATGAAACAGGAGATGGGCAGCAGCATATACCTGATAAAACTCAAAATAATAAAACCTGTGGTTGTCCTTCTATGCGGCATACTATGATGGAAGTTTTTTTATTGTGTGTTGTTATAAATATAATTTTACTTTTCATCATATTTTTAGAATAAAGGTGACAAATGAGCACACAGTTCATTTGATGGTGAGGACATCTATCATCTATGGCCCATAAACATCTACATAATATATCATCGATCGAACGCTTTCACCCTGAGGACTGAGATGGAATGCCTGGTTTTCCGTTAAAAGTTTCGTAGGTTCTTTACACTCACCATAGGAAACACAGCAACATTAAGCTGCTATTTTTCTGTATTCTGTGAGAGCGTGGTCCTACCCCGGTCGAACCGACTCATTCGTGCTACAACCATAATATAGGTGCAGCGTGGCTCTACCAAGTATAAGATAATTATTATATAAGGTTACTATCGAAAACCTGATGTGATGATGATAGTAAAATTCCACTTACCAAAATATGAGGACATTATCATCCTTTTGCTCTTTTCTAGTTTTAAACCATTTTCCTGAAGATTAAATTAATAAATATTTTCAAAACAGATTTTGAATTTGAAACAACCTGTAGGAAACAAGGTGCAGTGCACAGCACGTCAATAACGTTCCAGGAAATGTTACACCAAAGATGACATCCGCTAGCATTCCTGATTACTTGATCTATCTGATATTCGTTGAACTACTCTAAAATTAAAACGTTACAAGGAATATCTGGAATAACTTTGAGTAGATACTATAGGTAAAGTCTTTAAATTACATTAAAAATTATTTATTGAAAACAAGATACAAGCAGATGAATAACTGTTTTAAAATAAAGGAGAAATATAGTTAAAGAGTTATTTCAGAATAAAAAGTGAAAGGTTAAAAACATAAAAATTAAACTTTATCTTTGGAGTGTAATGAGTTATTAGAGTGAATCGTTTCATATAAATAGCGCTTGATATGAAAAATAGATGGGAAAAAAAACGTTAAAAAAAAGTGAAGCCATCCCGGTGAGTCACTTAGCATGTCATCTCCGGTGTATGGCGCTTGCAACTCTGAATATTTGCAGACACAACCTAATAGCCAGGATTCTACTAGAGCTCGCGCTGAAATACGGTCTCGTGGATCAGAAACTGCCATATTATAAGTACTTGCCGGAAGCCGTGCTCGCAAATGACCGTGCCAGGTTTCATTGGGGGCCAGCCATCACAGACAGGACTATTCTTGCGAATAAGCCTGATATTGTGCTGATGGACCGGGCACAGTCAAGGATATATTTGGTCGACATTACTATTTCTTATCACGAGAACCTCGAAGCTGAAACAGAACAAAATATCTGGACCTGGCTCACGAGGTGACCGACATGTAGGGTGGTCTGCCGACCGAAATTATTCCTGTAGTCTTTTCTGCGAACGGGCTAATCCCGGTCAGCCTCTCGGGTCATTTGAGGCGACTGGAGCGCCGTGACGGACCGCTCCAGCCTCAAATGCAGAAGGCGGTGCTCCTCGATACCGCCCGCATCGTCTGCCGGTTTTTCCTTTCCCAACCCTCGGCCGTTTGTCTCTCTCTGCCGAGGGCTTCCATCTGGTTGGGCTTTTATATATTTATGTATTATTTATTTATGTTAGTATGTATAATATATATTTATGTATATTTATCATTTCCTCTTATATATTTATTTAGCCCAAACAGATGAGAATACTTTATAAATACCCCAAATAATAATCTTTATTAAAACTTATGAAGGTTACAAACAAATTATTGCACTGATTCCTAAACTAGGATTAATCCTGTATCTTAGAATATCAGTAACTTCCCATACAATTTTACAATATTAAATTTTAAGACGACGATATTGCTTAACATAAATACAAAAAAAAAAACATACAGTCGCATTGTAAGCCTCCTCCTTTTTTGAAACCAGCTAATAAAACGTCACCCAAAGAAACGAATCCCAGTCTTACATTCTACGGCTACGGAAATTTATAAGTGAGAGCATGTAAACTTAAGTTGATGACTTCAAATGTATCCAGGACCTACTAATACAAAAATAATCTCTGCTTAATCTATTATTTATATAGTGATGAACTCTAAATGGCTTCAATTATAGCAATGCTTATTTTTGTTAAATACAGCGTGGTAGCTCGGTGTTAAACGCTGACAGTGAATTTCACTGTAAGCAAGCAACTGAGGTTCGATCCTACAAGCACCAGTGAAATGATTAATTACATCTTTAAGAGCTGCCCATGATTAAAGAAAATATCCTAAGAAATCGTATCGTGATTGATCTTTGTAACCCGACCCTTTGTACTGAAACGAAGCATTCCATGTTAGTCCTCAGGGGTGACAACGCATCTGTATTTGCTTGATTTTTAATCGAGGTAGAGATGTACTGTGTGCTCGCTTGTCACACTTATTATTTAAAAAAACGCTTTTGGTAAATAAATTGGGCCCTGCAATGGGACTTACTGTAATTTTATTATTTTACTTTCTATTCTGATAATTAGAAGTAGGTTTCATAACATACACATTTTTCTTAATATAACATATTTTAACATGAAAATTTAACTTAAAAAGTAGGTATCGTTTACCAAGATGCAGTAAAGTTAAAATCTAAAGTTGCAGCTTTACTGACTTTAAGTAAAGAGTTAGGAAACAATGTAAGATACGGGGAAGTGGCCTGAAACCTGAAACTTTAGTATAAATTAGTTTTACTACAAGTGTTTAAAAGTGATTGACAACTTTGTAAGATATCGGTGCAACATCATATTAGAGACAATGTTTCTACATCTATAAAATTTTAAAGACCTGAGAATTAATTAATACAATGTCTAATTTACATTATACGTATTTTTTTTAATTTTAGTTCTCAGAGGTGACCCCAGAGGTGGTTCTTTGTACGGAGTTAGCTGCACATGTCCATGGTCTGTAGTAACCACTACCATGAGGTAGAATGTAAGTTCGTTTGTGACTACAGATTCATAAAAAAGTAGTAGACCAGTGATGAACATAGGCCTCTCTTTTTATGAAGGATGTCACATTCGACACGCACAAGTAGATTTTGCGATCGCATTTCCAGAAATCTTTTCAGTAAGATCTGATACTGCTCTCGATCGTCGATCAGGGTATTTTTATTAGCTTTATACAAGATATTGTAATATACGTGATCTAAGAGCCGGAGATCGGAGCGATACACACGCCGTTCTTAATTAAAAAGTGATACACATAATCACACTATGAAAACTTAACGCAACCGCTCTCTAATAGACTTCCGATTTCAAACAATCTCACCTGATAAAGTTCTCAAAACACTGGTACAGGGAGCAGTTTAATTTTGCTACACTTGGTATAGTGTTGCTCAAACGCCCTGACGCCTTTGTCTTACTAATTGCACTTACACTCGAATAATCACGCTTTGTCAAAACAGATAAGCTCCTGGATGTTTATTAGTAAAATAAACCTGTGTTAGAAATTATTTTCAAACTTATTTAAAGGAAAGGAATATTTTCTCAGTAACCACAATAAGTTATGAAGCGTTCATGGAGCACAGTGAGTAATTAGAAGTAAGTGCAAGATATCACCAAAATGATATGCAAACTAACAGGAACGAGAGAGCACACATCAGAGAACGGTCTACCTGTTGACACAGCTCAAGACTCGTTGGATGTGAATATTTTCTAATATCGGAATGATTTAAAATTTAGAATTTAATACATTTAAAATTTCATACAAAATTACATTAAAATAATTATGTGTTGTAATCCGTAATATTATTACCATAATATTTAATTATGGGTCGTAAATCAAGAAGTAAGACAAAATCCTTCAAAAATTTAAGATGAATAAGCATTTGTATTTTTTAACCGAACAGGGGTGATTAAACTGTACTGTTATTAATTAAGTTAAGCCGTAAAATCAATAATATTATATATACTATTAAACAGTTTAAACAATTTTTTTGTTACCAGTGACCGTTAAATGAAATTAATAGGTGACCATGCCATGTAATGTCTGCTGGTCCATGTAATGCTGGTCTGTGCCTAATTATGCGATATGTGCTACATAAATATACGCGGCTTCAGGTGGCCCAAGGGCTACCCCAACTGCACCTCAACCTACTGTCGCTGATATCACAAAGTAGGTGCAATGTTGTATCAGACGCATCGCCGTTCGGCCTGAATGATATTCAGGCCACTAGTTGAAAGGTGCCGTACATTTAAAAGGCTATGTTAACAAGCTGTTAAGCAATAATTAATTGTTAGTTTGCGACATATACACGAAAGGCGAGTACCCGCCGAGACATTTCTAAGGTTGGACGTACGTTTTTTTCTAAAATTCTTGCTGCTTTAGTGTTTACTATAGCTCAAAAACTGCGGCAAGTGAAGTAAATTTAATCCATACACACATAACAACAATAGAGTAAAGTATAAACAAAGTTTTCAAAGAAAATGAGATATTAGAATTAAGTACGTGTAATTGCAAACTTATATTCTTAATCAACCCACCGTGTAGTGGTGTAAGAATATCCACTACCTCATATCGTTCCGTGGCTGTTGCAAGAGGCGACTCAGAGAAACGTACCAGGAGATGGACAGTAGCGTCTGCTCTCTGCTTTTGTCATCCAGAACTGTGACAGAAGCATAATGAAAGATGCCATATATTTGATACCTACTGCGATTACAATTCAACTATCAAGCAGGATAGATAGAATACAATAGAATATTTTTTTATTCAATATAGATTTCATGTAACTCTTATTGATAGTCATTTGTAACTTCACCGTTGGTTCGGAATATTTAGCTATGAGCTAACTACCATCTTCGGCTGCATCACCTCTTACCATCAAGTGGAATAGTAGTCAAGCACTGGCTTATAATACTTAAAAAAAGAATAAAGTTGTATTTACTTTTAATTTATTCCTTTGCTTAGAAACCCAAAACACTCTAACCACCAACAATTTATTTTGTTTCTGTCACGCTCACGCTAGTTTCTTGATTCGCTCATGATTAAAATATCCTCATTTAGACAGGAAACATGCTTTGTGACAATTCTATTACAGTCTATAAAAGTCCACTGCTGAACACAGACCGCCCCGTAGATTGCCTCATAAGGGGAATACTTGCGATAGTTGGCACGCCTGGCAGGCGGGTTGGCAACCTCAGTTTTTTATTGTTTTGAGTTGCTATCGGGAAGATACCGCTGCTAATCTTCTGTTTCAGTTTCCCTCTGTCACCTCTTACGACATCCACGGATGGATGTGGGGTAGTGAATATTCTTATACCGCCATTACACGGTTAACATTTCGTAAATAAGAATTGGTATATCTATAGGAGATTTACCAATTCTTTCTCCATTTTTTTTACGAGTATACACTAGAGTGGTGGCTTCTCCTACTCCGCCCAAATGAAATCTTCTCTTATTACACTTACTTAAAAGCATTAAAAAAATAGAAATTTAATTATAATAATTTGAAATTCACCTCTTGAATTTCTCTTTAAACCTTTAGTTACAAACAGAAACTTTCCCCGTTTCCCATTAAAGTTCACGAAACAGCGGAAACCGGAAGTGGTTGATTCAACTGTAGTCTTTTCGTACTTTGCTTTTCAAGTGGCTTGCGCATTTAAAGTGCTAATATTAATGGCACTTCCTCAACAAGTGTGTATTCTACAAATAACTGTTCCTGCTCTTTAAATAATATTGATGGATGGATGAAATTAATGGACGATATATAAAATTTAAATGTCTGTCTGTAATATCGAAATGACTGCGTTATATTGAGCTTAGTAGATTAGTTGCATGCTATTAAGACATGAATAACCATCTTCAAATGTTTTGTCTGTCTTTCTGTCTGCCTGTCTGGGCTAATCTTTCGAATGTTTGAACCGATTGTGGTGAAAATTCAAGAACAGATTAGAGAGCGGTGCTTGGCTGGGCTATATTTTCGAAGAAAATCGAAGAATTTATAAAATAAATGTTGTTTAAAGAAACAGGAGATGGGCAGCAGCATCTAATATATAATAATGTCATCCGGACCAAATTTCAGTCACGTCGGCCAGTCTCAACGGAGCCTAGCCATATTTGCAGTATAGAATAGTGGACAAGTGTATGCGCAACTACAGGTGCACTCTCTATTCCGTCACTCTCATTGTCCGATGGATCGATAATCAGAAACGACTGGACAGAAATTTAGTGCTTTCTGATACACGGGGGTGAAACGCTACGAACTTACTAACTCCGATCTGCTACTGAGAATTTATTGACAGAAAAACCCAATAATTGATTATCTATATATAAAAGTCAAACCTGACCGACTCATCTATCAACGCACAGCCGAAACTACTGAACGGATTTCGCTGAAATTAACTTATTTAAAGGAAAGGAATGTTTTCTCAGTAACTACTATAAGTTATGAAACGTTCATGGAGCACAGTGAGTAATTAGAAGTAAGTGCAAGATACAGACAGTTGTAATGACGAAGGCATCCGCTAAGAAAGGATTTTTGAAAATTCGCCCCCTAAGGGGGTGAAAAAGGGGTTAAAAGTTTGTATGGAAGTCCGTCATTTTTAGAGCTAGGAGCCTGAAACTTTGTCTTAGGTTAACGATTAGAAATAAACAAGTAATTGTCGTAGGGTTTTTGAAAATTCAACCCCTAAGGGGGTGAAAAAGGGGTTGAAAGTTTGTATGGGGAAACCAGATTAGTTAAACTATTTTATTCGAACCTTCACAGGAGTACTCCTATCAACAAATAAGTAAACAAGTGTTTCAGGCTCTTTCAGAATAAAATCCCTAAAAGGTGGAAAAAGGGTGACAAATTCTGAAAATCAAGATGGGTATCGTTTTTATGGTTTATCGGGTCGCTGATTACGAAAAAAACAACTATTTCAAAATCCAACGTAGCAGACGGAAAATACCTACCATCATCCCCTGTTGGGGTGCGATGTGGTTGAAATGTCAATATGGGTGTCGTTTTATGGTTTTTTTGGGACGTTAATTACGAAAATGGCATCGATTATGGTTTGAAACCAACATGGATGGAAGGATGGATGGATGTATGTTTGTATGTAAAAATCATCGTGGGTTGGGTGACCTGGGTGTCATTTTTAAGGTTTTTGGGTCGTAAATAACGTAAATGATATTGATAAGTATTTTAAACTTAATTTATTATAATAGAATATAGTTTTATTGCACAAAAACATAAAACAAAATAGACATTTGAACAAAATTACACCTGAACATAAAAATACTAATTTAAAAATTAAAAAGCAATGAAAATAAACAACGAAACCAAATATTTTTTTTTTCAAATTAATAAAATGGCAAACCAAAAGAAATACTTAGGTACCTACCAATTTTGTATTGATCTTTAAGTTCCAATACCTACCAATAGTTGGCGTTGGTATCGTTTTAGAACGCGGTAACGTTGTGTTTTTTCGAACTAATATAAAGTGAATGGTGAATGAGCGCTTCAACCTGTACCATATACGGTACCTATTCACTGTTAACGGATATTTGACTAGACTTCGACTTTGTTTGCTTGCTTACGGTTTAAGATTTGCTTCGTGTTTTGGATTAGTTGCTTTATTTTGTCTTTCTTACAACCACTGTTCAGACTTGGCATTCGATTTGCTTTGTGATTAGGTATTGTTGATAGAAGTATTTTTTTCACTGAAAAAATTACTTCAGAAACTCTTAATATTAAAGGAAAAATGGAAGAACATACTGTCGTCCCCATTATAGGTGACGGCGCCTGTTTGTTTCGTGCTCTTTCATTTTTAATATACGGAACCCAAAAAAATGCGATGGTGGTGCGTTCACAAATTGTTAGATTTGTGGTAAATGATTGGCCTAGTTTTCAAATATGACCCACGACAGAAATGGCGATAATTATTCAACAGCAAATAAATATTCAGCCGATATGTTAAAAAATTTAACTTACGGTGGACTTTGTGAATTGGTAGCTGCAGGATTAATATTTCCGTTTCGGTTTGAAGTATATCGAAACGGTCTGCTATACACAGAATCCGGAACAGATATCTGTCCAGTAAGGCGATTACGATTTAGTCATGATTTATCTAATTGACATTTTGACGCCTATCTGCCTATTGTTGCAAAGAAAATTACGTAGCGTCGCATGGAGGTACCTGTCGAAGAGCGTGATCCTTTTTCAGAGCTTGACCATTTAACTGTTACATCTTTTGTAAATGGTGAAATATCATCCCCAACCAGCGGAACAGATCAATCTGTATCGTCGATATTAAAATATGAAAAAAGAAGAAGGTCGAGATTTACTAATTACACAAGAAGAAGTCAATTAAAAAGTGCACAAGAAAGAAATAGACAGAAGAAGCCAGATTAAAATCGTAAAGTTGTGTCCGCTTATCAGAAAAATCCCGATGTACACAGGCCAGCTGTTGCAAATTACCAAACTGCGAATCCACAAGTGCATAGAGCAATTCAGTCACGGTATGAGGAAAACATTACACTGCGTTTATGGAAAAACAAGGTCCATTCTGCTATGGAGTGTGACCCTGATATCGCTTATAGAACTGACAGCAGTGGTGCAATGCGCTGAAATGGAAGGATAAAACACTTGGTATGTGTTTCAGCGCTGGAAAAGTGCAACTTGATAGGTTGAAACAACTGCCTGAATCACTCTTTAGTTTGATTAATGATCTACACCAGATAATGCCCATTTTATGGGTAATATTCGTAAATATAATGCCTGTTTCCAGAAGACTTCCTTTGGCGGTAAACAGGTAACAGCAGATGGTTTTTCACTGACTTTTAAAGTACATGGCCAGGTCTACCATTTAATTGGAAGTATATTACCAGAAGCCGAACATGACGCTCAGTACCTTCAAATATATTTTGTAGGTGAAGATGATCGAGAAGCCAAGATTCGATGTTCTAAATTTCCTAACTTAAAGCCAAATTTAATCAAACAATTGCAGAATATGCTGCATCAAGTGAACCCGTATATAAAGATTTGAAAAGTGCCATTAATAAAGCCCCTCCTTCAGAGTCGTACAAAGTTGTCATACATGCTGATAAAAAACCACCAGAAGAACAAAGAGGTAGGTATAATGCACCAACTACAAATGAAGTGGCTTTAGTGTTAGTGGATCAACAATTTAATCGAAGGGACATCATCCTCGAGAGCCGAAGAAATTCACTTCAGAGATACATCGAGCATATGATACGCTACAGTATCCATTGATGTTTTGCTGGAGGGATGATGGGTATTCAATCAACATACCACAACGCGATCCCACAACTAAATTGCCACTTAATAAAACTGTCTCTTCTGTAAGTTTCTATTCGTATAGAATAATGATTAAAGAAGGAGAAGATCACTATTTAGTCAACTATCGTGCCCTTTTTAGTCAATATTTTATGTAAATAGAAACAGAGAGATTAAATTGTATCAAAAATAATCAAGCCAAATTACGTGCTGATAGTTACATCCATTTAAAAGATGCTATTGGACGACAAGAAGCAAACGCCAACCAACTAGGACAAGTGGTTGTCCTTCCATCATCTTTTACGGGGGGACCTAGGTATATGCACGAAAGAACACAGGACGCTATGACCTATGTTAGGAATTACGGCCGGCCTGATCTTTTTATCACTTTCACATGCAATCCTCGCTGGGACGAGATAAAAGAGCAATTGCTTCAAGGACAACAATCTCATGATAGACACGATATAATTTCGAGGGTATTTCGACTAAAGGTGAAAAAAATCATGAACTTATTGACAAAGGGCAAAATATTTGGTGAAGTGCGATGCTATATGTACTCAACGGAATGGCAAAAGAGAGGTATTCTACATATTCATATTCTTTTATGGCTTCATAAACATATTACTCCGGATCAAACCGACAATATAATTTGTGCTGAAATACCGAATCCCAAATGTGACCCAAAGCTTCACAAAATCGTTAAATGTAATATGATACATGGTCCATATGGAACTTTAAATCGAAATTCACCATGTATGAAAGATAACATGTGCAGTAAACGATACCCCAGGGCTCTCATTAGGGAAACTCAAACTGGTGAAGACGGTCATCCGCAGTACAAGAGACGTTTACTAGATGACGGTGGGTTCTCTGTTGATATCAAAGGCACAACCATAGATAATCGCTGGGTAGTCCTTTATAATCCACTATTATTAAAATCATTTAACGCTCACTTAAATGTGGAATATTGTAATTCGGTAAAATCAATAAAATACGTCTGTAAATACGTAAATAAAGGTTCAGACCAGGCATCGTTTGCTTTAGAGAATGAGAAGGATGAAGTTAAAACCTATACCAGTGGAAGATATATAAGTTCATCAGAGGCAGTATGGTGAATCCTTGAATTTCCCAATCATGAGCGTTTCCCTCCCGTAGTCCATCTCGCTGTTCAGTTGGAAAATGGGCAAATCGTTTATTTTAATGAGCAAAATCTGAGTGAAAGAGTGAATAGTCCTCCAACATCCACACCCCTATCCTTTTTCGATTTGTGTAAATTGGATAACTTTACAAAAACATTTCTCTCACTGAAAGTACCTGCATACTACGTTTGGGATAAAACAAAGTTCCAAAGGAGAAAGAGAGGAGCAAACGTTGAAGGCTGGCCAGGGGTCAAAAAAGAGCACGTTCTGGACAGGGTTTATACTGTGCATCCGAAAAATACAGAATGCTATCACCTTCGCATGCTTCTTCATGAGATCCGGGGCCCAATTTCGTTTGAAGCGTTAAAAACTGTAGATGGTCATGTATATTCCACGTTCCAATCAGCATGCAAAGCTCTCGGCTTGCTTGAAGATGATCCGCATTTGTTCGCAGCAATGAAAGAGGCAGCACTTTGCCAATTACCGCAAATGATTCGGGATCTTTTTACGACTATTTTAATGTTTTACCAAGCATCAGACCCTTTAAGCCTTTGGGAGAAATTCAAAGAATATCTATCTGAAGATTTTAAAAGGCAATTAGAAAGACAGGGAGATGTGGATGTAGAGCACATAGCAGATGTGGTATTTAACAAATGCCTTTCGGTAGTAGAAGATGCCGTATTAGCGCTGGGTGGTCAGCTGCTAAAAGAGTATTGGTTACCTCAGCCAAGCAAAGAACAACAATTTGAGAAAAAGAAAATAGAGAGTTTCTTAAAGAGACAAGTTACGACTTAGCATCATTAGGAAACACAGTTAAAAATAATGAAAGATCACTGAATGACCATTAAAAAGCAGTTTACAATCAAATTAACACAAAAATTTAATCAAATGAGGGTGGAATATTTTTTTTAGATGCTCCCAATGGAACAGGTAAAACATTACTCATAAATTTGCTATTAGCAAAAGTTAGAAGTACTCGCGGAATTGCTTCGGCTGTGGCTTCTTCTGGGATCGCAGCTATAACATATGAAAATCATAGTGTGGAATGAAATAACCATGGCTCATAAGGGTGGCGTAGAGGCTTTAAACACAACTCTACAAGACATAAGAGGAAATAAGAAGTTAATGGGTGGTGTAACGGTTTTGCTGGCTGGAGATTTTGGGCAGACTCTACCAGTAGTGCCAGAAGGAACTAGAGCAGATGAAGTTAAGGCGTATCTTAAGAGATCCACTTTATGGCCTCTAATTAAAATCCTCAAGCTCTCGAAAAATACGGGGGTACACTTAGGAGAAAAAGATTCTGCTGGTGGATTTGCGAATCTCCTACTTAAATCGGCAACGGTGATTACCCGATAAATGACGGAATGATAACCATCCCTGATAATTTCTGCACAGTTGTATTTACGTTACAGGAGTTAATATCCAAAATTTACCCAGATATTGCTCATATCCACGATAAGCCAATGGAATGGTTGTGTCAACGTGCCATACTAACCCCGATAAACGACCAAGCAGCGGCAGTTAACGATATACTGTTAATGTCCTTTGAGTGGGAAGAAATAGTGTACACGTCAATAGACTCTGTGGTCAACACAGATGACGCAATTAACTACCCTGTCGAATTTTTTATTTTACTGAAACCATCGGGTCTTCCACATCATAAGCTTATTCAGCGCGTGGGCACTCCTGTTATGTTGTTGCGAAATTTAAAACCTCCTCAACTGTGCAACGGAACCAGACTAAAAGTAAAAGCGTTACATCGCAATGTAGTGGATGCCACATTTATAACTGGATGTGCGCATGGGGAACTGTATTTGTACCAAGAATTCCCTTGATCCTGAACGATCTTCCCTTTGAATTCAAACAAATACAGTTTCCCCTCAAAGTCTGCTTTGCAATGACCATAAACAAATCACAAGGGCAGACATTAAAATTTGCGGGAATAGTCTTGAGAGAAAATTGTTTTTCACACGGGCAATTCTATGTGGCTTGCTCACGCGTAAGCTCGCCCAGTAGTCTGATAATTTTGGCACACAGTAATAGATTAGCAAAAAATGTGGTGTATAAAGAAGTTTTGTAGTTTAACTTTTGCCCGCGACATCCAGTTATAATTGTGGCTTGTACCAGCAGACTCTTTTTCACACATGGGCGCGATATAACCGAACTCCACGCGGACGAATTCGCGGGCAAAAGCTAGTCGTGTTATAAAAAAAAATATACAAAATTTGCATATACAAAGTTGGGTTATTCATGTTATTGTAATGATTTCTTTTCATATTTTATAAAGCTTTTTAAACAATTTTACACTAGGTTAGCTGCATCTTTTGAGTTCCTCAATTTGAAAATTTACTGTATAGTGGCGGTGTAAGAAAATCCACTGCCTCCCTTCAGACATTACAAGTAGTAAGCCTGAGTAAATGTATATAAAGGATAGTAACGAGTTCATATGAATTTGAGCTGAAAGGGAGAAGAGAAAATTATGGAAAATGTTAAATTTATTCATAACTAAACTGAAGTCTCGAAAATAGACTCATGTAATATACATTACAATACAAAGCATTAGAAAGAGTGCAACCAACATTATAATTTAAGCAAATTCCTTTAATTATATTTGAGGAAGCAAAATCTTTTGGGTTACACAAATAATTACAAAGGTTCTTTTAATCTCATATCTGTTACTTAAGCAGAAATTATTACGTAAATATGTGACAATTACACAAATTCTTTTACTAGTACTTATGCACCTATAGTTTACAAAAAAGAGCAGAGGGCTACCAAACAAAATATTCAAACCACACAGCTCGAAAGTGTTCAGAACTGATCAGTCCTACAATGCCATTATACAGCAAACAGAGCATTTCCCAGTAACTGTGGCTTCCTGTACGCCAGTGCAATCAGAACCAACGCAATTAGTTGCACAAAGGCGTCGGGCCGTTTGAGTAACACAGAACGGAACTACACAGTCGAATTTTCGCTGCTCGGCTCTAGCGGTATTTCGAGAACTTTATTACGTAGCATTGTTTGGAATCGGAGCTTTCGAATGTGCTTAATGTAGAACGTACTTAAACATTATCCACACTTGTTCCGGACGGAGATAAGTGATGAAATTGAAGGTAATGTTAGTGCAGCAAACACGGTGAAACTATCGACGTATTTCACTGATAAAGGCTTGATCGTTTGTATATTTTAATTCCTTTTGTAATAAATTAAAATTTTCACTTTGTTGATATTTTTTGGAAAAACCAAATAATTAACCTAAACGTAAATACTAACTAATCCTAGCGTATATTATAAAGAGGTAAAGTTGTTTGTTATTGATGGTTTCTTTATAGCGGGAAATCTCTATAACTACTGATCTGATACTGAAAATTCTTTGATTATCAGAAAATAACACGGTTACCGTATGAAAAACTTTATATTTATAAAGCAAGTCGGAGAAAAATAAGCTGACAGGCAGCTTTATCGGCGTTCAAACAGTTCGATATTAGAAGACAATGTTGTATTACAAAGTAATTATATAAAATACCTATACTTTGATTTAAAAAAACGGTAAACCTGCAATGAAAAACAGACAAATACGAAAACCTTTATTATACCTACATTTCTACATATAACGTTTATTCATTAGTGCTCTGACCATATTCCAAACAAACGAAAGTAATATAGAGATTATCAATTTTAAAATTCGCTCGGGGGAACTGTTGCGCAGGTGAAGTTGGAGGCCACAAAGGGAGGTTTCTGTAGGAAGGAAGCGCCTTGTGTTTTGGTGCGCCTTGCCTGAGAAGGTGAAGGGGAAGGAGTTTTCCTCTCTCGAGAAGAGGCTGCAATTGGGCGGCGGGCATTGGTGGGACCACGGGAATGCTTACGCATACATCCGTGGCGAAGGTGAAACACGATGGGGTTTTAGTCGGTGCGAGCCCGACATAACCCGTCCTTGCCTCCGCGAGACGGGTATTCGTAGGAATTTTCCCATGTAAAAAAAAATGAAAAGGGCTGAAAGGGGTTCGTAGTATATATCACATATCTAGCATCTGTGACGCTGCTCCCTAGCGTCAGTTTGAGTATTTTGCATCTGACATGTATAATACTATACCGCTATCTTTCGGATACCATATTAAGATCTATGTGGCATTTTCCATAGTCGCCTCTTACGACCGTCATGCAACGATATGAGGTGGGGATTTTTCGACGCCACCAAAAAAACACAGCTTGGTAATAACTATTAAATGAGTGTGTATAACTACTGAACGCCTTCTGAAGGAATATTTTGTTCTTTTTCTCTATCCTACATAGTAAACGATTGTTAATATTTCTGTGCATTTCCTGTAGTACTGTAGCGGTTCACAAATTTGCTCCAGTATCAGCGATGTAAAACATTGGTAACTTAAAAATTTTATTTAATCTTTATATCTCTGTTGAAAACACTTAAAAAAATGAAAAATAATTATAACTTATAACAAAAAGTAAAAGCCGACTTTTAAGAATAAAAATAAGTTATTTATTATTTTGACCACCTTAGAGTGGAACTTTTTCTCCAAATTTATATGGAAACATCCTTGAAGATATAACCTATTTAATAAAAAAGGAATTTTCATAATGATACTTTACATACGTTTACGTGGTAGCTCAAGAGCCGTGGTAGCTCAGATGGTTAGCGCTTGCTGTAAATTTCACAGTACGCGAGCAAACCGGGTTCGATTCCCGCCGGC
The DNA here is from genome assembly GCA_029286625.1 of Parnassius orleans. Lineage (NCBI taxonomy): Eukaryota > Metazoa > Arthropoda > Insecta > Lepidoptera > Papilionidae > Parnassius > Parnassius orleans. The sequence goes on from JAGSMP010002219.1 coordinate 17,694, forward strand.
ACCAATGAAATTGTTAATTGCAATTTTAAGTGCTGATTTACCACGTGCTCGGCGGTGAAGGAAAACATCGTGAGGAAACCTGCATGTCTGAGAAATTAAAAAAAAATATTTCGAAGCCATGTGAAGTTCGCCAACACGCATTGGGGCAGCGCGGCGGACAATTCCTTGCCCTAAAACCCTCTCAGAAATGAGGGGAGGCCTGTGCTCAGCAGTGGGACGTATATAGGCTGTAACTTTAACTTTTTAACTTTTAACTTTACATACAATCATACGTAAAATACTTACAAAAAATATACATTCGAATTGTGAACCTGCTCCTTATTTGAAGTCGGCTAATAAAGAGCATTCTGAGGGTCGTACTACAGATTGTACTTGATGAGGGGATTATTTTGAGTTGTTATCAGGAAGATGTTGCTGCCCATATCCTGTTTCAGTTTACCTTTGTCGCCTCTTGCGAAACCCACAGGCGATATGGGGTAGTGGATATTCTTATACTGCCTGTGCTAAGCGTGGTAAATATGGCAATACATGAGGAAATCTATGGGGAGGTCTATGTTCAGCAGTAAATTTTATTAGCTGTAGTTGATGGATGGATAATGGAAGTGGGCGTTATAAATAAACACAAAATACAACAAAAATCTTTATTCTTTATTCTCGTCATAAAAATAACATCCTTCTTTAAATGTTTCATTATATTTTGCACTTTGTTTATACCCATATTCGCTGGAGTAAAGATTTTTATTTCTCAGCTATGTCATAAAGAGAAATTCTTATTTATTTTAAGAACAGAACAAAAGCTTAATCCTTTATGCGACGTAAATATACAATACAAAAGATTTTCCATTTTCGGTTACGGGACGGCTTTTGGCAAGTGTCTTCAGCAGCAATCTGCCCGATGAAAACATTCTACGTAAAAAGTATCTTGTGGGAAAATCTTGAATTGTTTAGTGTCACATTTTTATGATCTATAAATTATTTTATTAGACAGTACTTACATGTTGATACAAATTGAAATAAAAAAAAATAAGTACGTATACCGTACTTATTTTTTTACGGAGTATTTAGGCTTCACGCAGAGCGACACATAAGCTTGCTTGTTAATTACCGCAAGCTACGGATAATCCAATAAAACTGCCTATCAAAAGTCCATACCCCTACAACATAGTCCTCCCCCATAGATTTTCTCATAGAGGGGATATTTGCCATAGATGTTACACTTGGCAAGCGGGTTGGCAATTCACAAGTCCACTGCTGAACATGGCGTTTCTTTAGATTCAGCATCAGTCACCTGTATGTTTTATGAGGTCGTCACTCCATCTAGTGAAGGGTCACCAGACACTTCGCTTGCCAGTACGAGAATGCCATTCGAGAACCTTTTCCCCCATCGGTTGAATTTGGAAAAGGATTTGTTTTTATTATTAAAATCAAATGTAATAATTTTAAGCGCATTTAGCAAACTCTATAAAAAATTGAAAAGACTCAAAACCCTTTACAACGTTATTTAATAAGCGATAAGACCCGCAAATCTCGTCGAGCGGATTTAATTACTGAGACAGGCTTAACTTGTATAGGTTAAACAAATTTAGTCTAATAAGGAAATTAAATTTCTTCCCTTTAAGTTGAGAGAAGGACAACACATATCAATAAGAATTGAATATTTATTTTGACCTCCGCAGCCGTCGGAAATCAAACTAACTGTGTGGATGTTCGTTAAATCTGTAGCATTAAGCCGACGGTATAGTGCAGATACCACTGAAATGGAATCTTTTGAATATTACTCTTCGCCCCATACATACGAGAATACATTTTCTTTGGTTAAATTATCCTTTGAGCTACCTTGTTAAATTGTCTGCTATAGTAGGTGGACTGGTCGGGTAATTTAGGTGACGGCTGATTCTTTTGGCAGTCAAACGAAAACGTGATAACTCCTTCAGGCTTTGATTTTTAAAACACCATAAGCTTTTCCTCGAAGAGAATGAACTGGTTTTGAACTTAATTTTATCAAATGCTTACGCGTGTTGTCTCTAAGCATATTTTTTTTATAAATAGAGGTAATAAATAAGCACATAGTTCACTTTACGGTAAATTATTGACATGGATCATAGACAGTTGCATTTTAACACATTTTTGTCAACGAGCTGAGCAATCAGAGACGGGTTCTTAGTAGGGGTGTGCGAACGCGGCTAGATAGCTTGAAATCCCCATAGAGGAGACCTGATAATTGATCATGAACCTAATCATAATTATTATCATCATCGCCTTTCCTTTTTTAAATAGCTCGCGTCCTGAGTTAGATGGTGCTGTAAAAGCTAAAAGGTTAACAGCACTAACATCTCAGAACAAAGACATTTTTGTCCAGACTTTCTTTACGCACAAGAGAAGAAAAGAATTATATAAAAGGCGCTCAGCTGTGGATAGAGATAACATAAAAGCACATAGTTCACCTCATCGTTAGCGGACTGGAAGCTCTCAGTAAGGAAGTGACTTACGAGCAGCTCCTTGAGGCATTGGAGGCGAGATATGATGACGCTCACCTGGAACACTTCTTTCGTGCGCAGCTCAAAGATTGCGTGCAACGCAGCAACGAAAACCTGCAGCAGTGGGCCCTTGAGGTGGAGAAGCTGGTTCGGAAAGCATACCAGTCTGTACCTGCGCTCATCAGCACTAACATCTCAGAACAAAGACTTTTTTGTCCAGACTTTCTTTACGCACAAGAGAAGAAAAGAATTATATAAAAGGCGCTCAGCTGTGCATAGAGGTAACATAAAAGCACATAGTTCACCTCATCGTTAGCGGATGCCTCAACACATAGTCACATACATCTACCAACTTCCGTTCCCTTTACACCGCTACAGCCTATCAAACCACTTCCCTCATAGATTGCCTCAGAGAGGGGATTTGCCATAGTTGCCACACCTGGTAGGCGGATTGGCTACCGTAGATTTTTTTTAAATCTGTTATTAGAAAACGTCTCCTGTTTTGTTTCCCTCTGTCGCCTTTTACGACATCCACGGGACGATATGGGGTAGTAGTATCCAAACGCGAGCAACCCGGGTTCGATCTCCACCGGCACCAATTAATTTATTGACTTAACACGTGCTCGGCGCTTAAGAAGGACATCATTAGGAGGTTTCTTAACACAGTAGGTCTGAGCAGGGAGCATTTGTATCCGAAAAATTTAAAAAATATTTTTCAAAGACGTGATGTCCGAAAACACTGTGGTGATGGCGGTCACTTTCTTGTCCTTGATCTCTCCCATAAATTAGACGAGACCTGTTCCTAGCAGTGAGATGTATAAAAGCTGTTAGTTTACTTTTTTCTTGCTTATTACTCTTTACTTAATAATCCATTTAACATTAGGTGGACTGTGTGTTTTTATTCTGCAGCATATGCTGTAAAAAACATTAGAGGCCTTACATGTGTTGAAACAGCTAGATTAGTTTACTTTAGTTATTTTCATAGCATAATGTCAAAACCAAGCGTGGCAACTATGGCAAAATCCCCCCATGAGGCAATTTATGAGAGAGGCCTATGTTGAGCAGTTGACTTTTATAGGCTGTAATGGATGGGTGGATGGACATGTCATATGGAATCTTGCTATGGAGTAATGCAACTGACATTGAAACTATCTTTGTTTTGCAGAAGAGAGCCATAAGAGAAATTTATAAACGAGCTTCGAAGGAATCCCTTAAAGAAAAATTTTAAGAAATAAATATATAAACTTTGGCTTCTATAAATTTACGAAAATTTAATGTTTAACACAAAAACAAATCTAGTTTTATTAAAAATAGTTATCTAAATTCTGTAAATAATAGGAACAAGAACTAGTTAGTTATACCAGTTACTCGACTCCAAAGAGTCAGTTATTCCTTCATGTGTCAATGTATACGTTTTTACAACAAAATTCCAGAAAATATACAAAATTTTTAAATTTTTATGAAGCAAAAAATATTTAGTAAGGGTTATTATACTACAAAAAGATATTTGATTGATAATAACCCCTGTAAATTAGGTGAGCGCTACCATGCTGTTTCTAAATGTTTCCAAACTTAATTGTTTAAAATATTATATTGTAATTTTTTTTAAGTACGCTGGGTTTCTTGTTGGTTCTTTCCAGGACAGAGGTTTTTTACGAATCAGTGGTAAATCATATTGAAAAAAAATTCTATTCTATTCTAATCTATTCCATTCTATGGCACGCTTATTTTATTTGTATTGAAAAAATCAATAACGGCAACAGCTGAGAGTGAATATTTCAATTGCAGGCCATTTGCTAATTAAAAATCAATTGATTGCCTCATTTGTCTAGTGGTCGTAAACGCGGTTGCTGATCATGAGGCCCTGGGTTCAAATCCAAAATCAGTTACTGGGTTTTTCTGTGAAGAAATTCTGAGTAGCAAGCAGCCTGGAGTCAGAAAGTTGGCGGTGTTTTACCCCCGTGCCAAGCCGTAGGTCATGCGGCTGAACTCTCTACGGTCGTCTCGGATTACCATTCCATGGGACGCGAATAGAGTGTGTACATATGCACAATACACTTCGGCCCTATAATCCTGTCCTATGCAGATGGCTCGTCTTCGTTGAGACTAGCCGCTGTAACCATATTCAGCCTGGAGGAGATTATTATTATTCGGTTACTTTGTTTATATCAAAAAAATAGTGACTTTGCACATTGCGTATTATATTTTATAAGCCGTGGTACTCATAGAAATGCTATAAAGAATCCGAAATGTACTACATAATCAATTTTTTTTTTTGAATGGAAGTCGTGATATATACGATAACGTGTGTATTCCAAGCCAACAATATTAGGCGTGTGTATTATTTTTGCCGAGAAAGAATAGCTAAGTTTTGATACTCCACATAATTAAAATTTGAAATGTCAACACAGATTGGATACATCTTGAAGCGTGCTTCCATTAAAACATACTACAAGCAGCCGAAGAAGATTAGTCAGTTTTTACCATCAGTCAAGTGTAATGTCCCTCTGCAAGATGCAGGAGTGTACAAGCTTGATTGTGAATGTGGTCCCTCTTATATAGGACAAACTAAAAGATCCATAGAATAGAATAGAATAGAATAGAATATTTTTTATTCAATATAGATTACATGTGTAATTCTTATTGAAAGTAATTTTTTACTTTACCACTGGTTCGAAAAAAAAACCTCTGTCCTGGGAAGAACCAGCAAGAAACCCAGCGGGACTTTTGTTTTTTAAAGTAAATTTTACATTAATGGTTGTACAAACTATTTAAGTACAAAATTTATTTTAGAAACTGCTTGAAGCGACCACCTCATTCCCAGGGTTATTATCAATTATATATTCATTTATACTATAATAACCTTTTATACAGTTTCAGTTTAACAAAACATTTAAACTTGGTAATAGAGAGAGCCTGTACACTTTCCGGGACCTTGTTATAGCGTATACATTGCCCCAAGAATGAATTACTGACTCTGTGGAGTCGAGAAACTGGTATCACTAGCTTGTGCTTGTTCCTAGTGTTTACAGAATGTATATCACTTTTTTTACTAAAACTACCTTTGTTTTTGTAAACATACATTAAATTTTCGTAAATATACTGACAGGCCAAAGTTAATATATTTATTTCTTTAAATTTATCTCTAAGAGACTCTCTCGGTTTTAGGTTGTAAATAGCTCTAATGGCCCTCTTCTGTAAAACAAAAATAGTTTCTGAATCAGCCGCATTTCCCATAGCAAAATCCCATAAGACATTATGCTAAGGAAATAACTGAAATAAACTAATCTAGCTGTCTCGACACTAGTGAGACCTCTAATCTTTTTTACAGCATAGGCTGCAGAACTTAGTCTGCTTGCTAGTTTGGATATATGGGGGCCCCACTGAAGCTTTGCGTCGAGAGTGATACCAAGAAAACAGTGGATTCAACAGGGCTCAGTTCTTCCCATTTAAAACACATTGGTACCCAGATTTTAACATTCGTTGTTGTAAATTTAATACATTTAGTTTTATTTCCGTTTAAATGTAGATTATTAACGTTAAACCAATGCACTAATTTTGATATAGCATTATTCACTTCGTCACATTTAAATGATTGACGTTTAAGTTTAAAAATCAAGGAAGTATCATCAGCAAATAATACTATATCATGATTATCCCTACAAGGAAGGTAAGTCATTAATATATACCAGAAATAGAAATGGGCCGAGAATCGAGCCCTGAGGGACACCCATTAGCACAGGTGACCCGGAAGAACTTTTACCATTGATAATAACTTTCTGCATTCTATTACTTAAATATGAAATAATAAGTTTAAGCGCTGTGTTCTTGACACCATAGTACTGTAGCTTCCTGATTAATGTCTCATGGTGAACACAGTCGAAGGCCTTGAAAAGGTCACAAAATATACCCAAAGCATCCTCCGTATTCTCCCATGCACAAAAAATATGTTTAATAAGCTCAACTCTAGCGTCAGTTGTCGAGCGACCCCTTGTAAAACCGAATTAATTTTTATGTAGCAATTTATTAATATTAAAGAAACTTAAGATCTGATCTAAAATTATTTTTTCAAAAATTTTACTAAATGTTGGTAGTACAGAAATCGGTCTAAAATTGGCGGGGTCTAATGTACTACCAGATTTAAATAAAGGTATGAATTTACTATGTTTCATTAAATCAGGAAACACACCAAATTCGACGCTAGTATTAAATATAGTGGCTAGATAAGGTGATATTATATCTATTATAGATAAAATAACTTTAACGGAAATCCTCCATAAATCTGCCGTTTTCTTAACATCAATTGTTTTAAAATATTTAACGATATATTTTGGCAATACTCTTTGGAATTTAAAAGTATTTGAACAAGCCTTTACATTTTGTTTAAGCAATGATTCGGCGACAGTAGGAGAAGAATTTAATGATTTTGTTGTCAAAAAAGGAACATCAGTAAAATGTTTCTCAAAAGCCATAGCAACTTCTTGATCAGATCGAGTTAAACTGTGGTTAATATTCAATTGAAAATCCGAGTTGTGCGGTTTGACCTTGCCCGTTTCACTATTTATTATTCTCCAGGTCATTTTAATTTTGTTGGATGCAGTTTTAATTTTGTTACTTAAATGTAAAGCCTTAGCTGTGTAGCACACTTTTTTAAATATTTTAGAATATGTTTTTACATAATCTCTAAATATAACACTAGTATTATATGATCTTTCATTATAAAGCTCATATAACTTTCGCCTACTTTTATAAATTCCTACTGTCGCCCATTCATTAAATTATTTGCGACTGTTAAAAGAGAAAGTTTTAGAAGTAAATATTGTACTAAATTCACAAGTTATAATTTTAAATAACATACCATACAAATAATTAGCACTATTTTTAAATGAAAGTGATGGAAGTCTTTTTATTATATTACTTCTAAATCTCTCCAAGCGATGGTCATTTATTGGAACAAACACAACTTTCTTAATTTTCTGTTTTTTGTGTATGCAATGATACCAACTGTCCACAGTGATCTGAACTTAAATTTTGAATAATTAATTTATGCAAGGGCTTAATATCTGTAAAAATATTATCTATACAGGTTGCACTAGGCCCAACAATACGTGTTGGTTCTAAGAATAAATTAACAAGATTATACGATTTAAACAATGAGCTAAACTTAATACTAATGGAAGAAGTTTCAAGGAGATTGATGTTAAAGTCTCCACATATTACAACAGACTTGTTCTGTTTACTAAGTTTGAGCAAAACTTCTTCCACAATTCTTTCAAAATAGTCATAAATAGCACATGGGGGTCTGTAAACACTTACAACAATGAGGTGCTCGAGCTCGACACAAGCCATTTGTACAGTTCGATCAACAGAGAGGCTCACAATATCCTCACGTTCTTTAAATAATAATGATTTATCTGCTAATATTAAGGAGCCACCACGTAAACTTTTTTCTCTATTGAAGGAACTGACCACCTGGTGATTTCTGAAATTAAACATGAAATTATAATCTTTTAGCCAATGTTCAGTAATACAAAGGATATGTATATTGTTACTATTTAAAAACAATTCAACTTCCAATTCTTTGCCCATCATGCCTTGTATATTTTGATGCACCAGGTGTAAACAATTTTATTACTTATTTGTGGGCTGCATTCAAAATTAGTTAAACTCTTATTATTGCTAGAGATTGCCTCTATTGTCGCATTTACTAATTTAAATTAGTTGGAACTGATTCCAAATTAAATGTCAAATGATTATCATGCTCAATAAAAGCAGTCTTGGTAGCCAAAAACTTGGCTGAGTTAAAAGTAAATAATAAGATAGCACATTTGCTACCAGTCTTAAATTATATATGGATAGGTAATACCTATCTTTTGTCCAAAACTTCTTAATTACATTATTTATGTCAATTAAATGAAATTTGTCAATATTATCATTACAATTATATGTCAAATTTAAATTGTTATTACTTATAAAATTTTTCATTTGTAAAGGAGAACGGCAGGCTTGTATGGGAATTTCGTACAGCTAAAAAAATTTCGTGTTTTGGGATAGTTTTTGTTTTAATTGGCAGTTAGTAGGATACACTATTAGATTATAGATTTCTAAAACTTGGGACGTAAAAGTTATAACCAGTTTTATTTTTTAAGGTTATGTACTAGTGTACCAATGTAAATTGTTACATATATGCACATAAACATTGTTTTGGTGATAAAGTAAATGTTCATGATTGCTTGTCGCTCTCTTTGTAGTGTTTTACTTACCATTAAGTAGGTAGATTGAGATGAGGATGCAGTCACAAACCACAATCCAAAACAACAGCAAAGAACTGAAAACTGAACTGAACTGAAAGACAGATAATCTTTACCTGTCAATAAATAATTGCCATATGAACAAAAAAATATTGATGACGAACATCATTCCTATCATTAAATCTTAAACCATTATGATTTTATGCAACAATTATGCATTCTTAGGTATAATATATAAGTGTTTAATTATATATATTGTTATTTCTATTTCTAAATAAATAATTATCATTTCGATATTTGTGTTATTTTACATATGGCAACTTCTAAAAACATAAATGCGTTTAGTTTATGCTTATATTACGTTTATTTATTAAAATCTTTTTATTGATATTATTAATTAATCCGGAGTTCTAAAAATAGAACACTAACATAAAAATAAACGGCTTAGTTACCTTAATATGTGGTACAAATTCTATAACAAAACAACAAAAAAAGTATGCGGTACAAAATCTGCCATTCTCCTTTAAGTTATGTCTTAAATTATTTTCCTGTAGCAATCCCTGTATATAAGGCAGTGTGAACAAGACAATTTTGTGTACATTTAAGTTATTAAGTTGTTCAGTATATTATCTTAATAACTGTTTGTTGTTTACACTGCCTCTTCTACCAACAAAAATTATTATTGTACTATTTGGGCAAAATTTAGTAAGTATAATTTTATTTAGGATGTCACTAAAAGATGCTCCAGGCATGCAGCAATTTGTAATTTTTTGTCCCTTTAAAGAGTTATTTAAAGTTATGTCTAGATTTTTCCCATGTCATCGGTATACACAATTATATTATTTTTGTTAATATTAGAGTTATTTTTTATTTTAATCTCCTCTGCTATGGTACTATCATAGAGTTTTGATGGTGATATAACATTATCAGCACACACCTACTCTTAAGAAACCGGTATTGACCGCTGACACTCACATTGATGTTTTACTAAGGAGTCAAAACGCTCCTCATTATATTTACATGTCTTTACCAGATTGTCCATAGCCAGTATGTGTTTTTTTATTTCATTTTGGGCTGATTTATATTTATTGGACACAGTTTGAAGGGAGTTAGAAAGTAGTAACATTTCTGATTTAAGGCACTCTACGTCAGTTAAATAACATTTTTTATGTTATCCACCTCAATTGAATACAATTTAAGTTCATATGATATCAATGCTTGCTTTTCTTTACATACATTAACATAATTTTTGGTATTGATCTTATTTTTTTTAAATAAAACTAGTTTTACGGATTTTATCGCGTATATTAACTTATTTTATATTCCTGACGTTTCGAGTACTTTACAGCACCCATGGTCACGGGGGACTGAGGTATTCTGTACTACGGAGGTATGTGTAGTGTTCGCGTAAATATAAGAAATCTTATTTTTTATTAATTTTTGTATTTCTTCAATTTGGTTTTACTGCAATTAATCCTTACTGTTTTTCCTGAAGTGGAAGAGTCGTCACCAGTCAAATCTATTGTTGCAGGTTGCTGTAAAATTCTTGAAGTATTACATTGCACAAGTTCAGAGAACAGGCTTTGAGTCTGGGTGGCGTTAAGGTTATCTATATATGTTTTAAATTGTGTTATTCGCTCGTTAGCCTCATTCAACTGTAACTTCAATGCAGCAATAAACCTGAGAGCTTCCTCAAATTCCTTGCTGCATTGGTCAAACTCATTAACCGTTCCCTGTAGCTGATCTCTTTCTTTTATAACACTTGTCAGCGTTGCCAACATATGGGAATTCCCAAATTGAAATTTAAAGAATGGGGATTGATATTATGTGGTGAAAATACGGGGATTTTGAAAATCGATATACTTATCGTAACATTTTGTTAAGTTGCTTATTAATATCGAATGACTCCTTTTTAAATATCTTCATTGCACCACATTTAAGATTTATTTCGGCAACTTTTGTGTATCATTTAATGCTTTTCGTGAGGCGAAACACGTATCGTATTGTCGTCGGTGGTGTGTCTTTCCTAGTGTAGTGGTATTGGGAGTAGTGGTGCTGAGATAAGTGGTGACGGGGTTCAAACTAGGTGGACGTCATCAAC
>JAGSMP010000222.1:1260000-1524833 GCA_029286625.1 Parnassius orleans
TTGGTCACGTCATCTACTTACTATCATGTGGAATGTGTGCTAAAGTGTAACTGTAGTGTATATTGCTTGGAAACCGTGTTATCTATACTATTGTGATCATTAAATGTTACCCTGGACATTTAACGATGACTTTCGACCCCTTTGCTGCGAATATTATATCTTGTACCACTCTTGGCGGTTGGGGTGGTTCCTTTTGGCATAGAGAATAGACGCCTTCACTGTTGTTCGCCAGTTCGATTATTTCGCCCTTGTTAGAACGTAGCTCGAAAACCTGGCTTCTACATGGTACCTGTTTTAAACGGAATTTAAAATTAAAATTAGATTATGTAACACCGTATAAAAAGTAATAGTTTAAGTTACAGTCCATATACGTCCCACTGCTGGGCACAGGCCTCCTCTCATTTCTGAGAGGGTTTTAGGGCAAGAAATGTCCGCCGCGCTGCCCCAATACGAGTTGGCTGACTTCACATGTCTCCGACAAAAATTTAAGGAAATTAATATATTAACTTTGGCCTCTCAATACATTTATGAAAATGTAATGTGCGTACACAAAAATAAAAGTCATCATCATCATCATCATTACAGCCCTTCACAAGTCCACTGCTGAACATAGGCCTCCCCCACGGAATGCCACAAAGCACGGTCCCGAGCCACCTGCATCCATTGACTTCCTTCATGTATACAAAATAAAAGTAGTTTTACAAAAATAAGTGATATTCATTCTGTAAATACTATGTACAGACACGAGCTAGTAGTACCAGTTATTCGACTCCACCGAGTCAGTAATTCATTCTTGGGGCGATGTATACGCTTTTACAACAAAATCCCAGAAAATATACAAAATTCGACCTGCTCAAAATTCAAAAATTTTATTAAACATAGCTTGTATAAAAAGGGTTATTATAATATTGAGGAATTTATGGATGATAATAACCCCTGGAAATGAGGTGTTCGCTACCAAGCTATTTCTAATTTGTTTTGTGTGGTTAATTGTGTAACATACATGATTGTAAGCTGTTATTAAAAAAAAAAGTACCGCTGGGTTTCTTGCTGGTTCTTCCCAGGATAGAGGTTTTTTTTCGAACCAGTGGTAATTAAACAAAAGAGTGACTTTCAATAAGTATTATTTATAATCTATATTGAATAAAAAAGTTTCTGTTTCTGTTTGAAATTAATTCTGCAGCATATGCTGTAAAAAGTATTCGAAATCTTACTAGTTTTGAAACTCGTTAGCAAAGATGTTTTAGACCTATAAAACATCTTTGCTCGTTAGTTTATTTTAGCTATTTCCATAGCATAATGCAGTGAGACATGCATGTTTTGCAGAAGAGGCCCATATGATCAATGTATGATTTAAAACCCCTCAATACATTTATGAAAATGTAATTTTTGTACACAAGTATATAACTATTTAAAAATAAATAATAATCACTCTACTAGGAACAGACACAAGCTGGTAGTACCAGTTACTCGACTCCACCGAGTCAATAATTAATTCTTGGGGCAATGCGATACGCTTTTACAACATAAGAAAATATTTAAAATTTGTTCGAAAACTATATTAAACAAAAATTGAATAAAAAGGTTACTGTTCATTTTTCAAAAAAAAGTCCCACTGGGTTTCTTGTTGGTTCTTCCCTGGACCACAGGTATTTTTCGAACCAGCGCAGTGGTAAATTAAACATAGAGTTACTTTCAATATGTATTATTTATAATCTGTATTGAATAAAAAAAGTTTCCTTACAATGTTTTCCTTCACCGTCAAGCGCGTGGTAAATCAGGACTTAAAATTGCAATTAACAATTTCATTGTTGCCGGCGGGAATCGAAGCGTTCCCGCCGGCTCGAATCGGGTTGTTCGCGTACTGTGAAATTTACTGCGAGCGCTTAACTCCTGAGCTATCACGGCTCACTGGATGTGAAAATTGAAGATGAAGATGAAGTTCCGCGTTAAAAATAGAATATTAGTTATACGTAGTTAATTTTTCTCTCACTTTTATTTGAAATCACGAAATCACGCCTTACCTTGCAAAGTGCAATCATGATTTCGTTTCTCCATGAACCTAGGGCAGGCAGTTTCTTTATGGTCTTCGGCAGTAACTGCGATCCGCAGGGAATACCTCCAGGAAATACTGAGGATTCAAATAGTAGGTTGTAATTACGAAATGTTGTGTACTATTGAACTATTGTATTGACTTATTTTTTTTATAGTATAAGGGTGATAAACGAGCACACAGTCCACCTGATAGTAAGCGGATGCTGTGGCCCATAGACATCTACGTCTGTCTTCGATTAAGAATCAAAATGCAAATGCGTTTTCACCCCTGAGGACTTATATGAAATGTCCATCAAAATGGAATACAACAGAAGAAATACTATAGTTACAGATATAGGTAAAATGGTATTTTGCATTTTGATTGTTAACCGAGGATAGATGTAGATGTCAATGGGCCACAGCATCCACTTACCATCAGGTGGGCTGTGTTCGTTTGTCACCCTTATTCTATAAAAAAATACAAGGTAACCTCTCTATGTTATGGATGATAATAACCCCTGGGAATGAGGTGTTCGCTACCAAGCTATTTCTAATTTGTTTTGTGTGGTTAATTGTGTAACATAAATGATTGTAAGCTGTTATTTTTAAAAAAAAAGTCCCGCTGGGTTTCTTGCTGGTTCTTCCCAGGACAGAGGTTTTTTTTCGAACCAGTGGTAATTAAACAAAAGAGTGACTTTCAATAGGTATTATTTATAATCTATATTGAATAAAAAAGCTTCTGTTTCTGTTTCTAATAATCATAACTTAAATTAGAAATTTTATAAACCCCGAAATAAAAAGAGCTGATGATCTTTAAACGTCTGAGCAGATTTTCTTGAAACATAGCTAAGAACACTCTTGAAAAAAACTAAATCAAAATCGATTCATCCGTTCAGGAGCTATGATGTCACAGACACACAGATACACACCACAAACATAATATAAGGTCCCTGTTTTCGTCGGGGGTTAAAAAAGGCAATATTTATAAAACGATTAAAATTATTTTGTGATAGGAGCAATATTGGAATAAGTAACTGCTAACATTATCTCGTTAAAACATAACGCGTTCAAATTTACTCTAAAATCGATTCCCGTACGATCATTTTTGATAGCAAAATATCGCACGCTTATTGAATTTATTCCTTTCTTTCGTTTGTCTCAATTTGAAATTATTTTTTATCTTTACTCAAATGTGAAATGCACCTTGAAATATTTTGATTCCAACGTCGTCCAATAGCACTCTATCTTCTGTGAAAGAATCCGACGCTTTGTCTTTGTTCTGTAACCGAAATTAAAAACTGGTTCATTTTATAAGTGGAAGATAACTATGGTGAATGGGTTTTGTTATTAAAATTTGATATGGGAAGTGTTTTTGTTTAAAGTTTGTTGCAGGATTTTGTAGTCCTCGAAAGTAAGCAACGTCTACCTATAAAAAGATTTAAAAAAAAATAGCTATGCTATTAACATTGCTAATTTTCGCTTTAACCACACTTGGGAAGCTTAAAATGTTTGTGTTAGGAGGTAGGTTCACGACAGTAGTCGAATGAGGGATTCGAGCCCACGACCTTTTGAGATTGCGGTTCGCACCCTGCCATTAGGGTACTGTCGTTTCTAGATTTAAACTTATTATTTCATAAAAAGGTTATTATAAAAATAATATTTTTAAAAATATTAAAAAAAATATTTATTACACACACACACACGCACACACACACACACGCACACGCACACACACGCACGTACGAACGCACGCACGCACGCACGCACGCACGCATGCAAAATTTGTAAACAGCAGTGTATAATCAGTAACACACACTAGTAATGATATACGGATCTGATCGTGGTCTTCATCGGAGTTTCTCTGCGTGATAAAATTCTTAAGGGGACTACAAGAGCTAAGTGACCTCGAATGATGCACGCACACATTTACACAATCAATGTGAGCGCCATCTAACGACAGTGAGGTTTAACACTAACGGATTAGCGAGGTTACGCCCGAGTGTTATAATAGACGAAACGCAAGTAAGATAAAGATCTAACAAAGAAATAGATGGGAGAACGAAATTATTTTTAATTTTAATTTAATGTTACTTGAAAATTTAAGGATGTGGGTGATTTTGAAATAAAACTGATTCGATGAAACTTAAAACATTTTATTTATATAATAATAGTAATAAAATTTATTTATATAAAAGTGATTGTAGTACATGGGTAGGACATTACATCGTTTGTATTATCTATAAAATATTATATTCAATCTAGTGGATGTAGCTCTGCTCTCTTAGCTAGGTTACAGAATAACCTGTGTTAAGGAGTAAGTCTCAATCCCCGTAATAGTAGGTATATAATAAGTACATACTTATAGTTGTAAGTGCTACAATGATATCAAAATCTAGTTTTCAAATTATTAAATATAAAATTGAGAAATATATGCAAATGTATGTGTGTCTGTGTGTGAGTGTGTGTGCGTGTGTATATGTTTGCGTGCGCGTGTGTGTGTTTGTGGGATAGAGAGTAGGTAAGTCAAGTAAGCTATTTAACAATAAGTTTAGGTATTTTTCTGTTTCGTCATAAGATTTGTTTTGAAGGTATGAGTGAACAATCTTCTTGCAGTTATAGAATGATAACCCATATTGGACATTTTCGCTTATTATATTGTAAAGAGACCAGGAAATAAAAGTTGGACATCAAATTGATTTCCAACTTTTATTTCAGGAGTACTAGCCACCTAAAATTCCATTATTCCATTATTATTTTCAAAATCAATTTTAAAACTAAACGTGTTTGTGGCAAGGTGATGTTACATTACAACGTGCGGCTGATGTTATGAATATTACCTGTGTACTATAGGCTTCTTCCAGTACATGCTTATATCAATAATTTCCTCTTTACTTATATCAATAACTTCACAATGATGATTTTCCTGTGGTACTGTTTCCAATCTATGGAAAAATTGAATATTTCAAATTATGTAGATAAATGTCAATTCTAAATATTCTAGTCCTATGGTTCACAAGATAGGTAATAAAATTTGCATTTCGTTGATTTTTGTATTTGCCTGTAAGCTACAAGTAAAATACCTAACATTCATACATAATTATAATTCCTACTTATAAACAAAATCAATAAACCTAAACTCTTACATGTGATAAGTAACATCGCAATTTTCAGATGATTCTGTTATTTCGTCATGCCTATTTGTTAATTTGTCAATAAGCCGCGGTCTTTTAACAAAACATAAGGTATTTTAGTTTTTTTTATTGTTATTATAGCTTAGAAAAGTTGTAGGTACTACACATTGGAAATACTGACTTCCGTGTTGATATTTTCAACTTTCTTTCTCCTGTAAAAAATAATTACATTTCAAACGTTTTTTTTAGTTATTATTTATAAAAGTAATTAATAAATTTATCTAAATATGTAATACTTTTAAATAAAAAAGAAAAGAGAAAATTTTACTTCATATTCCTGGAATCGAACCCAGGTACTCTCGAGTGCACTACTGTAATACACTACGTTTTCTACATTCATAGGTTTATTGTTATAAAAATAAATATATTTTTTTAGTTATTATTTATAAAAATATTTAATAAATTTATCTAAATACATAATACTTTAAATAAAAAATAAAAAAATAAAATTTGACTTTATATTCCTGAATCGAACCCAGATACTCAGGTATACACTACGTTTCCAAATCATAAGTTTATTGTTATAAAATAAATATTTAGTAATAATAAAATGTTCTTACTTTTAATATCGTTCATATGTTGGGCGTTTGAGTTATATGAACGTTTTTAGTCTTCGTAACGGGTTTTACTTTATTTCCCATATTTACCAATTATAATTATTAACTTAATTTAAATTAATCTAAACTTAAAATATTGTATATTTACACGAAAAAAGAATATTTATGAAAAGAAGAATATTTATGAATATGAAACAATGAATTTAAAAAATTATACAAAAACATTAAACAATCTTTACGTAAATAATGCGGCAAAAGAGCGACACGTCTGTATAGCATCACTCGGCCAGCAGTGTCGGTACACAGGCGTTTACGCACACATCCTTACATATTATTTCAGAAATAAGAAAATGCGATTTAATAAAAATCTATCAATTTGATTAAAAAATTAAAACAATATCATGTTAATATTTTGCTTGTAGAATAAACTGATAAAAAAATCAAAATGATTGCATGTTTATTAGTATGGTTTTTACTCGTTATAAATTTTTTTTAGAGGTATCTTTATGATTTTTTTCTATCGTATCAAATTAGTAGTATCATGTTTTCATCACACTAACTAACTAGCATATATACTAAAAAAATATCATATATTTTTCTGATTTAGTTTACTGCATTGGATCATACACTTTAAGGCAATATAAAACTTGCGTTTAGCTCCTGTAGTCCCCTTAAAGAGGATATCCGCAGTAGAACCAGAGTCACCGACATAGCCCAACAGATCAGTAAGCTGACGTGGCAATGGACCGGCCATATATCTAGAAGAATCAAAAACCGATAGGAAAGAAAATTTCTCGAGTGGCAATCTATTTTATTCATTAAATAGCTCCAGAAATATTTCTATATATACTCTCATCTAACCATGTTTTGGTTCACCTCCCCGTATCCGACGTAGCAAATACCGTAACGACGTCGGCGTCCTACGATACCACAACGGCTGCATTCGCTCCAAACTGACCAGGAGCTGAACACCATCAGCTCCGGGGTTATCGGTTTTGGCGGTGACGAGTAGGGACCTCGAGATGAGTGCGGTTTTACCTGTTTGAAAGTTATACTATACTAGTGTTTACCTGCAGATTTCATCACCATTATCATCATCATTCAGCCTTCCAAAGTCCTCTGCTGAACATAAGCTTGCCCATAGATTGCCCCACAAGGGGGTTACTTACCATAGTTGCCAGGCTTTACAGGCGGGTTGGCAACCGCCGTTTTTTATTTTCTTGCTGTTATCAGGAGGACGCTGCTCTCCGTGCCTCTTACAACACCCACGGGCGAATTGGGGGTGTGGATATTCTTACACTGCCATTACAAGGCGAGGACTAAATCCTAATAAATAATTCCCCGAAAAGAAGAGATTTTTTTCTTTATATAATGTAATCTACTGTAATATAACGTAGGCCTTTTAATTATCCCTGTGCAATAAAACATCTGTTTCGATGTGAAAAAAATATTTTAGTTCACACTAGTGAGGATGACGTTCTGTTCTCGTAGTTAGACCTAGACTATACTATATATAACAGCCTTTATTAAGGAGATTTTGTTCATACATCCCAAGAAAAATGTTTCGTTGATGTTGCTTGTGTATCTTATCAATATATCGTATCTTTAGTGCCACAGATAAAAGTTAAATGTCCTTTTTTATACACCTTATATTATACTATAGTTCGTTAAGTGTACGGGTGCTGACAGAATAACAGCGTTGTAGATTCTCTGCAATACATGCTGAGCCAGAGCCCTTTCACTGTCCTTCTTAAGTTATTCTTTTTGTATTAGTTTAACTTATTATACGCTTCGCTACTTTTGGTCAATGAATAAATATTTTATTATTATATTAACTGAAGTGAACTTAAAATCCATAGTGAGTGGTTACTGCAGTCCATAGACACCTGCACCTAACTTTAAACAAAGAAGGCAGATACGTTGTCACCTCTGAGGACTAGGATGGAATGCCATACAGTCATCGATCACTAATAAAAAACTAGATACACAATCAGTGACAAAAAATGTCCTTACAGAATGAGCGCCCACTCGAACATTTGGGTGCGCTTTTAATTTGTACGTAGCTTTGTGAATACAACTGTAGGCAATGCATTTAAGGTTGAATTTACATTAATATATATTTATTTCAATTAGATTTACGTCAAAACAATTGGCGACAGTTTTTAGAGAACTTTTGCATGGGATTGTGTATCTAGTTTTTTATTAGTGATCGATGCATACAGTCTGTAATTATACTGGCAATATATACCGTTCAGAGCGGAACACAGCAGTGCAAGCACTGCTATTTGGCGGCAATTATATGTAAGAGACCTAGACGTACTCCTAGGCATCCTATCACCTAGTATCTCAACGAAACTTTGTTCTAGAATAAGGGTGACAAATGCAATGACCCACTTTTTTTCCTTGGCAGATAAGAGTCTTACCATCAGTAAAACTTAGTATAATACTTAAACAAATTCTACTGTAAGCGTGTATGTGGACAGTTTCTTGTTAAAAAGGTGATGACGATCGTTCATCAAAATCACTTTGTCAATATACGTACCACTATATACTGATCTTCATCGTCCAATACTTCTAAAATCACTAGACCACTAACAGCGGATCCGATCTGGCATTGATACACTCCAGCATCTCCCAGTCGCACGTAGAATATGATAAGGTGACCATCATTTACCGCCATCTCATTTTCTTCCATCGGTCTGAATGTGAGATTGTATATAGACTGAAATAAGGTTGCCAAGTGTGCGGGTCAGCAGCAAAAGTAAACACGAAAAGACTTAAATGATTTGAATTTATTGAAAAGAACAATGGCCACTCTCCTAATATGCTTGTAGTAAAATATAATATAACTGTAACTTGATGAAACATATGTGGCCGTGAAAGTAAAAGGGAGATCCTCGCCGGGAAAGGTGTTCAACCCGGGGAGCGGCCAACATTCCATGTGTTATTTCGGAGCTGTTCTATATATAGCGCGTTAACTTCAGAACTTTTATATCGCGATTTAGGTCTCGGTGCGTTTCGGTTACGGCGCGATGACAGCGCCGCCACACCCCCTCCCCCCCTGCTCAGACCAGAGGTCGATAGTGCAGTCCGATTGCCGGTGCGTCCTTAATGCCGGTGGGGAATGCATGCTGAGTGCGTAGGGGCAAGTGACGCCGGTGCGTAATGCACTTGCAAGTGATGCCGGTGAGAACGATGGGCCGGAGCAAGTGCCAGAAGTATGCCTTATAAATCTGCGGTGAGTCGAGATGAAGAGAAGTTGGACTGGCTTGCAGGAGCCGAAGACTGCAGGAGACGATTCTCGGAAGTGAATAGTAGGGGTTCTTGAGGATAATGACGAAGGCTTGAAGTTGTAGTTTCCGAAGGTTGTTGGTTGCGTGTTAAGATCACGTCGGTTGGTCACCAATTTGGCCGTTTAAGGAAAAGAGAGATCTCCCGTCGGGCAAGGTGTTCAGCCCGGGGAGCGGCCAACGCTCCATGTGTTATTTCGGAGCTATTCTATATATAGCGCGTTAACTTCAGAACTTTGATAGCGCGATTTAGGCTTCGGTGCGTTTCGCTTACGTCGCGACGACAACGCCATCGCACATATGTCGTTTCATTTGAGCACCTGATGGTGAATATCTATTGCAGTTCAAACACCTGCAGCTAACTTCTGAGAACTACAATGAATAGAATGAGGATGACATACGAGCACACATTCCATCTGATGGTAACCGGTGCTGCGGCCCAGAGACATCTACATCATCTACATCTATCTTCGATTAAAAATCAAAATGTAGATCCGTTGTCAGTTGTCACCCCTGAGGACTAAGATAGAATGCCTCGTTACCAGTAAAAAGGGTCTCCGGTATCTCTACACTCACCATACGAAACACAGCACCATTAAGCTGATATTTTACGCTGGTATTCGTGCTGCAACCATAATAACGCTGCAGCGTGGCCCTTCCACGTTGTTGTGTTATTGTAGAATATTTCATCTTTTAGTATTTCAATTTAGTCTTCGATTTAGTCGGATCTAAATTGATTTAGCCGTGTAGTGGCGGTGTAAGAATATCCATTACCCCATACCGTCCCGTGGGTGTCGTAAGAGGCGACAGAGGAAACTGAACAGGATATTGGCAGCAACATCTTCCTGATAACAACTCAAAAAAAACTGCGATCGCCAACCTGGTCGCTAAGCGTGTCAACTGTGGCAAATCCCCTCTAATACGAAATCATTTTCGGGAGGTTTTTATAGGCTGTAATGGAATGGAACATTGATTTTCCAACAGCACCTAATTTTGAATTCTTTGAAACTAACTTATAACGCGTTAATTTTTAACGATTAAAATTAAAGAGAAATGCTTAGCAGACTATTCTCACCTCCGCGTACATCCACTTTACATTACTTCGATCAGATGCTATTTGAGTGCAAGGAATCCGGGTCATAGAACCCACATACGCCGATATTATAAGTCCTGGGCAGTGGTTTGCTTCCAGGTTGTTCAGTACACTGGTTATTTTGTCGGAGATATGTGGTTTCGTTGCAGCTGGTTTAATCATGAAAAAGTATTTTTAAGAAAGCAAAATTAACGTACACGTATGGACTCATTACTGCGTATTGGAAACACTAAGAAAATTTTCCATCCTTCTTTTAGAACAACTTGTGTAATCTTTTGAGACATAATTTTAAGTTTTTGGATAGGCAAACGTGAAGATTTTTTCATATGACTATATAAGAAAGTTTTATTACATTCTCTCATTCTATTAGTAAAAAATAAATGTTTTAATAAAATAATTCTTATAATACCTGACAACGGTTGGAAATCTTTGTCATCCCCGTACATACAATTTATCTCTGTGAAAGTTTCTTTAGGGTCACAATGAGCTTCTTTTAATGATAAAAATAAAAAGGTAATTCCTAATAATATTATTTTCATTTTATTTAATTTCGAATGACGTTTCTTTGGCAGAAAGTTATAAATCTAAAACTTAAATGTGGAACAGTTGGTTTTACATTTAAGAACTATTTATGAAACATTCAAAAATTCAGTCGGGGAACTGTTTCCATTTTTTAGCCGAGTTCAAAAAAGAAGGTTCTCAATTCGACTCTATTTTTTGTATATATGTCAAGCGATATCTTCGCCAGTTCTGGGCCAAAGATTTCTTATACGTAAAGGTCTTTGTTCTGAAACTATTTTAATGATTCTTTTTTATTATGTAAGCTATATACCACGGTGCCATATATGTAATAAATACTAATAGTGGGTCAACTCCTTTGATATACCGCAAAATACCTACAAGGCTGTCTCGACGTCAAGTTGCTAAAATATACAAGGGTTGTCACAAAACATTTCCTTAGATAATAATATCCTAACAATATATTTTATCAGTATTCCTCATAATAATTTATTTTTCTACACTAAGATACAAACTAATTACTACTTTACAAAACTAGTTGCGTTCCACAGCTTCACCTGATTCTTCGTGATGGAAACAAAGACTTGTGCTGGCAGATACCTACCTAATTTTACTATATTTTACTTATATAGCAGTATCTCAGGTATTCTCCTTAAAATATTGGATAGGGGGTTGAACAGAATAAATAAAATGTGTTAAAATTATACGTTGGTTCTGTTTATTCAACGCACGCGCCGCCTCTCTTACAGATGTCAACTGACTAATGTTTACGACATTTATTATTGGGTTTTAATTTTCTTTTGTTGAATTTAATGATATAATGAATTCTCATATTTACATATAATTCAATTAAAAATCGTGGTGGAAAACAATCACATGGTTATTAGAATTCAATTCTACTTAAAGCGTGATACTATCTTTCCCAATATTTCAAAATAATACGGAGTAATATCATGTTGCTGGGTGAACACTAAACGCGTGCAACTGATTCCGTGTTGTATGTGACACTCCCAAACGGGCGTATGTCGCGGGTAAGGGGGTCCATCGTTGCTTCGTCTAGTCGCCGAGTTGACTCACTATTAGTATTTATTACACATAATATGATGGTGCTATACAAGGATTGAAAAGTCTATAGTTCCATAGTCATTAAATCATGTTCTGTGATTATCAATGCCTTTATAAAATATGTCTAAAAGTAAATTTAGGTTCTAGACCTGCCATAAGAAATGTCTCCGTTTTGGGACACCATTATTTCGTATCATAACATATCGTGTTGCAAGATGCGGCGTAAGGAAATGAAAAAGGAGATGGCCCAGCATCTTCCTAATGACAACTCAAAGTGAAAAAAAATAGCGTTTGCCGACCCGTCTGTCAATCTATCAAGGAGGTCTATGTTCAGCAGTAGACTTTTGATATGCTGTAATAAATGAATAAAAGATATTACGTATTTAAACTAATGGATAGACTTCCTAGAGTATGCTAAATTTACAGTACTTTATCCCCAGAAGACGGAGCCGGGTCTGAACCTGGGACCGCAGCCGACTCCCGAGATGGAGGCGATCGCCAGGGAAGCCGACGCGCTGGCGCGAGAGAGGCTCGCACTCGAGGCGGAGGTGGCCGCCAAGCAGCGGGAACTGATCGCTAAGGAAGGCGAGGCAGACAGCTTACAGGTGAGACTAGTCTGCGATTTTAAACCCTATAGCTCTAACCATTAGGTCGAAATTCTTAAAATTAGGTTCTGATTTGATATTTAAAATTAAACACATTCATTGTTAAACTTTTAGTTTTATGTTTTACTTAATCTTTATGTGTTATTACTTATTAGATAGATAGATAGGTAATTATTTATTGTACACACTAAAACATAAAATAAGTGAGAAAAAATGTTTAAATGTTTGATATTACTCTGTGGAAAAGAGTAGAACAAAGCAATAACAAAATTAAAATTGCACAGAAAACCGTACCATCCGCACCTTAGATACTTAGCGGTCTACCGTTGTGCGATTCACTAAGAGCTTGGTTTCTCGCAAGATTACTTTGTGGTCGTTGGTCGATAATTTAACAATTTTTTTTGTTTCAGAGTGAATTAGACACATTAACGGCTACGTTGAAACAGTTAGAAAACCAAAAAGGCGAAGCTCAAAAACGGTTAAACGACTTAAAAACACAAGTGAGTGAATTGTTTTTGTATGTATTGTAAATTATTTTTAGTGTGGTGGCGGCGCAAGAGGACCAATCAAACAATTGCGTATTATGCTATACGGCAGCTAACTTGGCAAGGTTTTGGCGTAGTGGCGAAAGTTCGCGGGACGACTCAACGGGACGTGGACACGTTGGCCGACCAATCGCGTGCTCGGAATGATGCTACCTCGTTCCTCGCGCCCCGCTTTATAACCAAATATATCTAAAAAAGACGTCTGCGCATCTAACGAATCTTGCCAAGTTAGACGCCGGCAACTATATATCATTACTTATCAAAACTTTTTTATTATTAAATAGCGACCCGCTCCGGATTCGCTTGGGCAGGATCTATTAATATGGCGTTATTTAGGATTTAAAATATGTAATCAAAGACCGGAAAATATTTATTAATTTTCCGTTTTTTTAAATATCTTCAAGTTTTCGGATAAAACATAGCTTAGATCTCCCTGGCATTGCACTCTATCTTTTTGTAAAGTATGATCACTATCGGTTCAGCAATTTCGAAGATTAGCCCGGACAGACAGATAGACAGACTAAAATTGCTAATAACCCCCAGCATAATAGAAGCTTAGTTATGCCAATATTACAGACGCACACTTCAATTTTATTTATATGCAGCAGCCTTAAGCTGCTATTTTACGCTGGTATTCTGCGAGAGCGTGGTACTTCCTCGGTGGAGCCGACCCATACGTGCTACAAACATAACATAGCTGCAGCGTGGCTCTACAACGTAGAGTATAGGTGACGCCTGGCGATTTGGTGATGGTCACTATTTCTGTTGCAGGTGGACAAGCTGCGGTCGCAGGTGTCCGCACAGGAGGCGGCCGCTGCGGAAACGGAAGCTGAGGTGGCGAGTCGAAAAGCAGCTGAACAGACCTTGAAAGAGCGAGAGAGAGTGCTCAATGCAGAACTTCGTGAGACGGAGAGTGAGGCCGAAGCACTTACTGCACAGCTGCGACGCACCGTGCTGCAGCTTAGCCAGGTGCTTTTATTTGATTTGTTTATTGCTTCTGTTGTTTTTTTTTAATGTAATGCATTATGTAATTGTAGAAGGTAACTTTGATATAACTATCTTTTATTTTCTTTTTGTTTTTTGTAATTAATTGTATTTGTATAGGTTAGGTGCATAATAATATATAGTTTTAAGAGCGTGTACTCGCCGACAAACTGATTGCAGTTTGGCGAAAGAATAGTAAAAATAATGTACTTATCTTTGTATGAATAAATAAATTAAATAAACTAGTAAATAATAATAATAATAAGTTCCTCCAACCGAATTTTGGTCACGGAAGTCAGTCTCAACGGAGACTAGTCATCTGCGCAGGACAGGGTTATAGTGCACGAGTGTATGCGCAAGTACAGGTGCACTCTCTATTCTCTCACTCTCATAGTCCAATGGGACGGTAATACCACACGACTGGAGAGAGATCAGGCCCGGGCTAACGGTTTTCCGTGCTTTCCGAGGCACGGGGGTGAAACACCGCCAACTTCCTGACTCCGGCTGCTACTGAGCATTCCTTGGCAGAAAAACTCAATAACTGATTTTCGCACGACCCGGGATTCGAACGCGGGAGCCCATGATCGACGACCGCGTTTACGATCACTAGACCGATGAGACAGAATTATCTCTCGTAAACAACCGTGTAGTGGTGGTGTAAGAATATCCACTACCCCATAACGTCCCGTGGGCGTCGTAAGAGGCGAAAGAGGGAATAACCACGAGATGGGCAGCAGCGTCTTCTTCATGACTAGAAAATAAAAAACTGAGGTTGCCAACCCGCCTGCCAAGCGTAGCCACTATCTAAAATGATTTAAAAAAAATCTTCATTTTCTCCACAATCTAAAACCTAATATATGTAGTAATATATGTAGTAGCTTGTAAGAAGTTATTTTCATATGTAAGGACCTTAAATTAATATAAGGTCCTTACATATGAAATTGGCGTTTTGTACGGGAGGAATATAAAGACAATTTTTTTTTGTAAAATATATTTAATTAATCAAAGTATGCATCGTTGTTATTTATGCATTTTTGCCATCTCGTAGGTAGTTCATTGATCCCTTTACTAAAAAAACCATGGGGGCGAGAATAAATAAACTCTTTGAAGGTGGTTTGGACTGCCGCATCGGAGATGATTTTTTTACCTTGTAAGAAGTTGTCCAAATTCCGGAAGAAATGGTAATCTGTAGGAGCAAGGTCCGGGGAGTACAGTGGATGTCGCAGACATTCCAATTGTAGCTCATCTAACTTAGTGGTTGTTTGTTGTGCAGTGTGTGGTCTTGCGTTGTCTAGAAGCAGCAGTGGCCTAGAGCGATTGACCAATCTCGGTTGCTTAGCAGCTAGTTCTTCCTTCATGGTTTGCAGTTGCTGACAATAGATATCTGCCGTAATCGTTTGGCCAGATTTTAGAAAGCTGTAGTGAACGACACCGGCGCTAGTCCACCAAACACTCACAAGTAACTTTTTCTGAGTCAATTTTCGTTAAAGGCAGGATTTGGCTGGGTCTTCAGGGTTCAGCCATTGCGACGAGCGGTTCCGATTATCGTATAGTATCCACTTTTCATCACAAGTAATGATTCGATTTAAAATCCCTTCATTATTGTGTCGGTTGAGCAAAGTAACACAGCAGTCGACGCATGTTTGCAAAATCGATTCACTCAATTCATGAGGTACCCATCGTTCAAGTTTTTTTACTTTGCCGATTTGCTTCAAGTGGTTACATACAGTTTTATCATTTACCCCGAAGCCTGCAGCTATCTCTGAAGTGCTTTGTAATGGATCCGCTTTCACAATAGCCTTTAATTCTTCATTTTCCACTTTGGTCTCCGGCCGTCCACGGGTTGGTTCTGAAGGTCGAAATTTCCAGAACGAAAACGTTGAAACCAAAAACGTACCGTGCTTTCTTTTGCGACACCAGCGCCGTACACATCATTAATCCTTCGAGCTGTTTCTGCAGCACTGGTGCCACGGTAGAACTCGTACTCGTAAATATACCGATATTTCATGTTTTCCATTGTGCGGTAATAAGCGACGCCAAAGAATAAAATAATGAGGAAAAAACAAATGAATGACTGTTTGCAAAACTCAAATGTACCAGCTAAATGAATTTATAAATTTGAATTTCGAATTCTTAACCAAAGAGGAGATATTTCAGATCAAAGTGGTCAGTACGACAAAACGCTAATTTCATATGTAAAGACCTAATATTTAGATTGTGAGAGACTGGCGTCTGAGCTAGGCTAGGCTAGGCAAAAAAGGTAGACTGATCTGACCAGACACGGATCTGCGACTTGGCGGGGATTTTTAAAAATAAACATGAGTTTACGGAGTCTACAAGCGGTGAGGTTGATGTGAGGCTGGAAGGTTAGTTTATTGTCTATAATAATACCTATATATTTTGTGGAATCGGTAGAGGTAAGAGGTTGACAGTTACATGAGAAGGAGGGGCGGTCAGAATGAGCAATTAAGCGAAAATTGTGTAATGCATTGGGTGGAATGCTGCGAAGGGAGAAGGTGATATACTGAGTTTTTTTGGAATTGAGAGTGAGTAGATTTGTACGAAGCCAGAGGGAGACTTAAGTCTAAACCGGATTGGGCAAGTTGGAAGGTATCTTTCCAGGAGCAGGCCGAAAAAATTAGCGCGGTATCGTCTGCAAAGAGATAATCTTACAGCTAGAAGTTTTGAGAGAGCAGAGGTCATTGATGTAGACCAAGAAAAGCGTGGGGCCAAGAATGCTTCCCTGGGGGACACCGTAATTCATCGATAGTTCGGAACTCGCTTTTCCATTGATAATGACAGCCTGGTTACGGTTTGAAAAATAGCTCCGGAAGAGGGATAGTTGGGTGCCTCTGACACAAATTGCCTCCAGCTTAGTCAGGAGGATGGGAATTGAAACCGTGTCGAACGCCTTGGCCAAGTCGAGGAAGACCGATAGGCATTTATTACCCTTATCTAAGTTTCTGATCACATGATCCGTGAGAGAGTGAACCGCATCTGCTGTGGATCTGCCAGATCTAAAACCAAATTTTCCAGGGGACAATAAATTCATTTTCTCTAGGAAATCGATTAACTGGTCGTTGATCAGTCTCTCCAGGATCTTAGACAAGGCGGGTAAGACCAAAATGGGGCGGTAATTGTTGGGCTGGCTTCGATCCCTACTCTTGTGAATGGGGTGAACTAGGGCTTTCTTGAGGGCATCAGGGAAGCAACCTGAAGAAAGACTCAGGTTGCATATATGGCATATAGCAGGAACAAGTAAATCCTTTCCGCATTTAAGGATAGATGAGGGAATATTATCCCACCCGACCGCACAGTTTTCCTTGAGTGATGAGATGAGGGAGTCAACTTCAGATGGAGTGGTATTAAGGAGGACAAAGGTCTGATTTGAGCGAGGTATTGGGAATTTTTGGGGGGAGGGAGTGGAGGCAAGAAGTATATCCTCAGCGAGAGATTTACCAATTTTGGCAAAAAAAGCATTTGTACTATCAAGCGATTGGGAGGTGGTGGACATAAAAGTGAGGAGGTCGTTGGAGTCGGAGCGCTGTTTGTTCATGTTCGTAACATCTCTGATAGCGTTCCATAATTTTTATTATTATTTCCAGCCTTATTTATCCGCTCTCTATCATATGCTATCCTAATCTTCCTAAGAAGGGAATTGCAGAAGTTACGGTAGCGACAGTAAGTTTTTCGAAGTATGTCATTTTGAGGGTCTTTTTTAAGTTTCTTGTGATTTTATTTGGGATACATCTTAATAACCCAGGAGTCATCCAGGATTTGAGAATCCTTCGTCGGCTGGGCAAGAGTTTGGACTTGGAAGTTTACTAATAAACAGGTTAGTTTGGATCAGTGAGCTGGAGTACATCGGAGAAGTTTACTTTTTTTAAGGTATCCATGAGATTGGGGATGTCAATCTTTTTTGAGACTTTGGAAGATTCATGTGATATATTCTTCATATAGATGGCGACTAAGCTCTGTGTCTATACAAATAAATAAAATGAAGTGTCTGTTTGGAATATCAAAATAACAGCTTTTTACTACATGCATATGAAAGTATTTACGGTACTTTGCAATGTGTCTCTATTTATTAATCGGTCCGTTTATTCGTTCCTTCATTCGAGAAAGCAAATAGCAGAACTAGATGGTAGGGGACTCCTTTTCCGCCTAGATGCCCCTCTACAACACAATACAATTTATTAATCGGTCCGTTTATTCGTTCATTCATGCGAGAAAGCAAATAGCAGAACTAGATGGTAGGGGACACCTTTTCCGCCTAGATGTCCGTCTACAATACAATACAATTTATTAATCGGTCCGTTTATTCGTTCATTCATTCGAGAAAGCAAATAGCAGAACTAGATGGTAGGGGACCACTTCTCCGCCTAGATGTCCGTCTACAATACAATACAATTTATTAATCGGTCCGTTTATTCGTTCATTCATTCGAGAAAGCAAATAGCAGAACTAGATGGTAGGGGACCTTTCCGCCTAGATGTCCGTCTACAATACAATACAATTTATTAATCGGTCCGTTTATTCGTTCATTCATTCGAGAAAGCAAATAGCAGAACTAGATGGTAGGGGACCCTAAGTCATAATAACTAATTAATACCTAAAATATATAGTTATACTTATCATCGAAACAATCCTGCAAAATATAATAATATAATATGTCTATTAAATAGTTTAATTTTTTAGTGAAGTGATTAATTAAACTTTACTACACTCGTAGCTATAACAACGATTCGGATCTCTAATGCCAACAACTAATGAGACTCAAGCAAGAAATTGAGAAAAAACGGTTGGAATTGATCAACAAAAAGGTGTGGTATTTCATCATGATAACGCCAGACCACACAGCAAAATTTGAGAGAGCTTGGTTGGGAAGTGTTAATGCATCCACCATATAGTCCTGACCTTGCACCCTCAGATTTTCACCTGTTTCGGTCTTTTCAGAATTCTTTGGGTAGTGTTCGGTTATCATCAAGAGAGGACTGTCAAAACTACTTGTCGCATTTTTTTGATCAATAATCCCAAGATTTCTACAGCAACGGGATTATGTCACTACCTACAAGATGGCAACAAGATATCGAACAAAATGGCACATATATATTATAATTAAATGTAATTAAACTTTGAAAAAAATGTCTTGAATTTGTATATAAAATACGAAGAAACTTTTTCCCCGAGCTATTATTTCTGCCACAAAATAGCAGTGCTTGCAGTGCTGTGTTTCGGTTTGAAGGGCATAGAGAGCCAGTGTAATTTCAGACTGTGAGGCAATCCCATCTTAGTCCTCAGAAGTGAGAACGCATGCGAGGTTTATGTTTAGTTGTGGAGTTTTGATGGGCTGTAATAAATTTTACGTGATAGAGCCACGCTACAGTTATAATATGGTTGTAGCACGAAGGAGTCGCCTCGACCGGAGAAGTACCACGCTCTCACAGAATACTAGCGTAAAATATCAGTTTCATGCTGCTGTGTTACTGGAAACGAGGCATTGCATCTTAGTCCTCAGGGGTGACAACGCATCTGCATTTTGATTCTTAACCGAGTATACTCGTAAATGTAGTTGCCTACGGGCAGCAGCAACCACTTACCATCAGATGGACTGTGCGCTCGTTTGACATCCTTATCCTATATATAAAAATGTGATGAATTATTTGCAGGCGAAGATAAAAATCGACCACTTAGAAGAACATGAGCGGGCGATGGAGGCGGCGCTTGCGGCGATGGCGGCCGGCACCGCGCCCGCAGCGCTGCAGCCGCTGCACGAGCCGCAGCACCTGCAGCGTCTAGCGCGCGGCGACTCGCTCGTGAGTACACACGTAGCGCTGCAGCCGCTGCACGAGCCGCAGCACCTGCAGCGTCTAGCGCGCGGCGACTCGCTCGTGAGTACACACGTAGCGCTGCAGCCGCTGCACGAGCCGCAGCACCTGCAGCGTCTAGCGCGCGGCGACTCGCTCGTGAGTACACACGTAGCGCTGCAGCCGCTGCACGAGCCGCAGCACCTGCAGCGTCTAGCGCGCGGCGACTCGCTCGTGAGTACACACGTAGCGCTGCAGCGCTGCACGAGCCGCAGCACCTGCAGCGTCTAGCGTGGCGACTCGCTCGTGAGTACACACGTAGCGCTGCAGCCGCTGCACGAGCCGCAGCACCTGCAGTCTAGCGCGCGGCGACCGCTCGTGAGCACACACGTAGCGCTGCAGCCGCTGCACGAGCCGCAGCACCTGCAGCGTCTGCGCGCGGCGACTCGCTCGTGAGCACACGTAGCGCTGCAGCCGCTGCACGAGCCGCAGCACCTGCAGCGTCAGCGCGGCGACTCGCTCGTGAGTACACACGTGGCGCTGCAGCCGCTGCACGAGCCGCAGCACCTGCAGCGTCTAGCGCGTGGCGACTCGCTCGTGAGTACACGTAGCGCTGCAGCCGCTGCACGAGCCGCAGCACCTGCAGCGTCTAGCGCGCGGCGACCGCTCGTGAGTACACACGTAGCGCTGCAGCCGCTGCACGAGCCGCAGTACCTGCAGCGTCTGGCGCGCGGCGACTCGCTCGTGAGTACACGTAGCGCTGCAGCCGCTGCACGAGCCGCAGCACCTGCAGCGTCTGGCGCGCGGCGACTCGCTCGTGAGTACGTAGCGCTGCAGCCGCTGCACGAGCAGCACCTGCAGCGTCTGGCGCGCGGCGACTCGCTCGTGAGTACACACGTAGCGCTGCAGCGCTGCACGAGCAGCACCTGCAGCGCGTCTGGCGCGCGGCGACTCGCTCGTGATACACACGTAGCGCTGCAGCCGCTGCACAACCGCAGCACCTGCAGCGTCTAGCGCGTGGCGACTCGCTCGTGAGTACACACGTAGCGCTGCAGCCGCTGCACGAGCAATATTATTTATACAGCAAAAGTTCAAAAAAATAAATTTGCAATCATAAGCGGTAACACATAATAATTAGCTAAAATGTCTCATTTTTTGTTTTAAGAATTATAATGACATTTTAATTGAAGCTCACATCTGGTTACAGGAGAACGAACCGTTCCCAGAGACGACGACAAAAGCTCAGTCTTCAGATCCATTCGCGCCCAGCGATCCCTTCGCTCCCAGCGGTGCAGTCAATACTCAGGTGACATTTTTTGACGCTTTTATACTCATACGTCATATAACCTTACAACTTGCCATAACGTGAGCTACACACAGTATTTTAGAATTTAAACGGAAAAATATTAAAATTTACTACGATAAAATGCCTCACAATTTGTAATTATACAATACAATACTTTACACTAAGAATATAAATAACATAACCCTTCGTTATACACTAAGAAAATAAATAACATAAGAAACAATATTGAGAGCCAAACGAAAGGGTTTTATTTTTACTCCAGGGCAGAAAAAGTTAAAAGAGGGTGATATCAAACTCCAGAAAATAAATTATGGTAATATATAAACTACAGTAATATATAATAAATTATAGTATATATTACAGCAAAAAATTATATACAAGTATCTACAAAACAATTTTGACGTAAGAAACTGTAAAATCTTTAATAAGTCCCGACTTAAAGGACCAATTCAAAACTGTATATGATTTTTCACTTTTGACTGATTATGTTTCTTTAACGTTATATGCAAATGTTATTGCATTTGATATTTTATATACTAGGGCGACTCAGAATGTTTTTAGAACTGGCCACTTGTAAACGATATAATGAAAAAATAAGTTCAAATTTTGAAAATGGAACTCTTTGCCAATATTATTGTGTTTGTTTACGATTTGGCGGCAAATTGAAAATTGTCTGTGTCACGTCATCATGAATTTAACGCGAGATAATTTTCGTACAATGATTTTTTATGACTTTCGATGTCATTTACCATAAAGGCCCATCTCGTGCCACTGTTTACAACTGGTTTAATGTTTAAACGTGATCGCACTAATCTCACCGATGATCTGCGTGAGGGACCGCCTTCTATGGCGACGACTGAAGATAACATCAGTGTTGTGCGGCGTATGATAGAGACTGACAAAAGAGTGACTTATCAGTAGATTCGGACAAGCTTAGGCATCGGTATGAGTCAAGTGCACAAAATCCTCCATGAACATTTAGCGGTCAGTAAGCTTAGTGCCCGGTGAATACCTCATAATTTGACAGAGGCCCAAAAACTCCTTCGTGTTGATTGGTGTCGTGAAATGGTTCAAAGATTTAACGGAGGTGACTCAAGTGCTGTGTTCGACATACTTACGGGTGAGGAAAGCTGGATTTATTGTTATGATCCTGAAACTAAGAGACAGTCTACTGTCTGGGCGTTTCCTTCCGAGGAGTTTCTAACTAAAGTGAAGGGAGGTCGAAGCGTGGGAAAAAAGATGGTGGCCTCATTCTTCGGAAGGACAGGTCATTACGCAACAATTGTTTTAGAGGATCGGAAAACAGTTACTGCAGAGTGGTACACTAACAATTGTTTGCCACTTGTCTTGGAAAAAGTTCGGGAGGAACGACCTCGCAGTAGGATCCTCCTTGCACACAGCCGAGCAAACAATGAATGAATGAATGAATGAATGAATGAATGAATGAATTTTTTATTCAATATTGATCACATAATAATACTTATTGAAAGTCATTTTTTATTTACCACTGGTTCGAAAAATACCTCTGTCCTGGGAAGAACCAGCAAGAAACCCAGCGGGATTTTTTTTAAACATATTTCACTTAACAATAATTTTGTTTATACAATTTTTAAATGAATTTTCATAGAACCAGCATGGTGGCGATCACCCTATTCCAGGGTTATTTTCGTGCATGTATTCCTTGATATTATAATAACCCTTTTTGTACAGTTTTTGTTTAATAAAACTTTTAAACTTGTTTACTGACAAACTTTGAACATGTTCTGGGATTTTGTTGTAAAAGCGTATACATTGCCCCATAAATGAATTACTGATTCTGTGGAGTCTAGTAACTGGCATTACAAGCTTATGTTTGTTCCTAGTGTTTATAGTATGAACATCCTTATTCTTATTAAAGCTATTTATGTTTTATGTACATAAATTACATTTTCATAAATATATTGCGATGCAAAGTTAATATGTTTATAATTTTTCTCTAAGGGACTCTTTACAATTTAGGTTATAAATCGCTAGTACGGCTCTTTTTTGCAAAATAAATATGGCTTCAATATCAGTCGCATTACCCCATAGCAAAATTGCATAAGACATTACGCTATGAAAGTAACTAAAATACACTAATCTAGCTGTCTCAACATCTGTGAGACTTCTAATCTTCTTACAGCATATGCTGCAGAACTAAGTCTACTTGCTAATTTAGATATATAGGGGCCCCATTGAGTTTAGCGTCAATAGTAATACCAAGAAAACAGTGGTATCCACAAGACTCAACTCCTCCCCATTTAAGAGCACATTGGTATTCGAATGTTTTACATTAGGTATTGTAATTTTAATACATTTTGTCTTATTGCCGTTTAAGAGCAAATTGTTGGCGTTAAACCAATGTACTAATTTCGATAGAGCATTATTTACATCGTCATAATTAATTGACTGCCGTTTGAGTTTGAAAATATAAGAAGTATCATCAGCAAATAATACTATATCGTGATTGTCCCCTACAAGATAAGGTAAATCATTAATATAGATTAAGAACAGAATGGGCCAAGAATCGGCCCTTAGGAACGCCATTGATACTACCGATCCGGAGGAACCTTTACCATTGATCACGACTTTTGAGTTCTGTTACTTAAATATGAAATAATAAGTCGAAGTGCAATATTTTTGACACAGTAATGTTGTTGTTTCCTGATTAATGTCTCATAATGGACACAATCGAACGCCTTGGAAAGATCACAAAAAATACCTAAAGCATCCAGTGAATTCTCCCAGGCATTAAAACTATATTTGAAAAGCTCAAAACCGGCGTCAGTCGTCGAGCGACCCCTTGTAAAACCAAATTGGTTTTTATGGAGTAATTTGTTTGTATTAAAAAAATTAACAATTAATCCAAAATCATTTTTTCAAAATTTTACTGAGAGTTGGTGGTACAGAAATAGGTCTAAAATTAGCGGGGTCCAATGTACTACCAGATTTAAATAAAGGTATTATTTACTATATTTCATTAAATCAGGAAACACACCAGAATCGATACAAGTATTAAAATAATAGCAAGATAAGGTAATTAAATCTATTATGGACGCAATAACTGTAATGGAAATCCCCACAAATCTGCGGTTTTTTACATCAATGGTTTTGAAGTATTTTACAATATCTTGCGGTAATATTTTTCAAATCTAAATTCTTTAAACAGGTATTAACATTCTGCTTGAGTAATGACTCGGCGACAGTAGAGAAGTATTCAATGACTCTGTTGTCAAGATAGGAATTTCAGTGAAATATTTCTCAAACACCGCTGCGACTTCTGATTTGATTTAGTCAATTCATTGTTAATTTTAATTGATAGTTTGAGTTACGAGGTTTGTCTTACCGGTTTCGCAGTTAATTATACTCCACGTCATTTTAATTTTATTCTTAGCAGTCTTAATTTTGTTGCAAAATGTAAAGATTTGGCTGTGGAGCAAACTTTTAAACATTTTAGAATAATTTTGACATATTCTTTAAAGCATCGGAAAGATTATATGATCTTTCGTGGTAAAGGTCATATAACCTTCGTCTGCTTTTATGAATTCCTACTGTCGCCCACTCATTAAATGCCTTATGACTGTTTCTGGAGAATGTTTTAGAAGTAAATGTTTTATTAAATTCATTGCTTATAAGGGTAAATAATTTTTCATATAAATAGTCTGCATTGTTCTTATAAGAAAGTGATGGGAGGTTTTTTACCATATTACTTCTAAATATCTCGAGGCGTTTTGCATTAATAGGAACAAACACAATTTTCTCAATTACCTGTTTTTTGTGCATATAAGGTAATGAAACCAGTTGTCCACATTGATTTGAACTAAGTTTTTGAATTATTGATTTGTTGATTGGTACAACACCCGTAAAAATATTATCAATACAAGTTGCACTACACCCTGCAATACGTGTAGCTTCAAAGAATAAATTATCAAGATTATAGGATTTGAACAAAGAGCAAAATTTAATACTGATGGAAGAAGTTTCCAGGAGATTGATATTAAAGTCTCCACATACTACAAGACATTTATTCTGTTTATTAAGCTTAACTAAAACTTCTTCCATAATTTTTTCAAAGGCATCATAACTTGAACATGGGGGTCTGTAAACACTGACAACAATAAGGTGCTCAAGCTCAACACATGCCATTTCTACAGTACGCTCAACAGAGAGAATCAATCGACTACATGGCGACGTCAGACGTGGAATCACTGGGTCACCCGCCCTATAGCCCTGACCTCGCACCTTGCGATTTTTATTTACTTCCGAAAATAAAAGAAAAACTTCGAGGAAAACGTTTTATGGACGCCGAGGAAGCAGTGGCTGCGTTTCAAAACCCCCTAACGACGAGTGGGCAAAGTGCTTTTTTCAGGGGTTCCATCGGATGCAGCGATGTATTGATGTAAATGGACACTATTTTGAAAAGATATAATAAAACCAATAACTTGCTAGTTTGTTCAGTTTTTGATTTTCTAAGAACTTTCAGTGTCACCCTCGTAACATGCACCTCATATGGGTTTTAACGAGCCGTGAATATAACACGTCCAACTTTAGAAAAAGACGGTGCAATAATAGTTTTTGTAGAGCATTGCCTCAAGACTGACAATCCAATATACATTAAGCATAAAACAAAATAATTGACAAAATTATTTCCATATTTTAATTAAATTAAGGATTCTTTAGGTTATGTATCTAGTACTAAATTGTAAATTAATTACATGCTGTGATTACCTTTAAGTGATTGTATATTTAGAAATAAGGCTACCGTAAATTCTCTTTAAAGATATAATAATGTATCAATCGTTAGTAATCCTAATAAATAAATATATAAAAGCGGTGTAAAACAATCTAAAACTTATTTTTATATCTTTAAGTACTTAACATAAATATACAAAATGACATACTCTATAAAGCCCTGGTAGCTCAGGGGCTAAGCGATCGCTGTAAATTTCACAG
Source organism: Parnassius orleans (assembly GCA_029286625.1). Taxonomy (NCBI): domain Eukaryota; kingdom Metazoa; phylum Arthropoda; class Insecta; order Lepidoptera; family Papilionidae; genus Parnassius; species Parnassius orleans. The sequence continues at coordinate 1,285,968 of JAGSMP010000222.1, forward strand.
CACGCGAGCAAACCGGGTTCAATCTCTGCCGCTGCAATTTTAAGTGCGTACTGATTTACCACGTGCTCGACGGTGAAGGGAGGGAAACATTGTGAGGAAACCTGCATGTCTGAGAAATTAAAAAAATATTTCGAAGACGTGTGAAGTCAGCCAACACGTGTTGGGGTAGTGGTTGAATCTTCCTTGCCTTAAAACCCTCTCAGAAATGAGGGAAGGCTTGTGCTCAGGAGTAGGAGGTATATATAGGCTGTAACTTTGACTTTAATCTTTATAAAGTACATTTCACAGCTCTATATTTATAAACTTTGAGATGAATGTGACTTAACGCTAAGAAACTACAATGATTGATACGTCAACGACAAACGGGTTGTGAATGACAGTGACATCGCCGTACAAATCGAAGCAGGCCGATTGCAGCCCATAGTCCTTTTCTAGAGAGCCTGATGCTTAAGTTTTACACATTATAATAATATATTGATTAAAATGTGAATGTTAATATTAAATATCAAGAAATGTACAAAAAGTGCCTATAAATGGGATATTTTAGCTATTATAAACTATTAAAACTTTTTAAAATTTGTAGGATGGTTTCGGTTCTGCGTTTACGGACGCGGATCCATTCGCCGGCGATGCGTTCACTCCCAATGCAACAGAAGCGCCTGCTCCCACCGACGTAAGTATTTTGTTATTTGCTATGTTTATTTTTATGCATGTGAATAACACTAGATGAAGCCAGTTATTTTAATATAACGGACAGACCCTTTTTACTGGAAATTAGGCACTCCATCTTAGCCCTCAGGGTTGACAACGTATTTTGATTCTTAATCGAGGATAAATGTAGATGTCTTTGGGCACAGCATTTACTTATCATTAGGCGTATTGTGTGTTCGATTGTCACCCTTATTTTATAAAAAAAAGACCAATTTTTTTTAAATTAAGATTTTCGTCTTGGATGCTTGTCTTTTAAGCCATGTCTTCATTTCATTCGGGATTTTCGTTTTTATCGATTTTTTTCACATTATGCTGATGCGTCACATTGCGATGTTTTTGGGAAATTCTGACGACAGCTTAACCGAATTTTGACAGTCGATGACGACAATATCTCAAGTTCTTAAAGCGTCTAAGCAAACAAAATAACTTGTGTTAATATCAACAACGGAGCACTTGTTTCGTCGTTTCCACTAATAGTTCACATGCGCTGACACTTAATATACGAAATCGCATCACTTACGTATCAACATCCATTTCAAACAATTATTTAAACGTTAAAACAGGAGCAACAATCCGTCGACGGTCAAGTATTCGCCAAAACTCCAAGACATTTGGATTTTATTTAAATGTATAGATTGAACATAGAGTTGTGTTGCGGTGTGGTTCAGAACGCGTGGGAGTCGGACCCGTTCGCGGTGCTGCACGCGCCGCCGCGCGGCTCCGCCCCGTCTGCGGGCGCGGGCTTCGCCTCGTCCGGGGGCGCTGGCGCGGGCTTCGCCTCGTCCGGGGGCGCCGGCGCGGCCTTCGCCTCGTCCGGGGGCGCCGGCGCGGCCTTCGCCTCGTCCGGGGGCGCCCCGCCGGCGGGCAGCGCGGCGGACGCGCGCCGCCACAAGACGCCGCCGCCGCGCCCCGCGCCGCCCCGCCCCGTGCCCCCGCACAAGGTAACACCTCCCTGCCTCAAAACCTACATTTTATCGTTTGTGTTACGTTGTATGTGAATTTTTTGGTGCGATTCTATCTAACGATAAGTCTGTCTTTTCAGTGCATAATTTAAATAACGTTTTATTATTATACTATATTTTTGTTATTATATTGAAAAACTCGTCTTGGCCGGCCTAATGACTTGAATTAATTTTGAATTTACATTTTACTAAAATTGTCAACGTGTCAGTTAATAGAGAATTAATTTCTAAATTAACTATTTACAACTTTAAACAAATTACAATCATAAAAATTAGGTTATATAAATATAACAGTCATTATTAAAAAAATCGATTTAATGTTTATATTTATGTCACCTAATATACGATATCTCAAATAACAGTAAATGACAGAAATTAGTTTCTTTATTACATTTTTTCAAACCACCAATAATAACGTTTCAATTAATAACCAAATACTTACCTAGTAAAATTATCCTACCTATACACCCTCGTGATCCAAAAGTAATGATAATCGGTTACTTCAGGTCCGCATAAAAATCCAAAAAAAAAATTTTTTGCTTGCTTATATACTCACTACGTCAGCCTAAAAAATCATATAAATAAATCACGATTTCCGGAGATACATTCATTTGAATACGAACTGTCAAAGAGATAACATCAATATCTAAATCAATAACATCTGTAACTTATATTACAGATAATTTAAACAAGTTTTTAATAAAATATTACTATAATAAAGCTCAGGGGACCAGTAATTATTTCCAAACTTTTCTAAGCAAAAACAGAAAGCATTTAAAATTTAAATACATTTCTCTATGATCCTCTCCTATAATGTGTTTTGTTACAAAAAACATTCATTCTCTTTATTATTTTTATTTTAATGGTTTACATTGAGGTTAATTTTCGGTCAATCGTTTGCTTATGAAATCTATAAAAAAATTCACATACAACTTTCAACTAAAGTTTTGAGATTGAAGTAGAGTTTCTAGCAACTTATATTTTATAAATCCAAATAAATATTAATTATAAAAAGTTTTTGATAATTTTTTGTTAACAATAAGTAGTATAGTCAGGCAGATTGTCCATAATTTTATTAGTAACATAATATGCCGATTGTTTTATAATACAATTTAAATACATATTTATTATAGCAAATATATAACCCTAAATACATACCTCTTATGAGGCAACTAATTAATGTTTTAAATAAATATCATAACTTACTGTAACCTAAATGTTTAACCGTCTTATTATAAAAAGTAGTTTATATATAGTCTCATGCATAAACAACAATCTGTTTCACGAAAGCAGTTCCGCGGAAATGTGGCAACTGAAATGTATAGAATTTGACAGTAAATGTCAAATTTTGAGAAGTCTGTGGCGTCGCAGGTAAGAGAATTCTTTCGTGACAAAGACTTCTATGTATATGTAGGAGAGAGGAGTCGGCCATGTTGACATGAGAAGTCAGGGATTACAAGATAATATTTAGTTTTATTAATTATAAATTGCACCAGGGCACTTTTATAATTAATTATCCGTGAGCGTCTAGGATAAGCTAGCTTGGTACAACCAGTGCACCGAGTCACGCCGTAGCCGAGACAGACTGCCCGGTCGGTTTTTTTTTGCGTCCAATGCAAGGACTGAGGAAGACCCGTACGGGGACGGTTGCTCAGTCAGCTGGCGGACTCGGCTAGCGCACGACCGCACGGGGGCGACGGCGCAAGCGGAATGCCCGGTCCGTCGCTGCGCGGTCGTTTTATATCCGTTGCAAAACAAGTGGAGTAGTGGGGTGGTGGGGGAAATCGAGTGGCGCGCTGGGTGGCTTGATCGGTGTACATGTTATTTACAATTTTTGCTTTACCGGCGTACCACGACGCCACCGTCATGCCGTCATACACTACTAGACGGGCACTACGGTACACTAATACATTGCGCACTAAATTACGATCAATTCTTCGTAACTTCTTTAGTCGAATGCGTGCGGGCGAGAAGACTAATTCTTTGTTTTGTAAACCGCGAACGTTGTTTTCGACAATCTCAGACTGAGACTGATTTTGTTTAATGTGACTAACAAAACGCTGTCATTATTTATGTGCGCACTTTGTCAACGTGATTTAAAGTTTAGGTACTTCAGATAAGTATGTAACTTTATTTCGTATTTGCCTGAATACAGTAACTGTCGTAAATGAAAATACAACCGCGTGGAATATTTACTGTGCCACAGTTTTTGTTCTCAACTGCCGGCCTAGTAGTTAACATAAAAGTCTTTGTTTTATGAAGAAGGCTTCTAAAACAATAGTTTATACACGAGACTATCAATAAATCACGCCTTTTAATAAGACGGTAGTGATTATTTAAATTTTGCATTTGCCTGGTTGTACAGTCAACAAACCAATTTTACATTTGTTTTCAGATTTTATATTATTTTTTGTACACAGAAAAATTGTTTGTTCCCTACCCTCCTCTTTTACCAAAAAGTAGCGGCATGAAGCAATCGGCTGACAAAAGGATTTCCAGCTAAATTGATATTTTTATTTTGTTTTGTTTAACGCTGCAGAGAAAGTAAAATGTAGGTAAATGTCCTGGCAATGTCCCTGATTGTTTCGTTCTTAGAGAATGGCATTTCTTAGTTGGCCTTTTAGAATGTAATGGATATCATATTTATAGATCCACCTTTTGTGTAGTTATTAAATTATGAACAAAACATAACTAAACATTAACACCGTTGAATTTTTACGTCTTTAGCACACCGACCCCGCTAACCGCTGTAGCGAATCTCCGGTATTTCTATCTTAGAATATAGAAACGTATCGCGAATGTTGGACGAGGAGATGTACTGTGTGCTTGTTTGTCACCCTTACTCTATAAATAACACATAGAGCGAGATGAAACATTCGCGTAACGTTTCTATATTCTAGAGTGTAACAGCCGCGGTTCGCGGCGTCGGTTTACGACGGCGTTAATACTTGATAGTTATCGATTGTTCCATTACAGTCTTTAAGTTGCTTTTTAGATATTTATAGTGTGAATTTTCTAACAAAGATAGTATGATGAAGATCGTCTTTCAATAATTTATCATTTTATTTTATTTAGGGTTTTTTCTACTGGCTTATTTTCTTAACTCTAAATAGGTTCTTTTTAAATATTCCAATTGGAAAACGATCTTTAATATATATTTTATTTTCAAATGCAATACTTTTACTTTCTCTGTTGCGCTGAATGCCATTCTCGTTATTTTTATTGTGGGTTCGTTATCACGTGGTTTTCATAATGTAGTCGAACAATTATGTTTTAACAAATGATAAAATGCCCCAATTTCAAAACCTCAAGTAAATTTCCTGATCTAGGTACTCCTGGAATGTAAATATGTATTATCGGTAAACATTTTTAATACAAATTATAACTACATGTCGATTGAGAGCCTTTAAATCTGCAGTTTTGTTTTGCTGACCGTACTCTCAATGCAAGTTAATTATAAGAAAAAAGAATGGTCAACGAAACAAATTATTTGGGGTTCAATTTCAATAAATTTTAAATTATTATTAATGGGCATATTAAATTGGTATAAATATTTAATTTTTGATCAAACATTTGCTTTTCTGTTGTCATTTTAAAGAACTCCTTGAAACCACGTGATGATAGAAGTTATTATTCGAAATAGAAGTTGCATTCACACACGCACATACAATTTTTTACATTACTAACAAACGTGTGTCTGTTATCAAGACAGACACACAGGCACAGTTGTGACGTGCATGCGTGCGTGTGCGTTGTGCATCGTCGTTTCGGTTAATTTTTTTTAATTTATTTTGCCGTTATTAATTTTAATGGAATGCTAACTCGTGTCAAATTGTGTGCTTATTAATTCCGTTTTTCTTTGCGTACTTTGGAAAATACCGAAAAAATCAAATTGCTCGAGTTTGCACGCCCTTTACACACGCACGTTGCTTTACGTGTCAGTCGCTCCGCTTAGCGTGCTTTGTGGTGACAGTAGCTTTGGTTTTATAGCTTCATGATATTTACTAGTAAGTATCTATTATGTAATATGTTGATCATTTCAATAAGCTTTTCTAGGAATTCAGTAGTTAATTACTTTATAGCAGCTTATTTTCATTTGTTTCAAAAGCCAATGTGATATATTAACATAAAGTATAGTTTTTTTTTAAATATGTAAAAGTAATAAATTAGCTCACTGTTCACCAGATGGTAAGTGAATGTTGTGGCCCATAGACAATTATATTTTTCCTTGATTAAGAATCAAAATATACATGCGTTGTGATCCTATGACGACTAAGATGGAATGCATCCTCAATAAAACGGGTCTCCGGTTTTCGCCTCCCACCATAAGATACTGGTATTCTGTGTGAACTTGGTCCATTCCTCAGAGGTGATAACGCATCCTTTTTATATAAAACTAAAGCGACGAACGAACTTACAGTTCACCTGATTAACGTAGAAGAGTCGTTGTTTGAATTTGGCTGCAGGTGTCTATGGACTGCAGTTGCCACTCACCATTAGGTGGTCTGTAAGTTTGTTTGTCACCTCAGTTCTATAAAATAAAATTAAAGCCGTAACATAAAGAGACTCGTCTCTCATTTCATCCCGTGGGTGACGTAAGAGGTGACCATGGGAAATTCCAGAAAAATCTTAATACTTGTTGTAGATGACGGAGTACGCTAGACGTAAAATATTTGGACTAGCGAAGTGGAGAAATGTCAAAGAATATCCACTACCCCCATGTCATCCCACGGGATTCGTAAGAGGCGACAGAGAAACAAATCAGGAGATGGGCAGCAGCGTCTTTCTAATAACAACTAGAAAATATAAAACTGCGGCTACCAACCCGCCTGCAAAGCGTAGCAACTATGGCAAATGTTCCCTATGAGCCAATCTATGGGGGAGGCCTATGTAGGTAATGCAACCTTTTAGGCAGCTTTTTACTCATAAACGAATCGTTGCTCTACATTGGTTTTTGAACGGATGGTGTTATCAATTTCACACATAACATTAACAGCACATATTATTGTCTTTGTATTAGTATAGATTCGTTTAAAAAAAAACTAAACTGCATGAGACATTGCCTAATTATATACTAATAACATTGCTATACTATACCTAAACAGTTAATCTTGAATTATACGTAAATTTGTTATTCCCCCATCTTAGTTATTTGGTTGGCTTTTTATATCTCATCCCATTTTCTTCCAAATAATTTGTATAATTTCATTTGTTTATTAATCGTTTAAATAACCTACTATTTATCTGTATGTAAATATTTCTGTACTGTATGTGGAACACTGTGTGACGTGGATAATAATATTTAAAATATTTTATGTATCCCTTATACGCGTTCATCCGATTTTAAGTTCGTGGTAAACAGCAGAAAGTAATATTTAACTTTGCATTTAAATAAAAAAAAATCACAATTGAATCGTTACTATATGTATATTTTAAGTATTTTAATTATATATCAAAAAGCGAATATATAGTTATATGTTTAAGGAAATGTTGCCTACTTACGTATGCCGTCACAAAGTGTTCTCTTCGCCATGAGCATCCACTTGTCCACTAACGTGCTAACCACGCTCGTGCTTGTTTGTCCCCACATTGCAGCGCTAAGCGGACGCGGCGGCCGGGTCACACGTGCGTACACTCCTCTCTCTCCCACACACACAAAGCAAAACACACGCCTACTCACTTACACACTTTGTTGCGTCCAGAACGACCGCGCCAAACCGATGGAATTCACCGATGATCCCTTCAAAGACTACAGATACGAGGACCCGTTCAATATAGAGGACCCATTCGCCGATGTGACCGATTCGAAAAAACTCGATCCCTTCGCCAGACCGACTTCGGTTGCCGGTTTTGAAACGGACGACTTCTTTTCTCCCTCGTCAACCGTCAACGGAAGTTTCGCGTTGCCGGAGAAACGAAGCGGTCGCGTCTCTGCCCCTCCAGTCGCTTACGATCCGTTTTCATCGCGGTCAGATTTGAAGACGAACAATAACGACGCTTGGGCGGCCTGGCCCAACGATAACTGGGCCTCAGATGAAGCGTGGACCAAATCGAATAACCAAAAATCCGATGCCTGGTCGTCGAACTCTACAAAAGATTCAACGAACGACTGGAAAACGGATAACTGGGCGAACAAAACCGAAAACTGGGCAACGGATTGGGGTACAGATAGTAATAAAAACTTAAACGAAACCTGGCCATCGAATACGCTTCCAAACAAGAAAGAGAAGTCGCCTAAGCCAGTAAAATATGCAAGATCTCTCGTTCACACTATAGGTGGGATAGGAAGAACGCGGCAAAATAAAGAAAAGAAGCCAAAAACACCCACTGAGGCGAAAAGCGTAGAGTTTTTACCATCGGAGGAGCAACAGTGGGCCTGGGCAGCCGCCGAGTCTAAACGACTTGAAGCTGAGGCTGAAGAAAGAAGGAGACGGGAAGATGCTGAATTGCAACTGGCATTAGCGATATCGAGACAGGAAAAGTGACCTTATGTAAATGCCAAAAAGGCAATGTTCGTTTGATTGAACGAATATTCTGATATCTTGCAATACGTCACTTTGCATTTTAAATTATCTGTCTTGAATATCATTGTTTTATTATAGAAAATGTCTTTAGTTAAAATTTAACGTCCATTTATTTAATACCTTGTTTCTGTGGTCAGACTTTTAAAAGCATAATATATAGAAATTGGTTTTAAAATCAAAGAATGTTGTCATACTTAGTTAAAATATCCTTTGTTGCAAAACCAGATGGCACGGCTTTCAGTTTTATTTGCGGATTCTAATTAATTTTATGTTTATAGTAAACATTAGGACGAGCAGATTACAAATGTAAATATTTTCATGGTAAAACTGCTTTTTTTTATGTGTCTGTAGTAAAACATTTTTATTCTACGATGAGTTGATACAAATTATTCTAAGTACGTAAATTCCATAGCTTGCCTGTCTGAATGTTTTCTTCTTTTTAAAAGAATATTCATATTGCAGTATATTCTTTTGGGCATACGGTTTGTCATGTAACAAACCAAAGTTGAAATAAGACAATGATTGACTAGTCATAAGAATTTTCATGAAAATAATTGGCATCCAATGAACATACTACTATGTATATGTGTAAGCTCAGAGGAATATGTCAAATCCATATTATTTAATAATATTCACTTGATGATCTAAAATTAAACTCACAAAACTCAAACGCTGCTCAATTTTAAGACGCCGTTAAGTCTCGTGCTGTCTCTGTCACTTTAATTCAAAGTGACTGTGACACCACGAGACTTACGAAATCTGAAAATTGAGTAGCTTTTGAGTTTTGCGAGTTTAATTTTACATCATCAAGTGAATATTATTGCCATGTTTTTGTAAAATTCGTTCTGTTTTTTTTGCAAACTATTCCTTAAAAGCATTTGATGATGGCACATGGTACATATATAGTTACAAAATTACGGCTTGATTTATCCTAAGATGAGTTATGTATAGTTGTTATTATAGTTGTTAGTAAACGATTCCATTAATTAATTTTTTGAACTGTCAACATTGTGCGAAGTAGCATGCCTTATTTGATGTTATGATTCGTTTTAAATATTATTATTTATTAATTATTCTTTACGTTTATCCATAAGTAGTTGTAAGGCAGCGGAATTCACAAATATGATTTAAGAGAACATTTTTCAATTTTACGTATTCATTTTAACTAATCAACTTTATTATTTGATATGAGAATTCTTTGTTTAATTTAATTATCTTCCGAAGTATAACATACAAAATGAAAGAAAAACTATTAAATCTGGATTATGTTTGTGTGTTGCGCTAGTAACACGTTGTTTTACTCACCGTTAGTTGTATTCAGTTGTTTTGTACATATTGAGGTAAATCCTGTATAGAAAATTACACATAAAATTGATTATATTATGTGTTAGTTAGATTAAAACCAGCAAATTGTGCATTTTGTCTGTGTATATTGTTGTTGTGATTTTCATGAAGAAGTGTTGTAATTACGACGATATTTGAAAATCGATATTACAATGGGATAGGAAGGGAAGTCGTAAACATCGGCTACTAAAACCGATTTCAAAAACAAATAAAAAATTTGTAAAAAGGGGTCATCATTTTGGGCACATATTTTCGATTGTGCCTTCGAAATTAAATTTTGGTGGATATAAAATGCTAAATTTTTGCACTTGATCCCTAAAAATTCTACCTAATTTTGGCGTATGTAATGCTAAATTATCTTATGATATTCTTTAAACACCTCTTGATAGAGTTGTGAGCTTTTGATATTAAGATAATCGTACCTATTCTTACAAATGTGCGTTTGTCATGGTCGAGAAATATAAAATCCACCGAAATGGTAGTATCTAGCTTGAGGTTCACTTAGCTATGTAGACTTCATCGGGCAATACTGGCTTGAGTGCGTACGGGCCGTAAACGCCCGCCTCCGGAACAATAATTATTCTAGTACTCAAGCTTGCCGAGACATAGAGCAATGGCGACCCCTATAACTTATTTACGATGTGTCTCCGCAAGCGGTTATAATATAGTTACTAGTTGATAATTTATCTAATTGTAACTACTACATACAAATGTGTTTATGGGTATTATCCTAAAAAAAATTGTTATCTCTTTCTTAGGCGCTGTTGTTTGTGGTTGCGCGCGTCGTGTGGACGCCATATTGACAATTAAATTTTTATGTTGCCAGCCCATGGTTATTACTTCATCATGGGTATAAAATGTAGGTATGTGTAAAATTATGAAGCTTCAATATTTCTCGAGTTTCTATCTCCGTTTCGTTCATTAGATAAAAAAATATTTTTCTTTCGCTGATATAATAATGTTAAATCATTTTAAATCATTCGCATCGATTGATTAATCTGTATTTTACGGTGCTAAAATTTCGTAACTTTAAACGAATTGAGCTAAATATTGTTATCGTTACAAAGTTTTATTAATTTAATTATTGTAGTAATTAGATACAACATTCTATAGACTGTCAATTCTGTATGTATGTAAATTATATTTATTAAAATTATTTGCGTTCATACGTCGTGCACGACCTGTATCTGTTATCAAGTATATAATGTATCTTTTCAGTGATAGCGAAGTAAATAATAATTTAATTCTTAACGTTGACGTGTATATGTGTATTTAAAGCTATAAATAATAATATATTTAATAATATACAAGTTGAGGAAGCTGGGGATCCGACCGTCACGCTGGGATATGTCGTGACATTAGGATGGTTTCTAAATAAACGCCTAATAAATATGTAAATTTTCTCCATAATTTGTTTTTTTTTTGTTACTTGCAACACTCGAGTGAGGTAATGAATGTTTCATAAATAATTTTTGTAGCAGCTACAAGATGTTCGGAATATAAATCGGTAGTGACAAAATGGCACTCGGAAGTTCGAGACTAGTCATCGGGTATACGTCATATAACCACTTAATCTGCTTCATTGTTCAGCTTTGAAGTAGTGACCAGTTCGAAAGCTTCAAGTTTATCTGACCATTTATAATAGATATAGTTTTAAACAAACAAAATCAGTGTGTTGGCGAAGTCTTCAAGACGACATGCATATTTGAAACATTCATATAGCTTTTTGTTACAAATTGAATAAGGTATTTTTGTGGAGTTTTATCAATTTGTAGACAAACTTTTTAAATCGTTGTTGTGAAATTGTCACTCCTGTAAGCGTTACTGTTACGAAAAAATTGCACTATTTATCGTATATAGAATGTGTTTTAATTCGGCGCTGTTTATATATATTACATGCAACGAATTAATTAAGTGGAGTTCGAGTGGTCTTGCAAATAGCAGATGATGAAGTTATCTACAGCAGATACATAATTTTTTTAATAAAAAATCTAAATTATTTGAATGACAGCTTGAACCTCGATAATTTCTTATTGTTTCTATGAAACACATTAACTTTAATGGTAACTTAAATGAAAGCTCCTTACCAATGTTTATTAGGCAATTCTTTTAAGGTTTATTAAAATCAATTTACGATTTTTAGAGTGTGGCTTATTCTTTTATGTAGATTCAGTAAATTAATTGAAAGTTTTTTTTTAAAGTAAATTCCAAGCCGATTCCAGCTTACGTTTTAAAATATAATATTCATATCATTAAAAATTTTGATTCGTTGGTCAGACCAAAATAACTTATCGTTAAATAATTTTGTTATTTAGCGTTGTACGTAGATATTGATGTAATTTAGAGTAGATAATTTCTTATGGTCAAGATCTATGGCCGTCAATAAGTTACAGAGACTTAAATTTTGTATGTTAGCCTTTATACCTTCGTGTTTTGAAGAATGGGAGCTCGTGACTATGTGGCTGTATGATGTTAAGGCTGGCGCCCGAATTCATATAATCAATTATAACTTGAAATTAGTACCTGTAGCTTTTATATTAAATGGTATAGAAAATATATTTATTTCCACATGGGTTAATGAATACGGGTGCTAGCTATATAGTTTTCTTTCATACTGACCGCATAACCTCTGCCGCGTCTTGGTTGCGATGCGCGTGGTGCAGATAAATTGAAGAACATAAAGTATTAATGCGACATCACAGTGTATATTATGGATAGTAAATTTGTACTAAAATTACTAACAGTGCAAATACTCAGAAAAAGAGAGTGATGTGATGAATGTAAAAAACTTTGCACCTGTGTTTGTAATGTTTTAAGGTTATGCGTCGCCCCAAAATTCAGCACAGTTTAAGTGGTAAAAAGTAGTAACTGACAATATAAACAAAGTTATGCTCTGCGCGCATTTGCTTTTGTACTTTACAATATAAGCTAATGTCGAATTTTATAGTTTCAAAGATAATGAGGACTCAACGCTATGACAATGCGCTAAATAAATCAGATGTCTTTTTCGACACTAACGCTGACGCTGTTTTTATTGGGAATAAATTGAAAGATTGTTTAATTGCACTGAGTCGTTATAGTTAGCAAGGCTTAGAAAATTTCTATTAGATACTTATACAATGATAAATTTAAATGTTTGTATAGGTGGTAAAATTTTGCATTTATTATGCATGGCAACGTGTGTTTTCTTTGGTTGTCCATGAAAAAAATCAATCTTTCGTACTGTGAATTCTAGAATACACGTCTGTGTAAGACCAAATAACTGTCATTTTGTAATTATGGTACGACGTACATAGATGGTAGAAATATTGAAGTACACTATTGACGACCTAATTTTTAAGATGTTACGTATCATTTTGTTTTGAGGCTGTGTAGTTAGTTGCGATTAATGTTTATATTTACCCGCGATGGTAGTTTCATGTGTTCTTGCACTGGTCACACCGAGCGCTTTTCAATCCAAAACGTAATATTTGTAATACCTGATGCTTTCATTTAGTACAATGAACAGATCATATCGAAGGAAATGGGATCGCTGTTGTATGATTTATGGTTGGAAAGATGCTTGAGTGTGCTATTGTTAATATTTATCTATTCTAAAGTTTATTTGTATATGCGGATGGACTGGTCGGGTACCGCCGTTCGTACATGCCTCATTACCTGCTAAACTATATCCATTGTAATAAAACTATATTATATAAATGTAAAAATAATTCCTGAGTTATTAAAAGGAACAATACTGTACACTTGGTTGTTTTATTTGAATTTTCAGGTCACTGAATTAAACAGATGTTTTTTTGTAGCAAAAGGGTGACAAATGTAGCAAAATGAGCATGCAGTCTACCTGATGGTAAGTGGTTGCTGTGGTCCATAGACATCTACATCTTTCCTCGATTAAGAATCAAAATGCAGATGCGTAGTCACTCCTGAGGACTGAGATAGAATGCCTCGTTTCCAGTAAAAAGGGTCTCTGCTTCTCTAAACTCACTGTAGAAGTTGTCTACACGTTTATTACTTAAAATGATAATTTAAGATGATATTGATAATAAATGATAAATCAATATGTTGATAACGACCTATTCCATGGAGTGTGGACATTAATTTTATAAAAGCCTCGCCACAAACTTAATTGAACGATTAATCATAGGAGAGGTAGCCTTATCGACACTCATCACATCACTCATTCGCGTATATCTATCGGAACACTTTGTACGTGACGCACATTCACCACCACTTCGCTAGCACTGTCACTATTCGCCGTTTGTGCAGCCTGCTCAGTCTGCCGCTGGTTGTGCGACGAACTTATAGAGGGTCCTGCCGCCGCCGTAGCGCGTTGGCAACACCTCGCTCTTAACCGCTGAAACGCGAAGACACCACTCACAAGCAATAGTAAGCCGGTAATGATATACCCAAGCGTATAGTGGTGTAAATCATAGATAAATAAATATGTAGCAAGTTAGTGTAAATCGTGAACGCTTAGTTCACCACGACAGCGTTGTTCTTGATACGGCAATTGCCGTAATATACGGCATTCAGGTATCTTAGGCAACAAAGATACGGTATACGGCAGCAAATATACTGTAATTGTCTAAAGTAAACAAAAAAAATATTTCGTATAATGGAACGGACCAACTTGTGAACCATAGATCACGAGTACTTTTGCCACAGATAAAGTAGAAGCGCCACGATCAGAAACGTCAAACGTTAACAGTATTCAACTAGATTCAACCTTATCTCTGAGAAATTAATGTCTAAAATCTTTAGTTCCTCATTCTAGTAGGTTCTTCACCTTTACTCGGGTAGGTTCTAGGATATGTGGGGAACCACCGGAATAATTGTTACTGTGCTGTACCTATTGTGGTTCTGTCATTTAATGCTTTGTTTTGCTTTATGTACGATCTATCAGTGAAATCTATTTTACGAATATTTTTTAAAGTTTTAATTGAAAATGAGTGATAATGAGTGTGACAATGATGACGGGTCACCTACGCCGAAAAAAAGGTAAAACACGTAAAATAGAAGTAGGTACAGAAAGCAGTGGAAAAGTGATGAAACGTTTAAGAATTGGATTGTCCCTGTCAATGATGACCCCTACAAGGCAAAATGTACAATGTGCGGTGTCAAACTTTCTTGCGAAATTTCAACTTTAAAACTTCAATTTTCAAACGCCCAACACGTAAGAAAAGCATCAGCGAGCTCTTCTACACGAGACGTCAGCACTTATTTTCAGAATTGACAAACCGATCACAATAGGAAAGTAATGGAAGCCGAAATAAAACTTAGTGCATTCGTCGCAGAGCACAACATATAATTTCTATGGCTATGAATCATTTATCAGAGTTGCTAAAATCTTGTTTTACAGACTCCGGAATTGCTTTTGAGATTGCCATAAAACGAAAAAAATGCACATCTACGGTAAAAAATGTTATTGGTGATTTCCAAAAAGATTATTTGGACAACATATTAAAAATAATAAATTCAGCGTACTGGTCGATGAATCAACGGATATTTCGGCCACAAAAACCATGTGCATTATTATCGATTATTTTGACGAGTAGCAAAAAAAAGGTCATGTTCTCACTATGGGAAGTGGCGCCTTTATTTGAGGCAGGTGATTTTACGATGGTAGCAGAGAGAGAGAGAGAGAGAGTTACAGCAGAAGCCATGTATGATCTCATTATAAAGAAATTTACTGATAGAGGGATCCCGTTAGAAAATATTCGAGTCAAACGGCTGCAACGTTATGATGGGATCACAAAATTCAGTAGCCAGTTGTTTGCGAGAAAATCTGCCGGGTATATTTATTCTTAAATGTATATGCCATTCTATGCATTTGTGTGCCAGTGAGGCATGCAAAAAATTACCAAGACGATGCGAAGATTTAGCGCGAAACATTTACGTTTTTTTTAAACTGAGTTCAAAACGCCAAGTCCAATATTTGGAATTTCAAGTTTTCACTAACACAAAAATTCACAAGATTTTATATCGATCGCAAACTCGGTGGCTCTCCCTGCTATCGGTTGTGAACAGGCTGCTTGAACAGTGGAATAGCCTTAAATTGTTATTTACGCAGAAATGGCTCGAAGAAAAAACTGTAGCTGCAGAATTAATTTACCGTGAGCTGCATGACGATTTAATTAATTTTATTAAGCTTTACTTATTATTTCTGCATTGGATATTACCAAAATTTGTTAAACTTAACGAGTACCTTCAAAGCGCAGACTCAAAATTGGTGGAACTGGATGAACACATAAGAGTAACGTACAAAAAATTATTAATGTGTTAAATGCAAAGGGATTATGTTCAACAATCGTCCCAGAAGATACGCGATATTTCCTCCCACAAATGTACTTGGGGGGTAAAAATTATGATAGAAACACAAAAACCAGATATATCAGCAAAAAAAGAAGAACTAAAAGAGTTTTAGTCTCGCTGCAGAGATTTCTTCATCACAGGCTGCAAAGAAATTAAAAAACGGTGCGACTTCTCTGACGATTTACTTCAACTTTTAAAATATTTATCACCTCAAGAAGCAGCTTGTAATCAAACAAGAAATGTTTGTCCATCCATTTTACCGCTTATGCAAAAGTTGCCACGAATCGTCAATAATGCCGACGATTTCCAAAAATTGATGATGAATGTAAACCAGTGGTAAATAAATTACCATTATTTGAAATTAGCTCACAGAAAACGGATGAGTTTTGGATTAAAATCCGTGATGGAACAGAACTGAAAACATTAGCATCTTTTGCTTTAAATGTTTTATGTCTGCCACACTCGAACGCAGACTGCGAGCTTATCTTCAGAGAAGTAAATAATATGAAAACGAGACTTCAAAATAAATTAATAACTTCAACTATTAATGCAACTCTTCTAGCCAGACAAGCAATCCGTAATCACGGTAATTGTACAAATTTTCAAGTGCCAAACGAAATGATTCGTAAAATAAAAGATAAAAAACAGTACGACCTAAATGCGACATAATCAGAAGTACTGTAAATTATTCAAAACCTATATGATGAAGAATAAAATTAGTGCAACTATAGTACACACTTATTTATTATGTAAAAAACATGTATTTTATGTCTTTTTTTTAATTTTAAACTTCTAAATAAATATTTTGCACTCTTTGGATTTTGATCTTGTTCGTCTACTCGTAATTGCACGTTAAGTCGAATGTTAGACGTGTTTATCAATTTGTTTAAAATGGACATCGCTGGAAATTCTATATTTTCGCTGATATTAATTTTATTGATAAAATTATTTTGCGCGAAAATTGTAAAATCCGTTCCTTTCATGGTACCTACACATAGAGTCAAGATGTAGGATTCCATTGCCTCTCAGCTGTTGGGACGATACTCTGTCTGGCAGTGTTATTATGTACGAGGTGGATTGAAAAGTACTCGGCCTAACACAGATCCATTCAATTCTAAAATCAAATCTACCCACATTATTTAGTTCAGTTCAGACTAGTTCATTGTGTGAACTTCGAAACGTGTGCGATAATTAGTTGTGATTTTATAAATTTATTAACAAAGTAATCGGACATAATTTCCGCGAATGGAGCAAATCGAGCAGCGTGCCGTCATTAAGTACCTCCATAAGAAGGGCTATCATCAAAAGCCATCCATGATGACATGGTCAGTACATTGAGCGATTGTGCTCTGTCATATTCATCCGTCAAAAATGGATAGCAGAATTTAAGCGTGGTAGAGAGTGTGAAAGATGAACCCCGCTCTGGAAGGCCTTCGACGTCAACTACTGACGAAAATATTAAAAAAGTACTTGATTTAATAATGGGAGACCGCAGATTAAAAATTAGAGAGATAGCCGAGATTATAGGCATCTCTTATGAACGAACTCAAAACATCATTGTCAACGAGTTGGGTTTCCACAAGGTGTCTGCGAGGTGGGTTCCGCGACTGCTTTCAGTTGAACAAAAAAGGACGCGATTGACTATTTCACGCGACTGTTTGGAGTTATTTGAAGCCGATGCAGATGACTTTGAATCGTTTTGTTACTATGGACGAAACATGGGTTCATTACTGTACACCGGAAACAAAACAACAATCAAAACAGTGGAGAAGACCTGGTTTACCACCCCCTAAAAAGGCTAAGTCGATTTTGTCGGCAAGTAAGGTGATGGCTTCAGTATTCTGGGACTCGAAAGGTGTGATTATGATAGATTATCTTGAAAGGGTCAGACTATAAACTCTGATTACTACTGCACCTTACTACGTCGTTTACGAGAGGAAATAAAAGAAAACGTCGAGGAATGCTCAGAAGAAAAGTCCTGTTTCATCAAGATAACGCCCGTGTTCACACGTCAGTACAGTCAATGGCTGAAATTCACAACTGTGGCTTTGAACTGTTACCGCATCCGCCGTATTCACCTGATCTGGCACCATCAGACTTCTTTCTGTTCCTAACCTAAAGCACTTGGGAGGTCAAAGATTTTCGACAAACGACGAGGTCAAAGCAGCTGTAGACGCATATTTTGACTCTAAGGAAGAATCATTTTTTCAACGGTCTAAATGCTTGGAAGGGAGGTGGCAAAAGTGTATTGAACTTGATGGTGATTATGTAGAAAATAAAAATATTACTGATTTAGTATGTGTTTGGTTAGGCTGAGTACTTTTCAATCCACGCTCGTAGTGTTACCAACTCGATTTTTTCCAAATCCGTAGATTGGTATAAAAATTCCGTGGAATTCCGTACATGCTATTTCAAAATATCCGCAGATCTGCAGATTTCGAATCAAGCTGCATATACAGGGTAATTTTTAATTTACTAAACACCTATTGGGAATATATTGGTTGCATCATTACAAAGAATTTTAGCGAAATCGCTCTTTGCAGAATATAATACATTTACAAAAAAACTACTTTTAAGTTTTTGTTGTCATGTCTGACTCCTTGTAAGTCTGTATTTTGTAATACCTAAACAATTTCAGAATAAATCGTCAAAGAAAATGCCTTTTTTATTTTACACTTGATATCAGTATCACACATCGTGTTGAAATCATTACACATAATTAAATAAGCAAGTAACATTAAAAAAATCACAAATATTAAAATTTATAATAGGTAATTATAAACTATGACCTCTGCGACGCTAATTTTCGACGTTCGCAATATTAATCCCACAACGGAGGGGCAAGCGTCGCGGGCGCATCAAAGGCGACTGTAATTAGGTCAAATTCAAATAAGTAAGCGCCGCCTCCTATACACCTACACCCCTACTCCGCCACGCGTTTTGTTTTGCTAATACTAGGACTATTACCGTTTAGAAGGTCCAATTAAAATATTTTTATTTTTGTATGAAAATAAAAATTGAAGAATTTTTTTTTTCTTACAGATGTTGCTGTTATGATGTAAATATTATAATATATTTCCAAAAGGTCTTCAGTAAATTAAAAATGATCCTATATAAGAAAAAGTAGTTACCATAAAACTTGTTTAAAAATTAATTGTTTTCTTTTAATTAAATTATTTTTAGTAAAAAAAAAACAAATATAATAATTAACACTTAAATATATGTGGTTACATGTATGTTATACTTAAAAAATTAATTCGATTGTTAAAATTTTCGATTGTCGGTTGTCGGCTAAGTTTAAACTCATAAAATGTTTTTTATTAAGTTTTTTATTCTGAAAAGACTGTGAAGTACAAAAAAAAATAAGGTGGAAATCAAATTCCGTGGATTTCAACTAACATTCCGTAGTTCCGTAGACGATTAAAAATTCCGTAGATCTACGGAAAAATCCGTAGAGTTGGCAACGCTGCTGACTGGGCAGATAATGCGCACTGCGCATTCTTCGCAACGCGAACGGCCACGGCATGTAACTTGACTCAGCTCTCTTGGCAACTTATTGATACTTCTGACGAACAAGGTGGATAGGCTTGTACCACTGTTAATTAAGGAACTTACCTTATGTAAGTGAGCTTCAACCAAAATTATACGAGTTGCTGCATCCGTAGAGATTTAAAAACTATGAGGTCCGCTTTCTGTGGTACTGCATCATCACACGAATTTTAGATTTTACAAAAAATTAAATAATAACTAATAAAAATATTGTCTATTGACTTTGCACGCCACCAGGGTGATGCAACTTTGTATGAAAGCTGAAAAATCTGCACACAATCATGGTTTTGTTAATGGGCGTGTTGGGCTTGTAAAAATAAAGCGAGAAAAAAATATCGCCGTTTCTTTCATTCATGTTGTTTTAGATTGCCATTTTAAAAATTAGATACAAAAATTCATATTATATCGGAAGAAACTAAAAATGTTAATTCTATGTTAAACTTTTTTTGGTTTGCTCTTTAAAGTATAATTATATACATATTACTCTGAGATTTGCACAATTAATTTACCTATTAATTGATTAAAATTAAATTATTAAATATTAGCAGAATTCTGTCAAAAGAAGCCATGAATTAATAGAAGAAAAAAAATGACATTTGTTTGTCAACGTCTTTCATATTGAAAATAGTTTCTGTAATTTATTCGAATGTATTTCATAGGTTTAGATTTTAATATTTACTATTGATTTTTGCTTAAATTCAGTTATTATGGGCTCAGAATACTTCATTTTCGTTTGTAGGCGAATACACAGTCATAATATCGTCGTGAATATACGGTAAAGATTGTGAGATGTTAACTTTGTATAAGATATTGACTATAAATGAATTCATTATTTCGAAATTTTATGCACGATGTGTGATCATCATCGAAAGTAAGTTAAGTGTTGTGCAAATAAAAAGCACAAAATCATCTGATCACTTTCTGCAGGTTTCCTATAATACGAAAAGAAAAACTTATGACAATATTGTGGTAAGTCTAACATTTTGAATTTATTGGCCGTTATTTCCGTATGTCATCACTGGCAACACGCACTGGTTGTACAGCCTCGTTTTCAAGTTTTGAGGTATACCTGACGAGAAGATGTGCCGTAATTTCGAGCGCTGCCCAGCCGAGTTGAATCCGTCGATTGACCTCTCGGTCGAAGTTGGACTTACCTAGTCGGACTATTTGTCCCAGGTAAACATACTCATCAACAACTTCGAGCTTAGTGCTCCCAACAACTACCGGCATAGGTGTGACATGGACATTAAACATGATCTTTGTTTTGTCCATGTTCATCTTAAGACCTATCCGTTGGGAGGATGACATACGGAACTGAGACGTGGTCCTTCACTGCTGGCCGGATGAGGAAGCTCAAGGTCGCTCAGCGAGCTATGGAGAGGTTTAGTGCCCCATTGTAGATTTATCAAATAAAAAGAACAACTCTATAGAAAAGGATCACTAGTATATTTAATTCAACAATGCAAGAATTACAATTCCTGTAGAAAACTAATTAACATTTTAAATATATTAATTTCAATTACACCTAGGACTAAATCATTCAGTCCTATTAAATCCTGCATCAGCCAAAGCTCTGTCTTGTTGGGTATCTTTTTAATGGTAAGTTACATAACTTAGCGAAGCAAAGAGAACAACCGGATCAGCCAGCTAGGTAAGCTTTATGTCATCTATGGAGATACCGGCGGCGTGCTTCTCTAACGTTTCTACGGATTTGTTTAATCCAGCGTCTTAAAGATTGGAAACTGGGATTTCCTGGTAGATTATTAACAGTTAAAATTAACATATCTGAACCCGATTCCTTACGTAGGTCTTTCATTCTATTCATATAATCAAGAAGAGCTTTCACTGGGCAAAGTGGTTGTTCGTGGTAACATGGAATTATCAATTTTAAATTCATCCTATTGGGTGCTGAAGTTTTAAAAGTTCGTCTATAGTCTATACTAATGTGAACACTTGTTTCATTGAATGAAATATTATTAATTTTGATTAGTGTTAATGTCTGAATACGTTGTCCAGTAGACAACGTGAGCAGAGTTACGAGTTTTCTAATATTTATATTTAAATGATTCATTAGAGTTTTTCTTAGAAAGGTAGGATAAAACTAAGTTTGGTTCCTATGAATTTTAATATTTAGGTAAATTAGGTCATGTCCTGAAAACACTTTATAAAAAAAATCTTCTAACAATAATATTAACGCAAGTTTTTGTACGTAATATAAGTGAACAAGCTAATCGAAAATAATTTAACGTGCTATATTTAGCACCCCTTTAAAAGTGTAATTTGTAAGAATTTTTATATATATATAAATTGAAACATTGAAAAATCTTAGTTATTGTCTTTACCAATGGAAAACCATAAATAGTACACCGTATTATACTTCCGCGGCGTGTTATTGGATAACGATTGAATCATTATGTTAATACTATCATTATCTAATGACTGTCTGGCAAACGCTTTGCAGATAACGTTGCGCACACCAGGGTAAGGCTGGGCCACAAAGGTTGCACTGTCCTGGAAGGAGAGTGCAAAATGTTTTTGTCAGGAACAAAATATAATAACTTAGAAATGGTCAACGGGAACCAAGGTTGACTTAGACAATAAGCCAATATACCTATATATATGCCTGTCTTCACATCATTAATAATATTTCTAAAAATTGGTGAAAGGCATAATTTTTTTTGTTATGTAAACGCGTCAATGTTTAAAGAATCTAGATCTCGTTTCTACGATACGAATTTTAATCAATTTTTATAAATTCGAACGGCAAATATATCTATTTCTGGTTGACCAAGCTTAATCACTTGTTTCTCGGAAATAAAATTGTGCAATTCCAACTCCGTATCAATATTAAATAACCTCGAGGCTTTTTCAGCTTCAATATAGTCCCGTGACTTTATATGTATATGATGCAAATATGAAAATATTTCTTCGTTCGCACCGCTGCCATATTGCTCGAGTTAGGTATATTGTTTAAGCGTGGAAACCGTATTTCCACCCATCCTGTTAATGCAAGATATGGCAGTGGTGTTATCAATACTTAACAGGGTCTAGGATTTGTCAAAGTTTAAAACATCCAAATTCTACATTCTGTTAAGAAAAATATCCGCTTACTGTTTCTCATTTGTAGAATATTCTCCACTCTGAAAGTGAGGAATCGGAGAAAATTTCTAGTTGTAAATTACCTGTTCTAGTGTCTTTTAATATAGCAAGATATTTTTCAATACGCTTAGATTATTTCAAGCCATAATAAGCTACAGTTGGACGTGTAACATGCAGCTGTTAGTGTAACTTGAAATTAATCGACTTTTCTTATTACGACTTCCGATTTGGAAGACATATTCGTAATCATTTCAATTTTAATTATGTCAATTTACAAAATTTTTTTGAGTCACATGCTGTGATTCAATAGATGTACAAGAAATTTGTATGTTTTACTAGGTATAAGACACTTTTATCATAATTTATCACAAACCTGATACAAAGAATAACTTATATTATTGAATTTAAGCACGAACTATAGTCGTCTGCCGTGATCCAAATACGCTATTAATTTATGGTTGTTACAACGTAAGATTGTCAGAACTGGCTTCACTAATTTCGTAAAAATAAACGGAGCTATACACAAGCCGGATGAGAGGCAAGTAAATTCATACAAATTATTATTAAAACGAAATGTTAAGTACTTTCTTGAGTAGTTATTTACGGTAATCGGTAACCATTACATTATGAAACGTGGTAGAGCCATGCTGCAGCTATATTAGTAGTATAGTTGTAGTACGAATGGGTCGGCTCGACCGGGGAAGGACCACGCTCTCACAGAATACCAGCGTGAAACAGCAGCTTAACACTGCTGTGTTTCGTATGGTCAGTGTAGAGAACCGGAGACCCTTTTTACTGGAAAAGAGGCATTCCATCTTAGTCCTTACGGGTGACAACGCATCTGCATTTTGATTCTTTATTGAAGATAGATGTAGATGTCTATGGGTCACAGCAACCACTTACCATCAGGTGGGCTGTGTACTCGTTTGTCACCCTATCATATAAAAAAAAAATATACTTATATAGTGTTAAGATCAATTGTTGCCATCAATGAATCTTTAGATAATAATTTAGACTGAAGTGACTTAAGAATAAATTTATATGACCCGTTACTTTTAGGAATATGAAATATGATTTACATGGGCTACATTTTAAAGTTCGAAATGTTGAAGCGACTTAACAAAATAAAGGATTAACTTTAACGTGGTATGAATTCAAAAAAATAAGTAGCCTTTTTGTATTCTAATGTGTTGATAAGTGTTACAGCTTACTCCGAATATTATGTTGTCGACAAAATTGGGGTTTGATGTAGAGAGGTGCGGCCGAGCCCTGGAGACGGCAAGCGTTTGCTTTACTAGACGCTAACCAGCATCGAAAAGATGCTTATGGCAACGGGGGTCGTCGGCAGCCACGAACTTTCACCGTCTGTGATTTGTTGTTCGATTTGTCGCAATCTACGGGAAAGCTGGACTCCAGTATGCGGGGGCCCTATGAGGTCTCGGTGTATCTAATGGCAGGCGGCTCAAGCGGCCGCCGAACACATGGTGCTTTGGTGCGTCAAATAGACGTCTGACGCTTGCTCAGCTTTCGTTGCGAGTGGTGAGCCATGTCACGCGGATATCTATCCGACCGAGACGCCTTAATGACGATTGCAATTTGTGTGATGTTGTTTGCAGTGTGTGATATTTTAGACAGTTGCCTTTTTTATATTTACTATGTGTGATATTGTCACATACAGTTGATTTTTATATTTGCAATGTATATAGTGGCCCACGCCTCTGCATGCAGTTGCATTTTGCAATGCGTAGATCTTGCGCAGTTGCATCCTTCCCTTTGGAATATGTGGTGGGATCAGTCTCTCCGCATAGTTGCCATTTTTGCAATGTATGCAATGGTTTGTGAGTGCCATGTCACACAGTTGCAGTTTCTTAAGAGAATGTGTGGTGAACTTTGGAAGCCCCGAATTCTATGGTTCGCAATACATTTATCGTCATTTCTTTTAATTTTTAATTTTGCAAAGCAGATTATTTATTTGTTTCAAGCACCTGAAACGTTTTACACCTATTTCAATCTTAAATTACATTGGATACCTATTTTGCGAGACCTGTGTTGGATTTACTTAAGTGCACGCTTGTGCATCTGACGTAGTTGTTTCCATGTCTTTTGCTTTTACCGTGTTGTACTCTAAATTTTACATTAAAACTACTTAAGAGTAAAATCCAATATTTAAAAGGTTTTAGGTGTAGTAATTAACGCTAACTTTGTGCTTTGCCTATGTCAACAGTCACTGGGAGCCACTGGAAGGTATGCAAACTTGGTGCCTATACCTACAGTGTTGAAGTCTGGACAGCTCGCTAGCGCTGATGCGGCGCTGCGGCTTGCTGGCGCGATTGTAGTGCGGCGGTTCGCTGGCACTGATGCGGCGCAGCGGCTCGCTGGCGCTGGTGCGGTGAAACAGCTCGCTGGCGCGAACGCAGTGTAACCGCTCGCTGGAGCACGTTTAGCTGGGTGCCCTGCGTCTTCAGTGTATGATAGGATCTGTGCCGTGTGCTCAGTGAATCTTTAGATAATAATTTAGACTGAAGTGACTTAAGAATAAATTTATATGACCCGTTACTTTTAGGAATATGAAATATCAAAAACAGAAACAGAAACTTTTTTATTCAATATAGATTATAAATAATACTCACTCTTTTGTTTAATTACCACTGGTTCGAAAAAAAAACCTCTGTCCTGGGAAGAACCAGCAAAAAACCCAGCGCGACTTTTTTTTAAATAACAGTTTACAATCATGTATGTTACACAATTAACAACACAAAACAAATTAGAAATAGCTTGGTAGCGAACACCTCATTCCCAGGGGTTATTATCATCCATAAATTCCTTAATATTATAATAAGCCTTTTTATACAAACTATGTTTAATAAAGTTTTTGAATTTTGAGCAGGTCGAATTTTGTATATTTTCTGGGATTTTGTTGTAAAAGCGTATACATCGCCCCAAGAATGAATTACTGACTCGGTGGAGTCGAGTACCTGGTACTACTAGCTTGTGTTTGTTCCTAGTATTTACAGAATGAATATCACTTATTTTTGTATAACTACTTTTATTTTTGTGTACGTACATAACATTTTCATAAATGTATTGAGAGGCCAAAGTTAATATATTTATTTCCTTAAATTTTTGTCGGAGCGACTCTTTAGGTTTTAAATCATAGATTGCTCTTATGGTCCTCTTCTGTAAAACAAATATAATTTCAGTGTCAGTCGCGTGTCCCCATAGCAAAATACCATACGACATTATGCTATGGAAATAGCTAAAGTCAACAAGTCTAGCTGTTTACACACTGGTAAGATTTCTAATCTTTTTTACAGCATATGCTGCAGAACTAAGTCTGCTTGCTAACTTTGATATATGAGGGCTCCATTGAAGCTTCGCGTCTAGTGTTATTCCAAGAAAAATGGTGGTATAGACAAGACTCAGTTCCTCCCCATTTAAAATTAAATTAGTATTTAATTGTCTCACATTAGGAGTCATGAACTTCATACATTTCGTTTTAGTGCTATTTAAATGCAAGTTATTAACATTAAACTAATTAAACCAGAGATATAAATTGCAATCAATCAACGCGATGTGGAATAGTTTCTTACATCAGAATTGGGCTAAAGATCCCTGTTACCGTCCACATATAATCTTTGAATAGTGTGAGATTTTGAGAATAATAATTTCTAACATCAGAAGTGGAATAGTTTCTTACAATATATTCATGTCTCTGTAATATGTTTGATTCAGCTTCCATCATCATAGTTTGGTTATGAATCAGTTTATGTAAATGATTTTCATAGAATCTGAGAGTTTATTAGTAAACGGAGCCAGGACAGGGCGTCATAGCTTTCAACCAGCCCGTGAAAAACATGCTCATGCTCAGACCAATGGTCCTTTGTTTTCAAAAATGGTTATACTTTGAAAAGCATATATTTTATCCGAACAACTTGCGAGGTTTCTTTTTGAGAAAACGAAAAACTGATAAAATAAATGGTCTTTGATGATTATCTTAAATCTAAATAACACCACAATAATAAATACAGTCGACCCTAGATAGGGAAAGTTCAGGGGACTGCGATCTCTTTTTCGCATAAGGAGGTTTCTCACTAACCCAAGTTTCTAGCTTATAGAGGTACAGGAGTAGCCTTTCTCACTTATAGAGGTTTATAAAAAATACAGCAGTGATAAAATGTATGTATTTTATCGGTATTATTCATTAGAATTTGACAAAGATGCTTACAAAAAGAAAACAAAAAGTCATACACTAATATTTACTAGAAATCCGTTCCCGCACTCAAACGCATTCATAAGTTTATAAATTAGAGACAACACTTTGATTTTCATTTTAACATTATGAGTACGTGCCGAACCTTTCACCTCAATTGATACTTATTAACTGTAGTAAGTTCGACAAATAAGTCGGTCCGTATTTGGCCATTCGAATAGAATACAATCCAAAAATACGTTTTAAACGTGGAAGAGCCACGCTATTATGGTTGTAGCACGAATGGGTCGGCCCGACCGGGATAGGACCACGCTCTCACAGAATACCAGCGTAAAATAGCAGCTTAATGCTGCTGTGTTTCGTATGGTGAGTGTA
This sequence comes from Parnassius orleans, assembly GCA_029286625.1. Classification (NCBI taxonomy): domain Eukaryota; kingdom Metazoa; phylum Arthropoda; class Insecta; order Lepidoptera; family Papilionidae; genus Parnassius; species Parnassius orleans. Next base: position 1,313,054 of record JAGSMP010000222.1, read on the forward strand.
GAGAACCGTAGACCCTTTTTACTGGAAATGAGGCATTCCATCTTAGTCCTCAGGGGTGACAACGCATCTGCATTTTGATTCTTAATCGAGGATAAATATAGATGTCTATAGGCCACTGCAACCACTTACCATCAGGTGGATTGTATGCTCGTTTGTCACCCATATTCTATAAAAAAATACAACTCCAAAAACAATGTTAGTTAGTTCTTCGAAATTTGAGGAAACAAAAACAATGTTCATTCTACGAAATTTAAGAATGAGTCTTATATAGCAGATCTTAAAATGTCAACTGGCGCTTATAGAGTAGTACGGGCAAGTAGTAGTCTTAGTTATAGATGTCCACGAGTGTAAAACGACTTTTCTTATAGAGATTTCTGTTTCTCACTTATAAAGGTTTTAGAGGGTTAAAATGAAGAAACCCTTACTTACAGAGCTTTCACGCTTACCCAGTTCCCACTCAATCAGGTTTGACTGTACTACCTAGACGAAGCCGGGGCTGGTCGTTAGTTTGAAATAAAACCTTAGTATATGGTCCGAGAGCTCATGACGCATTTTTCATGAAGTGTTTGATGCATCATGAAACTTTGTTGAAAGGTATAGTATAGTCCACTCAATAAGCAGGTATTTGACTGTTTGTACTGCGCATACAGGTAAGTCGCAAAAAGATTCGCTCAAATAAAAGTGTTTGATTCAAATAATAATAATGACTATCCGTCAGCTAAGTTCATAAAGAATTAAGAAAAAAAAATGGCAGACACTTCTGAAGGGATTGACATAGGGCAAACTATCCCAAAGTTGTATTTTCAAAAATTCAAAAAAATGTGTTTGATTTAATCTTCCATTTTTAGCGTTTTTATTATATATAATAAAAATCTCACAAAAGGGCAGACTGTTTCTCCGGGGTTAATAATTCAAAAATATTTGAAAATCTTACTTCTATCAACCCGACAATTACTTCCTTATTACCATTAGCTGTAATTATTTTTGTGCATTTAACTGTACATTTAATGTACCAGGTGTACCCAGGTAGGCCAGGCAAACAGTCAAATACCTGCTTATTGAGTGGACTGATACTTTTCAACAAAGTTTCATAATGCATCAAACACTTCATGAAAATGCGTCATGAGCTCTCGGACCAATATGGGTATGATGTTTGCAATAAATTAGCTTGAAGCCTGAACTGTCTAAAGTCAGGCATAGCCTCTTATGATATAATTTTAGGGTGCAATGTGCACACTGTACATCAAAAATTATTGAAACCCTAGGGAGATGTAGAGTACCTGTAACGCCATCTTAAGGACGTTCGGGAAAACTCACAGGAAAGCTTCCCTTTTTCACAATAGAAATAAGCTATTATTTAGTTACGTGATGATATTTTTTTATAGGATATGGGTGACAAACGAGCACACAGTTCACCTGATGGTAAGTGGTTGCTGTGGCCCATAGAGATCTATATCCATCCTCGATTACGAATCAAAATGCAGATGCGTTGTCACCCGTGAGGACTAAGATGGAATGCCTCGTTTCCAGTAAAAAGGGGTTCTCTACACTCACCATACGAAACACAGCAGTTAAGCTGATATTTTACGCTGGTGTTCTGTGAGAGCGTGGTCCTTCCCCGGTCGAGCTGACCCATTCGTGCTTCAACTATACCAGCAATATATGTAGCTGCAGCATGGCTCTACCAAGTATAAAATATTAGTTTAGAAAAAAAATTAAAAATTTGTTGTTTTTTGCTTTTTGTGGCGTTCTGTCTTTTATTTATTTTTCTCTATATTTTGACAGCACCGTGGCGCAGTGGCTTAGCTTGAGTTGCGGCGCTGAGGGCCGCGGGTTCGAATCCCGCCCGGCACAAATATTTGTATAGCATACAAATAATTGTTCCGAGTCTGGATGTTTGTCCGTGTGCAGCTTTAAAAATTACACGCTTTAATTCCTCACTCTCCTTTCCACCATCGGACAACCAGGCGGTCGGCGGCTCTTCACCCCTTTGTTGTCGATATTCCACACATTAGAACCAAACGGTTTGCTTCGTCTTTTGTAATGCGTACAGCAAATCCGAATACAATCTGGGCGTCTTCAAGGCAAGATTGAATAGGCTTTAGTCAAACTGTGTCAAAGTGTTTTACCATCTTCAGCTGCATCATCACATGCCATCAGATGGGATAGTAATCGAGCCCTGGACTGGATCTCACAGAATATTATGTAATAATCTATGACTGAATCCCAAAATGACCCAGTTTCTATAACAAATCTAATGCTACTCTAGAAATGAACGATTGACATACGACTTATTCCGGAGAGTAAATAAACTACAAATGTCAAACTTTAAAATAGTGAAAATAGCTAAGCCATTTCATCCAGTCGTTCCTTAGAGTAATTATATACCTACATATTATTTAGTCGAGTTATTTTGACAACAACTAATAAAAACTATTTTTTTTACCACAGACTAACGGAAGGCGACGATAAAAAAATATATTTAAATTTTTTATATACGTAAGTATTGTAAAACTTAAAAGCATCAGCGTCTTCAAGGCAAGAGTGAATAGGCTTTTGTTACGCTAAGACAGTGCGCTTTACCATCTAAGGTTGCATTACCACTTACCAACAGGTGGGATTGTGGTGGAGCACCGGCTTATAATAAGTTTAAAAAAAACTTATGTTTGTAAACTGCACTACAATAGAAAATCCAAGTTTGGGGGTAAGGTTAAAATAATGAATGAAAATCTCTTGTTCGTAAACGCATTCCGACTGATGCTGGGAAAACGTAAATATTTAAATGCACATGAATGAAACATGTGAGATAATATGTTACTCGGGGACTTATCAATGTGCCAACTGTGGTACTTGCCTAGCTTGATGGAAAGGGCGACTATTGGGTTGGGTTTGTGATTGTGTAGGCGATGGGCTCGCCACCTATCATTTATCTCACATTTGTTTATCTAAATCCGTATTTTTTGGCTAAGCCTGGACTCTGCCTACCCCTCGGGGATTTCAGGTGTGACGCTATGTATGTATGTAGGTACAAACCCTTGTTGCGGGCGGTATTCAAACCCGCAGCTACGCAGTGCCACAGTCTAACCCGCAGCCACTGCGCTAAAGAGTCATTGCAATCACATTATCATATTTCAAATCTCTTCTTTGATAAAATAAACGGATAAAATGTTGCATACACAATTAAATGTCGCTATCGCCATTATGCAATTATTATTACAACCCATTTATATTGTTTTAATAATCTGAAGGTTCAACATATTCGCATTATGTTTCATCCAATAATAAAAACTCGAAATGATTACAACTGATTAATGCTTTTCGTGATTTGATTATTTATTTATCGTCTATTCTTAGGATAACCATCAAAATAAATAAAATCTTATATCCTCTTGACCTTAAGTAGGTAATTAATTTTAGTATTTAGAAAACACTGTTGTGAAATGGCGGTGTAGGAGAAACTATATCCCCATTTCAGCTTGTGGAGGTCTATGGGAAATTGTAGGAAGTCTTCATGTCAGACACTTTTCAAAGGACTTGACATGTCGTCAATTATTTTTATTTTTATTTCTCAGAAATCAATCTGCATTTTCTTACGCTGTTATATCTGATTACCGGGCACGTGGTAATTCACCAATTGCTCGCGTACTACACTTATTCGAAAGACAAAATTGTACTAAAAGGTTATTATAATATCAAAGAATACATAAATGAAAATGACCCCTGGAAATGAGGTGATCGCTACCATGCTGGTTCTATTAAAATTCATTTAAAAATTGTACCAACAAAATTATTGTAAAGTGAATTATGTTTAAAAAAAAAGTCCCGCTGGGTTTCGTGCTAATTCTTCCCAGGACATAGGTATTTTCTGAACCAGTGGTGATTAAAAAAATGACTTCAATAATTAAAGATTTTCAATAAGTATTATGTAATAATCTCTATTTAATAAAAATTATTCTATTCTATTTTCTAGATGAAGAAGATGAACAAGATACAATATACAGATAATTATGTAATATTATGTTCGACACCGTCTCTGTTCCGATTCTCGTGCGTAAACTAGAAAATGTTGGTGTTAGAGGCACTCCATTAAATTTAATCAAAAGTTATCCGAGTAGCAGGAGGTAGAAAGTTAGGGTGGGTAGTTTTGTGAGCAGCGATGCTGACTTAACTTTTGGTGTACCACAGGGCTCAGTTCTTGGGCCCACATTATTCCTCATTTACATCAATGAGCTTTGCAGTATGTTGTTAAATAAACTGTTACTTTATGCTTCAATACATTTAATTACTCGGGTGTTTCCGGCAGCGACTCGTAAAAATGTCCCTAAACTTTACCACGATCTCTTACGCTGATGATACTGCCATGGTTATTACTGGCAACTCCTGGGACTCTATCAAAAAGAACGCGGAATCGGCACTTTTTACTACTGCTCTATGCTTAAGGTTAAACCTACTTTCGCTAAATACAATAAAGACTAACTTTATGTATTTCTCTATAAGCAATAGAACGCAACCAAACCCAGATTACAGTCTCACGATACATAATTGCTGTTTTCCAAATGCTTCGAGCTGCAACTGTCTGATCATTGCCAAAGTGAACTCCACATAATATCTGGGAGTAATGATTGACGACAGACTTTCATGGCACGCCCACTCTAAAATTAATCTGGATTTTTAAAATATTGCGACATTCTGCGAATGAGGACCTATTAAAACGCATATATGTTGCCTTGGCGTCTATCATGACTTACTGCATTCCTGTATGGGGTGGTGCGTCAAAAATAAAATTTTTAGTAGCTGAACGTGCACAGCGCGCACTTTTGAAGGTCATGTTCTTTAAAAAAACGTAGGTTCTGCACCCATGCCCTCTATGCCGTAGCAGAGTTGTTGTCACTACGTAAATTATATATCCTGCATACTGTTGTTAAAAAACACAAATCTCTCCCACTTGACACTTCTGTACTCACCAAAAGAAGGATTGACTCAGTAATTTTAGCTACTATGTATAATATGTAAAACATTTTTTGCTAGACAACAATTCGCAAACCTGTCATGCCAACTATATAATAAGGTCAACAAAGTACTTAACATCTATACCAAAACAACTTTAGAATGCAAACATCTGGCCTTAATTTGGCTTAAGCCACTTACTTATGAGGAAGTAGAGAGCATGATTAGGTTTAAAACATAGATTTACATCCGCACATAATATAGGAAACACCCATGTCCTGTCCATAGCAAACACCCTCTGCACAGTGGCTGGGCTGTCCCCTGATTAACACACACCACACATACACACACACGCACACGCACACGCACACGCGCACGCGCACGCGCACGCGCACGCACGCACGCACGCACGCACACACGCAAGCACGCACGCACGCACGTACGCACGCACGCACGCACCCACGCACACACGCAAGCACGCACGCACGCACGCACGCACTCTTGCACGCACGCACGCAATTTGCACGTTCAAACTTGCAACGATTTTTTCACATGCTTACGGACTTTCCTATTAAGAGAACTTCTAGTGTAGGGTAAAGCTTTAAAACAAAACTCACAAAATAAAAAAAGGCACTTGCTTAAAGCGCAATATATAATAAAGTCCGTAAGCATGTGAAAAAATCGTTGCAAGCTTGAAGTAACATAACGTTTATATATTTCATATAATATGTTCTGACATAGATGAATCATATATAATAGAAACAGAAACAGAAACTTTTTTATTCAATATAGATTATAAATAATACTTATTGAAAGTCACTCTTTTGTTTAATTACCACTGGTTCGAAAAAACACCTCTGTCCTGGGAAGAACCAGCAAGAAACCCAGCGGGACATTTTTTTAAAAATAACAGTTTACAATCCTGTATGTTACACAATTAACCACACAAAACAAATTAGAAATAGCTTGGTAGCGAACACCTCATTCCCAGGGGTTATTATCATCCATAAATTCCTTAATATTATAATAACCCTTTTTATACAAACTATGTTTAATAAAGTTTTTGAATTTTGAGCAGGTCAAATGGTTGACACAGTTCTGACATAGATGATTCATCTATGTCAGAACTGTGTTGTATGTATGTATATATATATATATGTATGTGTGTGTATGTATGTATATATATATACGTGCGTGCGTGTGTGTGTGTGCGTGTGTATAAACAAAGCACCCTATACGTCGGGAATAAAAAATAAGTTAAATTAAACGCGATAAAATAACTTGACATAGTGTATAGAAGAATTAAACCTCCGACCCTAGAATGTAAAATTATTGTACATAAACGTACATTTTAGTTCTTTGAAGTCCATTTTTTTTATAGAATAAGGGTGACAAACGAGCACACAGTCCACCTGATGGTAAGTGGTTGCTGTGGCCCATAGACATCTACATCTATCTTCGTTTGCGAATTTAAATGCAGATGCGTTGTCAGCCGTGAGGACTAAGATAGAATGCCTCTTTTCCAGTAAAAAGGGTCTCCGGTTCTCTATACTTACCATGCGATGCGAAACACAGCAGCATTAAGCTGCTATTTTACGCTGGTATTCTGTGAGAGTGTGGTCCTTCCCCGGTCGAGTCGACCCATTCATGCTACAACTACTATTAATATAGCTGCAGCATGGCTCTACCACGTAAAAAATCCATCCATCATAGCCTATAGTTCACTGCTGAACATAGACCTCTCCCATAGATTACCTAACATGGGGGATTTTGCCATAGTTACCATGCTTGGCAGGCGGGTTGGCAACCGCAGTTTTTTTATTATTTTAAGTTGTTGTTAGGAAGATGCTGCTGCCCATCTCCTGTTTCAGTTTCCCTCTGTCGCCTTTTACGACATCCACGGGACGATAGGGGAAGTGTATATTCTTACACCGTCACTACACGGTTTCATCACAATGTATGAACAGTTATAATACAAACTTTATTAACTTACCTATTTTGCCACCTTTAAAGGTGGATTTTTTATCAAAATATATATGGGACTAGCCCTGAAGTATACCTGCTTAATAAAGAATCATCAAAATTGGTTCACGATTGACGAAGATATCGCGTAACATACATACATACAAAAACCGAACATATAGTCGAATTGTAAACCTCCTCCTTTTTTAACGTTAGTTAGAAATCCGTATAATTTGTTTTTTTTAATTGCACATAATAAACGTCCAGACCTGTAACAATTATTTATTTGTGGGACATATATAGCCATATAGATGGGCCAAGTTAAGAGTACCCTAAACCGACGAGCATGTATGCGTATGGTCTAAGAGCCAGTGAGCGGCAGACTTACGGTATTTCAATAAGCTTCACGTTTTTTTATACATAAGGTACATGAAATGTATAGGCTTTAGTTTGATCCGCGGTTGATATAGAGACGCTCAGGTGTGAAAGGTGTAAAAAATGACCGAAAAAAAAGTGTAAGTAATAAATCTTCCGCTTTGACATCTGGAAATATTCAATCAAAGTTACCGAAAAATAACATTGGCAGACACCTTTGGCAGTTTCAAAGTCGTAGCAGATTGACAAGTACAACTTTTTTATAATTTACGTTATTTCAATAAAGCTGCAATTTATACATATATGTTGTTGATAATATTATTTGACATATATATTCTGCATGGCAGACATATATTAAGGTTCTATCAGCCAGGCAGATAACGAAATTCAGTTTTTTTGTGTATTTTTGTACTTTGGTAGAGAAGCAAAAAGGAATCCCTAAAATTCCTCAGATTCCTGAAGTAGGCAGTTTATCAGGCGATGTAATTCCTATAAATATGGGTCGTATATTTATTTTTTTGTAACAAATCAAATAAAAAACATCGGTCTAAACAAATCAAACAACTCTTAGACTAGTAGACATATTATATGGATGTGAAAGATGTGACTGATACGATAGTTTATGATATAATTATTTACCATTTTATAAACCGCCGGAAAAGCAGGTTTAAAAAGTTAAATGGCACTTTGTCTTTTGAATCATAATTCTACAATTTTAATCAAACAGGAAATAGTTTAAATTTCCTTGCAGCCTTCAAGGCAGTTTCTTAACAAAAATTAATTGCATATGATAAAAATAATCTTAAAGATGTATACGAAATATTGTTAAAAAAAAACTAAGCATAGAATTTTCTTTAAAGGACAAATAACTTGTTTTGACAACACTCCGCCGGTTACTCTGATCGACAGAGTCATATTTGTTTGGCATTATTTTATTAACTGACGCTGATACCAAATCTCTTCAGTCAGTTCAGATCTTTTCAGTCATTTGGTGGTAATCTTTCGCTAAAGGTTTTCATTTCTTTGCGTTTTGATGAACGCGGTTAAAATGTGGCTGTGGAATTGTGTTGCTTATTTCTCTTGTTCAAAAATTGTAATGGAGTGATTTATCATTTAAACGGTTTGTATTATTTTTGACTGACTTCAAAAAAGGTCTCTTCACTAGGTGGTAGGACTCCTTTTCTACCTAGGAGTCCGTCTGGAACAACTCTCATACCTATTTTTGTCTCCAAATAGCAGTGCTTGCACTGCTATGTTCCGGTCTAAAGGATACTAGGAGCAAGTATAATTACAGCCTGTGGGGTATTCCATCCTAGTCCATAAAGGTGACAACGCATCTGTAGCTAGCTGCACCTGCTGGTGTACATGGACAGCTGTAACCACTTACTATTAGATGGACTGTAAGTCCGTTTTTACTACGGTTTTATATAAAAATAGAAGTATTATTGATTATTAATAAATATAATATTAAATATATATATATAAATGAAATTGAAGTGTCTGTCTGTAAAATTAAAATAACTGGCTTCTATATAGCTCAAGGGGTATATTTGCATGCTATTAAGACCTAAATAATAATTTTTAAAATTTTTGTTTTATAAAATTTTGCTGTCTGAACTAATCTTCGAAAGGGCTGAGCTGATTGTGATGCAACTTTACGATCAGACAGAGAGCAATGCTAGGAGGGATCTAGGCTATATTTTATCAGAATAAAATAAATGTCTTTGATTATTTTATATTTATTATTTCATATGAAAACATTATGCGCGGGATCATGGCCTGAACTATAATGTTAAAAAATGGAAATGATGGTGTTCTGCTCGGGCAGGGGCGCGGAGAGGATTCCGTTGGTATTGCTGGACGGTGAACCTATTGAAAGAGTAAATTCTATTTAGGTACCTGGGTCATATTCTGACAGAGGATTTTCGTGATAACTTGATATAGGACACGAACGGAAGTCTATGGCTGTTCGGTGTTATATGCTCGCACGCCGGTTTGCGCGGTGCAGCAGGCAAAGCTGACCCTGTTTAGAACATATTGTCAAAGCTTCTATATTTGTCAACTTAGTTGATAGCAAATGCTGCGTGCAATGCACGTATATAGAGTGCAGTATAATAATGCATATCGCATTCTGATGAAACTGCCTAAATACTGCAGTGCGTCGAGCATGTTTGCCGACGCCAGGGTGTCCGATTACTTCGCGGTGATTAGATTTCGGGTTGCGAATTTTTGATCCCGCATCCGTGATTCTAAGAACGAGATCCTCAGCTTGTGCTACGAGTGCCCAGAGAATCCCATACTAAAATATTGGCGTGTCGTACATCGCGACTATAACTGTAAATACATACATAGATAGTACGAACCCCCATTTGAGGGCAATTTTAGTATTAACTTATGATTTCAGTTCAGTCGAATTGTCTTTTATTTATTGTATCCCTACAATTATATTTTCATTTTGTTTTTAACATTTAGTGATATTTGAAATGAGAGAAAAAAGCCTAAAATAAATGACTATTTATTTCAGGCTTTAATAGATCCTACCCAGTCGAATACAGGGCGGGTCGCTAGTGTAACATAAAATTAAAGATTATTAATATTAGGTACATGAAATTAGCGTTTTGTCGTACTGACCACTTTGATCTGAATCTTTAGTTCAGAATTTCAAATTCAAATTTATAAATTAATTTAGCTGGTACATTTGAGTTTTGAAAACAGTCATTAATTTGTTTTTTCCTCATTATTTTATTATTTGGCGTCGTTTATTACCACACAATGGAAAACATGAAATATCGGTATATTTACGAGTACAAGTTCTACCGTGGCACCAGTGCTGCAGAAACAGCTCGAAGGATTAATGATATGTACGGCGCTGGTGTCGCAAAAAAAAGCACGGTACGTTTTTGGTTTCAACGTTTTCGTTCTGGAAATTTCGACCTTCAGAACCAACCCCGTGGACGGCCGGAGACCAAAGTGGAAAATGAAGAATTAAAGGCTAATGTGAAAGCAGATCCATCACAAAGCACTTCAGAGATAGCTCCAGGCTTCGGGTAAGTGATAAAACTGTATTAATCCACTTGAAGCAAATCGGGAAAGTAAACGATTGGTACCTCATGAATTGAGTGAATCGCACTTGCAAACACACGTCGACTGCTTTGTTACTTTGCTCAACCGACACAATAATGAAGGGATTTTAAATCGCATCATTACTTGTGATGAAAAGTGGATACTGTACGATAATCGGAAGCGCTCGCCGCAATGGCTGAACCCTGGAGACCCAGCCAAATCCTGCCCTAAACAAAAATTTACTCAAAAAAAGTTACTTGTGAGTGTTTGGTGGACTAGCGCCGGTGTCGTTCACTACAAAATCTGCAATCTAAAATCTGGCCAAACGATTACGGCAGATATCTATTGTGAGAAACTGCAAACCATGAAGGAAGAACTAGTTGCTAAACAACCGAGATTGGTCAATCGCTTTAGGCCACTGCTGCTTCACCACAACGCAAGACCACACACTGCACAACAAACAACCACTAAGTTAGATGAGCCACAATTGAAATGTCTGCGACATCCACCGTACTCCCCGGACCTTGCTCTAACAGATACAGAACCGGAATTTGGACAACTTCTTACAAGGAAAAAAATTCAACTCCGATGCGGCAGTCCAAACCGCCTTCAAAGAGGTTATTGATTCTTGCCCCCATGGTTTTTTTTAGTAAAGGGATCAATGAACTACCTATGAGATGGCAAAAGTGCATAGATAACAACGGTGCATACTTTGATTAATTAAATATATTTTACCAAAAAAAATTGACATTATATTCCTCAAGTACAAAATGCCAATTTCATATGTAAGGACCTAATTACTTAACATACTTAAATAAAGAAGTATTAATTTATATATAGCAATAATTTATATAGGATTCATTAGTAATGTCATAGTGGTCGACCGTCGTACACTCTGATAATGTTGAAAATACTGCAACGCCTCGCGCCTGTGTCTAAATGTAGAGTAGTAAAAATACCGAATTTGCAAAAATGTTATTAATAACGATTATTTCAAAAAGTGGTCTCTCACCCCTGTCCGTTTGGCGAAGTCCAATGTCACCGCGAGCTATGGGGAGAGCTCCGGAGGAGAATCAGAGTAACCGATCCAGCGGATCAGAAAGCAGAAGTGGCATTGGGCTGTCCATATAACTCAAAGAAGCGATAACCGATGGAGAAAAAAGGTTCTCGAGTGGCAGCTTCGTACCGGTAAGCGAAGTGGTGGGCGGCCTTCTACTAGATGGAGTGACGACCTGTTAAGAGATGCAGAAAGTCGATGGATGCAGGTGGCTCAGGATCGTGCCGTGTGGGGCATTCCTAGGGGGAGGGCTATGTTGACTGCTGACTTGTGACGGGGGCAATCCGTATGATAAAAAATATATAATCCCGCTGGGTTTCTTGCTGGTTCTTCCCAAGACAGAGATATTTTACAAACCATTGGTAAACAATAAAATGATAGAGGTTTGCAGTTGTGCGCGCATCACGAAAAAACTACTGGATAGATTTCAATTAGGTTTTTCTAAGTTTTATTTCTTAGGCACTTGGCCTTTATCTAAAAAACAATATTGTGATATCTTCATTTAATATAAAGTTATTAATATATTTTAGCTACAAACGGAGTAACGAATAACATTGTTAGATCTTTTTGATGTTTTTCCTTCGCACATACGAAAACTTTGTTAATATATCAAGCAACGCCGATGAAGTCGCGGGTCTAGTATTGAATAAAAATGATTCTGTTCTATTCTAAAAAGGCGTGGTGGATGTCATTACATGGTAACACCTAAATATTTTATGCTAAAACAACAGCAACAACAGCTTATCATGATGTAACACTGGTCAACTTCACCGCAGAATACTCTGTTTTTCCACCAGGGATAGAATAACGACCAACAAGATAATCGATCGAATGACATTGACGAAATCTCCAAATATAGAAAACACGGAAACAGTGAATATAACATACTAATTTACATGGTGTACAAAATCATGGTTGAAGGTTTATTGAAAACACTTACACTTAAGTAAAGACACAACCATAAATTTGCATGAAATACTTCACCCGTTTTAAGTTCTCAGTGATGAGAGAATTCTTTTGTCTAAAAGTGAAACGTTTAAAGGATATTACTCGTTTTTGTACACAAAATAATATAATTGAATGTTACTTTTTTGTTTAAGATTCGGAGTATGAACGTATGCCACCAATATTCGCTCTGGATCGTTACGACACATGCCTGAACGATGTTGATGGATTATACTGTGTGGTAAAGCTGGACTTGCATGCGGAGCCAAACAACGAGCTTATGAAATTAATTAAGGTCCAATATCTTTATTATTTTAGAATATAATAGAAGTAGTTTATTGTGCTAGTTGTAGGCTTTAGAGAATTAACATATTTTATATTTAACATATTAGGCATAGTTCGTGTAATAAACTTGTTTTACCTATTTTTAAATTTATGACGATAAAATTTTGTACAAGGTTTTCTTGCATATATCCTTAACATGACATGTGTATCCTTAACATGAAATATCCATAACCCTTTCATTGGTATAGGCAAAATACTTGCAGGCCAAGTTTCGTAATGCTGTCAAAAAATTAAACCATAATTATGTTCAATAAGACTCAACGGTCCTCGCTCCATCTAGCGTCGATGTAATAAAATTATTTCTACAGCTCTCAGTTCTTCCGCCATTTTGCAAAACTGTCATTTGAAAAAATTTGGCGTAAGTGAGGTGATTTTTGGGACGCTCCGGCAAAATCTATTTAATTTTCAAAATTGGCCGTGTAAAAATTGAGTAAATCTATTTTATTATATTGGTGAATGACTACTCTTTCGTATTCCGTTATAATTTCGGCAATATATAATATTGGTATCTAATTATAAAAGTGAATCTTCGAGCTTGCCAATGCCCGTGAACTGAATATGCTCGGCTAAATATTTGCCTATGCCCTGAAGTAAACTTATTTGTGGCGAAATACTTGCCAAAGCTTAGTTATATTTTTTAATTATTCCAGATGTCAAATAGGCAATTTGTTTACGTCTAATGATTTGGTTGATCAAAGAAAAAAACAAAGTAATGCGGAATCTTCAGAAGATAACACTCTTCTTAGAATATTGCCAAAAAAGCGACAAAAGAAAGAAACGAAACCAAATTCCAAGCTTGTAAACCCAAAAGAGCAAGACTGAGGAATCGTCGGATGATAACATTCCTCCGATTACTTTGTCACAGAAGCGACCAAAGGCAACGAAATTCTTATTTTACGGATTTTATCACGTTTAATTTTAACTTTATTAATTCCCGACGTTTCTGGTGCTTTACAGCACCTATGGTCACGGGGAGACCGAAGTGTTTGACGTCCCGATGTCATAATTAGCCTTCACCTTCAGTTTTTTATATTCATTTTTGGTTTGATCTACGTAGAATGAGCTTATAGTAAGTATCTTGAAGTCTTGCAGTGGTATGTTTGGGTTTAGATTTAATTTTATTAATTATAGGATCCCAAGCAGATGGTAGCACCCATCCATCTTCTCTATTAATATTGGGATGTTTTTAATTTCAATAGCCTCGCGAATCATCCATGGTAGCAATCGGTGTTCTATTGCAAGTATTTGTGGTCTATCAAATCTAATCTAATAACAGGGATGATCTTGAGCATGTTCACAAACTGCAGAATTCTTGGAGCGGCCGTGCTTCCCGGACATAGCATAAACATAAACAATATTAATAAGACTGTTTTTTATGAATACGTGATTTTTGTTTTGCGTGATATAAGTACTATGTTGCTGCGCCGATATTTATAATTTTTGTTTTATTTTTCTTCAAGTATTGGCAAAATAATGTACAAAGCAATTTCCTTACCGCTCATAGGCAAATATTATGCCACGCCTGAAAAACTATATTACAGATTTTTTTTTACATCGATACACTTGTTAACTTGTTATTACATAGACTCACTACCCTATTTGATCTTATTCTGCCTAGTTTGCAATGCCCGTTAAAGGGTTATAAAGGTCGGTTATATTTCTTTTTAAAGAGAAAGGGTAAGGAGGTATGTGGTTCATCTGATGGTAATTGATCGTCGCCGCATGAACACAAGTAACACCAGAGGAATCGTAGCTGTATTAACAGCCTTTAAGGAAGGAGTAAGGAAAAATCGCTGTCGATTGCAGATTCCGCAAACAAGAGTGAGGTATAAAAAATTTAGGAAATCACATAGTTGTGTACTGCCAACCATCCAGACGATGTGGATGGAATTGTAAATTTTGTCTCACAGTGCGATTGTGAAGCTTGACGGCTAAAATAAATTTAATAAAACATTAAACATATCGTTTTAATCTGATTGTATTCACATTGTTTTTTTTTTTCAGGAATATTCAGCACACACATCGAAACATTATAACCACACATACCTGGAAAGAGGAGTCTGTGTAACAAGAACATGTAGACAGTTTGCGGCAAATAAAAATTTAGCAAAAAATGAGGACCTAACTGAAGTCCTTGGGGTATGCCTCAATGATTCCATTCAGAAAGAATATAAAATAGAAGCAAAACTATCGAATATATACTATTGCGATAAACATAATGAACAAACAGACGTAGGTGTCAATGATTTTATTGTAGCAGGAGTGTTCGTAATGTTGATATTATTAGTAGTTCTAGGAACATTTTATGATGTATTTTACTATAGTACAGATGCACATGAGAATACCATGCAAGGTAATTTTTATATAATAATTTCTAGTAATAAATTAAAATGAAATAAAGTAAAATAAAAATAAATAATAAATATTGGTTTTCAGAAAATAAGATTTTGATAAATTTCTCACTGCGTAAAAATTGGCAAGAATTAGTAAATTATGAGATTTTCGACCAAAGATATGAGAGACTAAAAGGATTGAACGGCTTAAGGTCAGTTTCAAAGATTACTTGTTGAGGTAAGCCCACACCGAGACGCAATTTAGATAATCGAGGTGTATATTCGTGAGAGCCGTCTAGCGGCACCCATGAAGCTTAGTTTAAGGCTCTTATTCAAAGATGATCTTGAGTTTATACTCAAACTCCACGATGTCCTAAAATTTTCTCCATACGGTACGTAGTGGTGGTGTAAGAATATGTAATACCCCATATCCTGTTGCCAACCCGCCTGCCAAGCGTGGCAACTATGGTGAAATCCCCCCTATGAGGCAATCTATGATGGAGGCTTATGTTCACCAGTGGACTTTTAAGGGTTGAAGAAGATGAATAAGAAGAAGTCACATTTCCAGGTGGTAGGGTTTTTTTGTTGTCTAGTAGTTCACTTGGGTTGCAGCTGTTCATGGTATAGAGTAGCCACTTAACGTCATATTGACTGCTAGCTTTTTTTTTAATAAAATTGAGGTGACAAACAAACTCACAGACCACTTGATGGCAAGTGACTACTGAAGTCGATGGACACCCACAGCCAACTTCAAGCAAAAAAGGATGCGCTGTACAGATGGCTAATATGTAAGACACCTCACAACCTGTAATTATACTGGCTCTCTGAACCTAAATTTCATGTATCGGTGATTTGGAGCAGCATTACCAAAGCGAGGGTTTCAGGTGTATATGGGTAGATCTTTCTAGTAATGCTAGCCAGCTGTCGCAATCTTGGAAGGCTCTATGACCAGGTGTGGATTTAAAAAGGCAGTTGAAAAAGAAAAATGTAATTACGTTTTCTTCAAGTTGTAATTTAGTTTTAGTTTTTTCTTTTACTACTCTTATCTTTCTAGTCTGTGTATTGTGCGTACACAACGAATATAATGTTTATTTTTACAAGTATTATTGTATTTTATACGTGATAGAGCCATGCTGCAGCTATATTGGTAGTATAGTTGTGGCACGAATGGGTCGGCTCGACCGGGAAGGACCACGCTCACAGAATACCAGCGTAAAATAGCAGCTTAACACTGCTGTGTTTCATATGGTGAGTGTAGAGAACCAGAGACCCTTTTTACTGGTAAAGAGGCATTCCATCTTAGTCCTCACGGGTGACAACGCATCTGCAGTTTTAATTCTTTATTGAGGATAGATGTCTTTGGGTCACAGCAACCACTTACCATCAGGTGGACTGTGTGTTCGTTTTGTCACCCTATCCTATAAAATAAATTATCTGAGTATTATATTATATTTATATTTCTCATTGTTATATACTTAAAAACAATCGATAGATGCGTCATGACTTCACATATTTGTTCGCTTCAATATTATGATGAGGCAATAAATTTCGACTTTTACTTTCAGATTTATTACGACTTGTCTTATGATAATAGCTCACGTCATGTTTATATATTCAATGGGCTTTATCGACTCGCCTCACGACTTCGAAAAGGTACATAAAATTCTTGTCAGTTATTAACCGACTTCAAAAAATAGACGAGGTTCTCAATTTTGTATCTTCTTCAATTGTGGACCGATTTTAATAATTCTTTTTTTTATTAAGTAGGTACTTCAGGGCTGGTATCATACAAATTTGGAGAAAATGTTTCACCCCTAAACGTGAATAATAAGGGATGAAGTTTTTAAGCTAACCGTTTAGACGATATTCGAGCTTTTGATATTCGTTAGTCCACTTAAATGAGTTAAAAATGAGACTTTAAAAAGGTCATATAAACTTACAACAAAATAATAAGATAATTTCTGCATTATAGCTTCAGAAGTTAATTAAACAAAATAGTTTAATACTTCTATACACTACGTCTTAGTATCAAGACCACCCTCTATTTAACGAAAAATAATCATCCAAATCGGTTCAAAATTAACAAAGGTATCGCGATCGCGATAACGAAACATACAGTCGAATTGTAATCCTCGTCATTTTTTGAACTCCGCTCAAACCAACAATACAAACAATACGATACAGCAGTTATCTAAATGTCCGCACGCAGTTAGTTAAAATAATTAAAAATATGGTACACATTCTCTGTAAAATCCTTGTCCTGTAACAAGAGGAGTTCCCCAATGATACATACTGGGTCCTCTTTTATTCATACTGTATATTGCAGATGTTAATATAGCTATTCAGAACTGTAAATATCATATGTATGCAGACGACTTGCAGGTATATCTGTACTTTGTTCCAAGTCAAAATAACTGGGCAGTTAAAAAGTTAAATAGAGATCTAACAAAAATCACCCAGTGGTCTGTGGTGATGCAGTACAGACTAAAAGTAAACCAAATACGTGACTTTTTGAATGAAGATCTGCGCGTTAAGCTCTGCAACTCCTTTTACTCTCCAGGCTAAATATGCCGATACGGTATATGGACCAAGGCTACTTTCGAAAACTGACCGAATAATTCAGAGGATCCAAAATGCTTGTGCCAGATATATACACCATATTCCCCCACGAACTCACGTCAGTCCCTGATTAAACAAATCAAAGTTATTATGAATGCCCCAATTTGCATCGACGCTACATTTGGCATCACTAATGTTCGGTGTCTTTCAAAACAAAAAGCCCGGGTATCTGTTAGAAAAACTAAAATGGCGCAAGGACGGTAATTTTAAGGACATTCGAATAAAATCAAATGTCCTTTCGATACTAAAACACAACAGCAGTATTCGCGGTAGTTTCCGATATGCAGCTACTAAATTTTGGAACAACTTGCCCCACCTATCCGTCAACTAAATAGAATCAGCCTTTTAAGGTAATAGTAAAATAATACTTTTGTCGGTTTAACTTTTAGGGAGGATAAATAGCTGCATTATATGTTCATACCATAATATAAATATAAAATATCTTTATTGTTTTATTGTAAATATTCATTATATTATTTATTATATACACTTATATATACTGCATAACTAAAGTTCCCATCCTTTTGCATTTCCATTATTTAATTTAATTATTTTGATAACATATTTCTCGAACATTGAAAAAAACAGTTCAACCTCAATGGGCATTGTTAAAAACCAACGCTACCCCAATCGTAAGATAGCATTATGTTGAGTCAGTGCCCTTTTCAGCATCACATCACTCATGCAATTGGATCATTTTATGTCTGTTTTCTCTTATTTAATTTTACCTTTGATGTTCTTATATACTAAAACTGTATGAGTGTAAGTTGCTGAATAAATACATGTCTATGTCTATGTCTAATAACAAAGCAAAAAAAACGTGCGTGTCAGCTCTGACGCGTGACTGGAGCTTACTCCTGAAAAACGATTGTCTTAAAATATATACAACAGGCCAAGGAAGTATAAGAACCCGTATATTTATTTCTATTGATTTGATGAAATATATTATACAAATTATATAACATAAAAATATATGATTATATTACATTATTCATTTCGAGAATAGTAACATCATTATTAAATATTGTGACAATATTTTGTTAATTTTATTAACTTCACTCTATATAATTATGTTTTTTATGTTTTATTTAAGGATTTAAATAATAGGAACTAGGTAAATATATTATTTAATAAGTAGCGTCCTTTACAAAGTTCTAAAATGGGAGAGAAAAATAGAATATCATGCAAGGTAATTTTATATAATAATTTCTAGTAATAAATAAATAATGAAATAAAGTAAAATAAAAATAAATGATAAATATTGGTTTTCAGAAAATAAGATTTTGATAAATTTCTCACTGCGTAAAAATTGGCATGAATTAGTAAATTATGAGATTTTCGACAAAAGATATGAGAGACTAAAAGGATTGAACGGCTTAAGGTCAGTATCAAAGATTACTTGTTGAGGTAAGCCCACACCGAGACGCAATTTAGATAATCGAGGTGTATATTCGTGAGGGCCGTCTAGCGGCACCCATGAAGCTTAGTTTAAGGCTGTTATTCAAAGATGATCTTGAGTTTATACTCAAACTCCACGATGTCCTAAAATTTTCTCCATACGGTACGTAGTGGTTTTGTAAGAATATGTAATACCCCATATCCTGTTGCCAACCCGCCTGCCAAGCGTGGCAACTATGGTGAAATTCCCCCTATGAGGCAATCTATGATGAAGGCTTATGTTCACCAGTGGACTTTTAAGGGTTGAAGAAGATGAATAAGAAGAAGTCACATTTCCAGGTGGTAGGGTTTT
Organism: Parnassius orleans; assembly: GCA_029286625.1. Taxonomy (NCBI): domain Eukaryota; kingdom Metazoa; phylum Arthropoda; class Insecta; order Lepidoptera; family Papilionidae; genus Parnassius; species Parnassius orleans. The sequence continues at coordinate 1,332,450 of JAGSMP010000222.1, forward strand.
TTTGTTGTCTAGTAGTTCACTTGGGTTGCAGCTGTCCATGGTATAGAGTAGCCACTTAACGTCAGATTGACTGCTAGCTTTTTTTTATAAAATTGAGGTGACAAACAAACTCACAGACCACCTGATGGCAAGTGACTACTGAAGTCGATGGACACCCACAGCCAACTTCAAGCAAAGAAGGATGCGCTGTACAGATGGCTAATATGTAAGACACCTCACAACCTGTAATTATATTGGCTCTCTGAACCAAAATTTCATGTATCGGTGATTTGGAGCAGCATTGCCAAAGCGAGGGTTTCAGGTGTATATGGGTAGATCTTTCTAGTAATGCTAGCCAACTGTCGCAATCTTGGAAGGCTCTATCACCAGGTGTGGATTTAAAAAGGCAGTTGAAAAAAGAAAAAATGTAATTACGTTTTTCTTCAAGTTGTAATTTAGTTTTAGTTTTTTTCTTTTACTACTCTTATCTTTCTAGTCTATGTATTGTGCGTACACAACGAATATAATTTTTTTTTACAAGTATTATTGTATTTTATACGTGATAGAGCCATGCTGCAGCTATATTGGTAGTATAGTTGTGGCACGAATGGGTTGGCTCGACCGGGGAAGGACTACGCTCTCACAGAATACCAGCGTAAAATAGCAGCTTAACACTACTGTGCTTCGTATGGTGAGTGTAGATAACCGGAGACCCTTTTTAATGGTAAAGAGGCATTCCATCTAAGTCCTTACGGGTGACAACGCATCTGCATTTTAATTCTTTATTGAGGATAGATGTAGATATCTATGGGTCACAGCAACCACTTACCATCAGGTGGACTGTGTGTTCGTTTTGTCACCCTATCCTATAAAATAAATTATCTGAGTATTATATTATATTTATATTTCTCATTGTTATATACTTAAAAACAATCGATAGATGCGTCATGACTTCACATATTTGTTCGCTTCAATATTATGAAGAGGCAATAAATTTCGACTTTTACTTTCAGATTTATTACGACTTGTCTTATGATAATAGCTCACGTCATGTTTATATATTCAATGGGCTTTATCGACTCGCCTCACGACTTCGAAAAGGTACATAAAATTCTTGTCAGTTATTAACCGACTTCAAAAAATAGACGAGGTTCTCAATTTTGTATCTTCTTCAATTGTGGACCGATTTAATAATTTTTTTTTATTAAGTAGGTACTTCAGGGCTGGTATCATACAAATTTGAGAAAATGTTTCACCCTAAACGTGAATAATAAGGGATGAAGTTTTTAAGCTAACCGTTTAGACGATATTCGAGCTTTTGATATTCGTTAGTCCACTTAAATGAGTTAAAAATGAGACTTTAAAAAAAGGTCATATAAACTTACAACAAAATAATAAGATAATTTCTGCATTATAGCTTCAGAAGTTAATTAAACAAAATAGTTTAATACTTCTATACACTACGTCTTAGTATCAAGACCACCCTCTATTTAACGAAAAATAATCATCCAAATCGGTTCAAAATTAACAAAGGTATCGCGATCGCGATAACGAAACATACAGTCGAATTGTAATCCTCGTCATTTTTTGAACTCCGCTCAAACCAACAATACAAACAATACGATACAGCAGTTATCTAAATGTCCGCACGCAGTTAGTTAAAATAATTAAAAATATGGTACCCATTCTCTGTAAAATCCTTGTCCTGTAACAAGAGGAGTTCCCCAATGATACATACTGGGTCCTCTTTTATTCATACTGTATATTGCAGATGTTAATATAGCTATTCAGAACTGTAAATATCATATGTATGCAGACGACTTGCAGGTATATCTGTACTTTGTTCCAAGTCAAAATAACTGGGCAGTTAAAAAGTTAAATAGAGATCTAAAAAATCACCCAGTGGTCTGTGGTGATGCAGTACAGACTAAAAGTAAACCAAATACGTGACTTTTTGAATGAAGATCTGCGCGTTAAGCTCTGCAACTCCCTTTTACTCTCCAGGCTAAACTATGCCGATACGGTATATGGACCAAGGCTACTTTCGAAAACTGACCGAATAATTCAGAGGATCCAAAATGCTTGTGCCAGATATATACACCATATTCCCCCACGAACTCACGTCAGTCCCTGATTAAACAAATCAAAGTTATTATGAATGCCCCAATTTGCATCGACGCTACATTTGGCATCACTAATGTTCGGTGTCTTTCAAAACAAAAAGCCCGGGTATCTGTTAGAAAAACTAAAATGGCGCAAGGACGGTAATTTTAAGGACATTCGAATAAAATCAAATGTCCTTTCGATACTAAAACACAACGGCAGTATTCCGCGGTAGTTTCCGATATGCAGCTACTAAATTTTGGAACAACTTGCCCCCACCTACCCGTCAACTAAATAGAATCAGCCTTTTTAAGGTAATAGTAAAATAATACTTTTGTCGGTTTAACTTTTAGGGAGGATAAATAGCTGCATTATATGTTCATACCATAATATAAATATCTTTATTGTTTTATTGTAAATACTCATTATATTATTTTTTATATACACTTATATATACTGCATAACTAAAGTTCCCATCCTTTTGCATTTCCATTATTTAATTTAATTATTTTGATAACATCTTTCTCGAACATTGAAATAAACAGTCCAACCTCAATGGGTATTGTTAAAAACCAACGCTACCCCAATCGTGAGATAGCATTATGTTGAGTCAGTGCCCTTTTCAGCATCACATCACTCCTGCAATCGGATCATTTTATGTCTGTTTTCTCTTATTTAATTTTACCTTTGATGTTTTTATATATTAAAACTGTATGAGTGTAAGTTGCTGAATAAATGCATGTCTATGTCTATGTCTATGTCTAATAACAAAACAAAACAAACGTGCGTGTCAGCTCTGACGCGTGACTGGAGCTTACTCCTGAAAAACGATTGTCTTAAAATATATACAACAGGCCAAGGAAGTATAAGAACTATTTATTTCTATTGATTTGATGAAATATATTATACAAATTATATTACATAAAAATATATGATTATATTACATTATTCATTTCGAGAATAGTAACATCATTATTAAATATTGTGACAATGTTTTGTTAATTTTATTAACTTCACTCTATATAAATTATGTTTTTTTATGTTTTATTTAAGGATTTAAATAATAGGAACTGGGTAAATATATTATTTAATAGGTAGCACGTCCTTTACAAAAAAGTACTAAAATGGAAGAGAAAAAATAGAATATCGTGTTGTTAAGAAACATTAAAACTATTTTTATTCTTTCGTCTTTGACATAATATAAAATCAACATATATAAATAAAAATCAAACTTTAAATATTGAAAACTCTAAAAATTGTCGTTTGATATTGTATATTATACTGAATACTATAGCCAAATAATAGAAACAGCGGTCACGCTGTTATGCTAGCCCCATCACGCTTTCCACATATTTAGAAAGAGAAAGAGAGTGAGGAAGGAGAGAGGGAAGTGAAATGCGCGACTATGTTGCGCAGAGAAAAGCCATAACGGCTTCCCTTTTTGTTAACGCTTGATTTTATTACCCATCTATTTTTCATACCGTGCGCTATATATGAAACTATTCTTCCTTAAGAATCGTTTAATTTTCACTCCTTAATCAATAAACTCCAACAATCAGGTGGTATAAAAACTATATACTTTCCAGACGTATGAGACGTTCCATTTTCACCTAATATACAACGGGCTGATGATCGTGCAGATTTTCTTCGTAATGGCGGCGTTTCTGCAGGCGTACAACATTCAGATACGATCCGAGACAAAGCCAATTAAATGGTCACAGCTGCCGAAGCTGTTTTTCGTAAGATGGTGCAGGTAAGGATTATCGATTTACAAAATAAAATTTATTTATAATTATAGAACAAGCTATAACACCCTATTTCAACCCCTCAGAGGTTAAATTTTTCAAAATCGTTGGTGGGTGTCTACGTCGAGAAAGGAGTATATATGCCAAATTTTAAGTCAATCGGATGTATAGTTTTGGAAATCTCGTGATGAGTGAGTCAGTGGTATTTCACTGATCTATACATATAATAAATCTGTAGAAAAGTCGTGTCTGTGATTCTAACATTTCCTGGAAAAAAAAAGTCCAGATTTCCATGAAATTTTGTATGTACGTATGTAACTAGTGAACCAGGGCCACTTATAGGCTGCCTATTAATATTTTTATCCGATTATGGAAAAAAAAAGATGTTTATATTTTTTTATTCCTTTATAAGATTTCTTTTAAATGGTTGCTAATTATGCTATTTCTTGTAAGGGGATAACGTAGTGTTATTTCAAATCATCAGCATCATCATCATCATTACAGCCCTTCACAAGTCCACTGCTGTCCACTGCACGGTCCTGAGACACCTGCATCCATGGACTTCCTGCATGTCTTACCAGGCCGTCACTCCATCTAGAGAGGGGACGCCCTACACTTCGTCCGCCGGTACGAGGCTGCCACTCGAGAACCTTTTTTCCCCATCGGTTGTCGGTTCTTCGAGCTATATGGCCGACCCATTGCCACTTCAGCTTACTAATCCGTTGGGCTATGTCGATCACTCTGGTTCTACTGCGGATATCTTCATTTCTAAGTTTATCACGCAGAGAAACTCCGAGCATAGCCCTCTTCATAACTCGCTGAGCGACCTTGAGCTACCTCATCCGGTCAGCAGTGAAGGACCACGTCTTAGTTCCATAGGTCATCACTGGCAACACGCACTGGTTGTACAGTCTTGGTTTCAAGTTTTGAGGTATACCTGACGAGAAGATGTGCCGTAATTTCCCGAACGCTGCCCAGCCGAGTTGAATCCATCGATTGACCTCTCGGTCGAAGTTGGACTTACCTAGTCCGATTATTTGTCCCAGGTAAACATACTCGTCGACAACTTCGAAGTTAGTGCTCGTAACAACTACAAGCATAGGTGTGACATGGACGTTATACATGATCTTTGTTTTGTCCATGTTCATCTTAAGACCTATTCGTTGGGAGGCACTATTGAGATCATTGAGCATAGTGCTTAAGTCTCCAGCGATTCTGCCATAAGGACTATATCGTAGGCAAATCGAAGATGAGTGATGTACTCGCCATTGATGTTAATACTGGATCCTTTCCAGTCCAGAAGCTTGAAAATGTCTTCCTATGCAGCGGTGAAGAGTTTCGGTGATATTACGTCACCCTGTCTTACACCTCTCTGCAGTTGGATAGGTTTCGTACTCTGGTTCTGTACTCAGATAGCCATCGTAGCCCTACTGTACCAGCACTTCAGCACTTCGATATACCGACAGTCAACTTGGCACCGCTGAAGGGACTGCAGCACCGCCCAAATTTCGACGGAATCAAAGGCTTTCTCATAGTCCACATACGCCAAACATAGTGGCACATTGCACTCCTCGGACTTCAAGTCAATCGGATTCAATTCGGCTCAGAAGGGAAATCGGTCTATAGTTCTTCAAGAGCGCGCTGACGCCTTTCTTGAAGAACAATACTACCGCACTTCTGCTCCACGCCTCTGGAGTAGTACCACCATGGAGGACAGAATTGAAAGAGCTTCTGAAGGATTTCAAGTACTGGTTTTCCACCCGTTTTCAGAAGCTCCGCTGTAATTCCATTCTCGCCCGGGGCATTGCTGTTTTTAAGATGATGGAGAGCCATTCTAAACTCGCTTAGACTGACGTCCGTGATATCATCGGAATAGTGTCGGATAAGACTTGCTCTTGGATCGTTACTCAAACGTGCGTGGGACTCCAACGATGATGTGAACAGCTGCCCATAGAACCTTTCAATCTCACTCAAAATTTCAGGTGTTCAGGAAACAATTCAGTTGACTCTTTCTGGCAGACAAATCTCAAGCAAAAACTTTGGAGCCCTGGTTCCGCTCGATCGCTTCTTCAATGCGAGCTGTGTTGAAGTTTCGTAAGTCTCACCGCATGCATTTTGAGATCTGTCTGCTTAGTTGCCTGTATGCTGTCATACCTGCTGATGACTGCAGCTTCATTTCCCTTGTAACAGCCATGAGATTAAGAGTGTGATCGGAGAGTTTTTGGGTTTTTCTGCGATGGGTCTTGCAGAACTTAGCTCCGACCGCATGGACAGTTTCCACGAGCTTGTCATTCGTATCGTTTACTGTATTGCAGCCTTCTAGGCACTGAAAACAATTTTGTGTATATATATAATAATTGTTTCTAGTCTGGATGTTTGTCCTTGTGCAATTTATGTTTGTAAACTGCCTCCACGATACAGGAGAAAATCCTAGTGTGGGGGTAACGTTTTTTAAAACAAAAAGAAAGAAAGAAGCCCATGACCAGCAGTATACTATTAAATTAATACTGACTGATAAAGAAGATGGTATTTACATCTCGAGTATAAGATGTTGCCGTGTGGTTGCGGCGTAAATGTACGAGAATACATCATCTCATTCCGTCCCGTGGGTGTCGTAATAGGCGACTATAGGGTATGCCAAAAGATTGTATAGCTTCTAATACATGCCTAATCATCATCGCGTTTACGCCAGGCGTAAAATACCCAGACTCACGACATTTTTTAATAGAATAAGGGTAACAAATGAGCACACAGACCACCTGATGGTAAGTGGATGCTGCGGCCCATAGATATCTACATCTATTCTCAATAAAGAATTAAAATGCAGATGCATTGTCATCCCTAGAATGCCTCGTTTCGAGTAAAAGGGGCTTCCAGTTCTCTATATCTACAAAACACAGCAGCATTAAGCTACTATTTTATTATGGTATTATGTGAGAGCGTGGTTCTTGTCCGATTGAACTGACCCATTCCTGCTACAGCCATAATATAGCTGCAGCATAGTTCTACCACGTAATATAAGGAATCATTATATAATGATATTTTAGATTGACCCCAGCCAACGCAGTGATGATCGCGTTCTCAGCCACTTGGCTTCGGCACATCGGATCTGGTCCGCTATGGAAGCATTACGTCACCAACACCGTGGTGGCTGACTGCCGGAGCTATTGGTGGCTACATGTCCTCTACCTCAATAATTATTTTTCAGACGATAAACTGTGCGCCGCACAGACCTGGTAAGTAATTTGTTTTATTTATTTATTCGGATTGCCAACATAAGAAACAGCTTAATATAATAATAATCTTCTCATCGAATGAACCGGCTACTGCTAGGGATACGGCTCCTCAGGCCTCAGACCAGCAGTCACATGTGGAGACCGCCATGGATCTTCCCGCTCTGGTTGATTCAGGCGATGATGGAATGGTCACCCACCAACTAGAGCAGATGATGAGTAAATTGGAGGAAGCGATTGTGGAAACGCGCTGTACGCCTCGCGAAAATCGACCGCAGCTCCCGCGCATAACTCTAAGCAAGCGGAATCGGGATGTCGTGACTGCCCTGAACTCATTGCTGGCAACCTACTTGGAAACCAGCCGGACCCTCTGCGATACGGACTCAATACTTTTTGGCACCGCTTTGGCAGTTTTCTGCATTTTTGGTGCCAAACTTCCCACGTCTGGACGTGATACTGGGCAAAGTAGCGCTATCCCAGCCTGGAGAAGAAGGATTGAGGATCGTATCGCAAAGGCAAGGGCCCTCATCGGCAGACTGATAAGCTTCAGGTCGGGCAATAATAGGCCGAGAATTCTGCGCACCGTCAGGATGGCGTTTGCTGGGACAAATATCAGTTTGTCCCAGCCGGATATAACGCAAAAACTGACGGAGCGCATAGAAGACCTGAAGCAGAGAATCGCTGCTTGGGGGAAGCGGATTCGGCGATATACCGAGAGGTCGACACGGTTCAACCAGAATCGTCTCTTCTAGAGTGATCAGAAGAGGCTCTATGAATCATTGGAGCGGCCAATGGTACGTGCAACGGGCTCAGCACCGAATCAGGCCGACACTATCGCATTCTGGCGTGACCTGTGGTCAGAGCCCGTAAACCACAGCGAGGGCCCTCGGACGGAAGTTGTGGCGAGTCAGCGTGCGAATGTTACGCCCATGGACCCCGTCATCATAACGCCGGATGACGTAGCTGAGGCGGTCTGTAGGGCTCCGAACTGGAAAAGTCCGGGACTCGACGGACTGCATCACTACTGGCTGAAGGGGTTCGTGGTGTGTCACGCTGTGCTCGCCCGACAGTTTCAAGAAGCTCTTGAACAGAAGTCGCTCCCGAGCCTCTTCACTACTGGGATCACTCATTTGGTTCCTAAAAACCAAGATACCACAGACCCAAGCAAATACCGCCCCATTACGTGTCTACCTACCATATACAAAACACTAACATCCATTTTGAGCGCGAGGATCACTCGTCACCTGAACTCAAATCAGGTGATGTCGCGCGTTCAAAATGGATTTCGGGGCGGTGGTCGTGGAACCAAGGAACCATTCCTCATTGACGCGGTCATTGGCAAGGTGGTTAAACGCAAACGTCGGAACCTCTCCGCCGCATGGATTGACTACAAAAAGGCATTCGACTCGGTGCCTCATACATGGCTAAAGAGGGTTCTGGAGTTGTACAAAGTTGACTGTACAGTTCGAGACTTCCTCGGGTAGTGTATGGGGCAGTGGAGTACGATCCTTTGTCATCTAGGTGAGCGGATGACGGCTGCGGAGAACCACATAAGGATAAGAAGGGGTATCTTCCATGGCGATTATTTGAGTCCAATATGCTTCTGCTTCTCTCTGTACCCTCTCAGTACCTTACTGGAGGTTCTGGGAGGGGATTTCAGCTTCGCAAAGGAGATACAAAAGTGACCCACCTTTTCTATATGGATGATCTCAAGTTGTTCGCCTCCGGTCGCTCCCATCTTATGGAATTGCTAAACATCACTTGTGATTTTAGCAATTCTATTAGAATGGAGCTGGGGACGGATAAGTGTGCGGTCTTCCATGTCGAAAGGGGTAGGGTTGCTAACTCTGAGGGCATAGACTTATCTATGCCCATCATCATAAGGACCCTATCCGAGGCTGAAACATACCGATACCTGGGTATGTCACAGAACAAAGGTATCGAAGAGGCGGACATGAAACAGTTAGTTTGCGATGTGTTTTATGCACGCTTGTCAAAAGTTCTCGACAGTCTTTTGTCGAGCGTTAATAAGACACACGCATATAACGGTTGGATCATGCCTGTTCTCATGTATACCTTCGCCATACGCAGGTGGACTCAGACCGAACTGAATGCTCTGGATAGAAAAGTGATAATAAAGTGACAACTGTAATGACGTCCCACAGGATGCATCATCCGAGATCGTCAGTAATGAGGCTGTACTTGCCGCGGAAACATGGTGGGCGCGGCTTTTTTGTATTTTTTGTAGACCTTAAAAACCCGCGCCCACCATGGAACGAGCACATGGGCATAGTCGCGAAGTGTGCAGCCTCCGCAATTACTTCCTGACGAAATCGGATGATCCATTATACAGGGACGTCATTTCGTGTGATAAAGGGCTAACCCCTCTATCCTTAGCCAACGAGCAATGGCAAGACCCAGGAGTACAGTGCATTTCCGACCAGGAGACCGTATGGAAGGAGAAGGAGCTCCACAGGAGGTTCTACAAGGCTCTTCATGAGCCTTTCATAGACACAGTTGCCTCCCTCCACTGGCTACGTTTTGGTGACCTCTTCGGCAAAACCGTGGGTTTTGTCTGTGCAATACAGGATCAGGTTATTAAGACCAACAACTATCGGAGATGCATCCTAAAGGATGGCACCGTCGACATCTGTCGAGCTTGTCGCCATCCTGGTGAATCACTTAGGCATGTCATCTCTGGTTGTTCGGCGCTTTCTAACTCTGAGTGCTTGCACAGGCACAATCTATTAGCCAGGATTCTACACCAGGAGCTCGCTCTGAAATACGATCTCGTGGTTCCGCAACTGCCTTATTATAAGTACTTGTCGGAAGCCGTGCTCGAAAATGACCGCGCCAGGCTCTACTGGGACCGGGCCATCGTCACAGACAGGACTATTCTTGCGAATAAGCCTGATATTGTGCTGATGGACCGGGCACAATCAAGGATATTTTTGGTCGACATTACCATTCCTTATGACGAAAACCTCGTGAAAGCCGAAACGGATAAGCGAACAAAATATCTGGACCTGGCCCACGAGGTGACCGACATGTGGGGTGGTCTGCCGACCGAAATTATACCTGTGGTTGTTTCTGCGAACGGGCTAATCCCAGTCAGTCTTTCAGGTCATCTGAGGCGATTGGGACTCCGTGACGGACCGCTCCGGACTCAGATGCAGAAAAGTGGTGCTCCTCGATACCGTCCGCATCGTCCGCCTGTTTCTTTCCCTTTCTTCCTAACCCTTTTTGTTTGGTCTCTCTTGCCGAAGGCTTCCATCTGGTTGGGTTTTTATTTATTTATGTACTTTCATGTATTTATTTTATTTTATTGATATTTATGTATATTTATCATTTTCATTTACATTTATATATTTATACAGCCCAACCAGATGAGAAAACTATATAGATACCCCACAATAATAATAATATTCTTTATTTCGGACAACAAAAGTCCATTGTGTTAGTATGCATAACAAGACACTTCAAAACTAGTGTTATAATTATATAGTATTATAGTAACCTATTTAATTTTTGAAGTGAAAACTTCTTTAGAATCATTGAAACTGGATGAAACGAAAAAGCGATACTAAAAAGACACAAACATGTACATGTATGGGATTTAGCTTGCGATAAATGAGATAGAATACAATATACTGTGGTTTTCTATTATCACGATCTCCTCTTTGTGCGGTGTTACGTTGCCTTTTCTGAAGGTTTCCCTTCTACCGCGTTTGTACTGCACACATTTTGGGGATGATCTTATAAGAAGCCTTAGTTGATTATGCTTTAGGATGCATCTCCGCCACCGTTTTTTGGATGCTGGTAAAATCATTCGTTCGATTGCTCGGAAACATCTGTGAAGCACTGCAATAACGGGAAAGTCCCAGCAACATTCTAAATATATTATAATATTGGATGTGTTGAGCATTCGGCGTCCTTTTAGTGTAGTTGACCCATAGATTTCCCGTGTAAAATCTCTGACAGTATGCCTCGATAATCATAATTTTAACCTGGTCAGTACAGCGAGAACAGCTCTTTCTCATTTTTTTCTTTTTAAAAACTAGGATTTTCTCCTGTATTATGGGGGCAGTTTACATACAGAAATTCCACAAGGACAAACATTCAGACCCGGAACAATTGTTTGTAGGCTATACAAATACTTGTCCCGTGCGGGATTCGATCCCGCGGCCTTTAGCGCTGCAACTCATTGTTAAGCTACTTCGCCACGGAGCCGTCGGTTACTGCTCTTATTTAGGAAGTCACAGCATGCGTTCTGTTAGAAAGAGTTGCAATTACAGTTCGCATGGTAAGAGCAGTTCAATGTATAATTAATAAAATCAGGCGTTACTTTGCGAAAATCCATTATATTAAAGATCAAGTAAGTTCTGAGGGAATCTTGCTAGATACCACTACACCAGTATCTATCTATGTATTTATCACCAGTATCATTACCTCGTGTCATCCCGTAGAGGTCGTAAAAGGCGACATAAGGAAACAAAAAGGTGATGGGCAGCATTGTATTTCTTTATAAGAACTAAAAAATATGGGTAGACCGAGGCGATTCGGATCACAGGGCGAAAATATTTAAATAAATCAAATATCGCGGCTGTCAGAGCGCTAGTAGTCACCTCTCAAGGTCATATCTCTTCCCTCACACTTCTTGACAAAAACAGTATTTGATTTTGTAAGCGGATCAGTGCAGGTGACGCTCGCCTTTGACTCGGGCGCCCAAGCGTGTAACAATTTCGGCGCGAAACTAAGGTACGTACTTCAGATTATTGTTTGCCATTTTACAGAATTACATTGAGGTATTGAATTTATTTGTTTAAATTTACTAATAATGTATTTTATTATAATAATTTACTTGCGTGTTCGTATATTTTAGTGCGTATTCGGGTAAAACTGTTGAGTAAGATCTTCTATGATATGGGGCGAATTGGATCACGTTGTACGGGGTGAACTGGATCACTACAGAATTTGTGACATTATTTTTATCACATTATTGTAGTTATTTGGCCAATTTGTTTGTTGTTGTAGATGGTTCGCAGATATATAAGGAAGACCAAGCAAGGTCAGTGAAGTCCTGAGACTATGGTAAAAGCTGCTGATGAAGTTTTGACCAAAAAACTAACCATGCGTTGGGCAACTAAGGTATACGGAGTGCCGTTCACGAGTTTGCAAAGGAGAGTCACATTATCCAGGGACATAATTAAGCATCGAGGCCGAATACGAGCGATAGACGAGGATAATGAAAAAAAGCTCGCTGACCGTTTGGTGAACCTAGCCAGTCGTGGATTCGGTATCACACCAAAATCTGTATGAAAATATAAAAATGAAGGCATATTTAGATAAGAAAACTTGGTAGTTAAGAAGAAGGTAGAAGGCAAAGAAAAGAACAACATTAAGCGAAAGCAACACCAGGGCTGAAAATTAAAAGTAAAACAGCCTCAAGAGACTGGCATTGTATTTATTGTTCTGAAATGTTTATTTATCCACCGTCGGAAGATTGGATACAATGCAATTCTTGTGAAGAGTGGCGCCATGAAAAGTGTGCCGATAGAGGAGGAAGTAAAGGACCATAAACGTGTGATTTATGTGCCTTGTGATCACTGATCTCATAATGTAGGACATTAATTAGTTTCCAACACAGTTTTATCAAAATGTTTTAATTTGATTGAGATTTTTATGAAGGTTTTTGTTTGATCCAATTCACCCCTGTAGTTGGGGCGAATCGGATATTTCTTATTTTTTCTTTTTTTTTGTATTTTCATGGAAGAAAGTTTAAGTTAAATTTAAGTTTTACATTACTAAGTTGTGCTTTAATATGCAAAGAATGTAATGGTATCAATAAATACAATGTTTTTAATAATAATAATAATAATAATATGTTTATTTCAGATATACATATATGGATATGTACACATTTGTTAGTAATTAACATAAAAGAAGTTAGTAAAAAATATAATAATAATAATATTATTAACTTTGCAAGACAAAATTAACAATATAGCCTTTATAATCGACATAGCAATACCAAATACGTATAATATTCAAAAAAAAATACAAAACACAATAGCCGAAAAGATTAGTAAATATATTGAACTAAGCGAAGAAATTAAAAGAATATGGATATTAAATAAAGTTTTCATCGGTATAATTGTACTTTCAACTACAGGATTAATACCAAAATATTTGTATCACTGTCTTAAGCTATTAGATTTAACCTCAAATTTATATATTAAAATGCAAAAAGCACCTATTTTAAATACATGTCGCTTAGTGAGAAAATTTTTACAAATACCAGAAAATGCTCTGGATAAAACATCAAATCAATTCAAATCAATAGAAAACCAGCAATGATGACTACTTGGCTTAAAGCCCGTATCATCATAATGCCCTACATGGAGAAAAGAAAAAAAAAAAAGAGAAATTAAAAATAATAAAATAAGGATAAATAAATTATATCAATAGAACGAGAGCAATCAGTTAAGAAACTTGAATGTCCCACCGACATGCATTAGGATCCAATGCCTCTGAATGGGACAGTCAAGCTTATCTTGAAATATCCTCAAAACACAATTTCAGCTCTTCCGTAGTCTGCATATCATTGACGCAGTTCGCTTCCTTATGATGCTATAAAAATCATCAACACCTGCTTCAGCAAACGTGCTTGAAGCACTAAAGTATCTAGGAAGGCCCATTAGCATCCTGAAGGCATTATTATATTGAATTCGAAGCGCATTGTAGGTCCTCTGCGTATAGTTGTTATTTTTAATGCTTCATGAAAAATTGATCCGATTCGCCTCGGTCTACTAATACTGCGATTGCCAACCCTATCTGGATGCTTGGTAGTCCATCACTGTGCGATTTAGTAGGAGTTTTCTTCCTCGTTCTTATACGACTGACCATCAAGAAACGAGCTTGCTTCATCGTAGGAGATTCATCTTACTGAATTACCTTTATAGAATTAGGGTTTTAAATTACTACACAGTCCACCTCATGGTAAGTAGATGATGTGGCCCATAGACATCTACAAGTACATCTATCCTCGATTAAATCTAAATACGTTGTCACCCCTATTAACTAAAATGGAATGCCTCGTTACCAGTAAAAGGAAGTTGTGCACTGTCTAAGGGTAGCAGTTATTAACAATTTTTTTCATTAAATATGTTATATCTTTGAAGTGTTTGTCTGTAATATCGAAATTACTGCCTTTAAATGAGCTGAGGGAATTATTTAAATGCTATTAAGACATGGGTATCTATTTTTTAAATTTTCATCTTTACGAACCTCCTTGCCGATCCTACTTACTGATCTGCAGCTTTCAGAGGTAGCTTTAAATATGTAGCTACTAGTTGCGGGAATGACATTCCTCCGCCTTTACGTGAGTGTAATTCGAACTTTAATTTATAAATCACGATATAAAAATCATTTTATATACTTACAAAAAGCTCAACCTTGAGCCTCCAGCAGATATGTTTCTCCCAGCATCGTTGAGCATTTTATGTTTGTTGTTATTGTGTATTTACATAGCTTATCGTTACGTGATGGTCTCCGTCGCAATACCGGGAATACCGGGATGCATAACTCGTTTATTTTTATTTCTTTCGAACTTTTTATATAGAATTTATGCGTATAATATGTTTGTACATCTCTATTGTATTTATGTCTGTATATCTCTAAATGTATATATAGGTATAATATGTATTATGAGGCTCCGAAATATTTTAATTTATAAAGTAATTATAAAATATATATCATAAACACAACCAGGCGGATCTTGCGCGTATCTGTGGTTATGGTAGAATCATCAGCGCTGTAGGTTACCTTGCAGCATTACGCCGAGACATAATTTTTTCATTGACTCGATTCTGACCCCATCACTTGTAGTCTTAATCTGGCAATTTTTTAACTGTCCTTTTATTTATGTGATATGTATAGTTTCAGTGAATAAATGCCTGTCTTTCGTCTTTCTTTCTTTCTAACAAAACATATAGTCATATAGTCATTTTATAAACATATAGTCATTTTTATTTACTAGAAACCTTTTGGGAATATATTGGTTGCATCATTACAAACAATTTATATCATAATGATTTCTTATATTTACGCGAACACTACACATTGAATTAAACTACTTTTACGGATTATATCGCGTTTAATTAACTTATTTTATTAATTCCCGACGTTTCGTGGTAAAGCACAAATTTATATCATTATAAAAATCACAAATATTAAAATTTATAATAGGTAATTATAAAGTATGACCTCTGCGAAGCTAATTTTCGACGTTCGCAATATTAATCTCATAACGGAAGTACAATTGTCGCGGGCGCATCAAAGGCGACTGACGACACACAGGTAATAGGTCAAGTTCAAATGAGTAAGCGCCGCCACCTACACCTCTCCACCCCTTCTATGCCACGCGCTTTCTTTTCCTAATACATAGGTCACTCAATTTGAGATGCTCGAAATTTAAAAATGGAACGCACCCGTGTTATATGTTTCTAAAAGCAAATTTATTTAAACATAGAACTCCATAAGCCAATTGCTCAGTATTAAAAAAAAAAACAAAGTTCAATTAATTTTCCTGCAACGCTTCCCGCGCTTTTCATTTAAAACGATTGATCTTAACCATGAAATTTGGTTTAACCGAACAATTAAGTTTACAACGTTTACAATCAGCATTAGGGGACTCAGCTCCATCACGCGCAACAATTTTTAGGTGGTTTGCTGAATTCAAAAGGGGTAAAATTAATCTTAAATATGACCAAAGAACCGGGGCCCCGCACAGCAGTAACGGCAGAAAATGTATGGACTACTGAAATGTTGGTGCGAGAAGACCCACGAATCACATATACGGACATCGAAAAGATTGTAGGCATTAGTTCGGGGAGCATTCATACCATCCTACATCAACATCTTGGAGTGAGGAGGAGCTTTGTAGTCGATGGATCCCTCGTTTGCTCTCCGAAAGCGACAAACAGACTCGTGTGGATTGGTGCCATGAAATGCGTCTACGTTTTGAAAACGGGGCATCTAGGCGTGTTTCAGAAATCGTTACTGGTGACGAGAGATGGATCTATCAATATGATCCGGAAAATAAAAGGCAATCATCGGTATGGGTCTACTCAGAAGGACAGTTACCGACAAAACTGCAAAGACCTCGCAACGTCGGCAAAAAAATGGTGGCTAGTTTTTTTTCGCGGAGCGGAGATATGTCGACGTCAATGCTGGAAAATTGTAGGTCAGTCAACTCTGAATGGTATACTACAGTTGCATTACTCAAAGCTTTTCAAGCTGTGCGGAAGAGAAGACCAAAGACCGGGCTTCAGGGAATCATGCTGCATCACGATAACGCCTCTTCACATACCTCCCTTAGAACAAAAGCATTTATTGAGGAATCTGGTGTTGAAACTCTAAGTCACCCACCCTACAACCCTTACTTAGCTCCTTGTGATTTCTTTTTGTTCCCAAGAGTCAAAGAAAAAAATAAAATGGAAGTTTTTTTCAAGCGCCAAAGAAGCCGTGGCTGCCTACGAAGAAGCGATTTCCGACCTGTCAGATCAAGACTGGTAAAAGTGTTTTCAGAGATGGTTTAGGCGAATGGATCTTTGTATAGAGCATGATGGAGAATATTTTGAAAAGATGTAAAATAAATATTAATAGTATCTAGAATACTTTTTGTATATCTCAAAACTTATTGAGTGACCTACGTACTAGGACTATTACCGTTTAGATTAGAAGGTCCAATTAAAATATTTTTATTTTTGTGTGCAAATAAAAATTGAAGAAATATTTTTTTCTTACAGATGTTGTTGTTATGACGTAAATAATATATTCCCAAAAGATATTCAGTAAATTAAAAATTACCCTGTATAACATAAAAAGAAATATCCGATATAAAGATTGGTTTATTTCTTTATTTATTAGCATTTAAAAGTGATTTTTCCAGGCACGTGGCAGCAGATACCCAACTGTTTGTGACAGGAATGTTTGTGTACTTGGCAACCGAGTCAAATGGCAGGTGGTTGGCACTTGCGCTGTTATTGGTTGTGGGAATGATAGCGCCAGCCATGCACGTGTGGCTGCAGGACTTAGACGCGTTGGTTCTGATGTCGCCCGAGTAAGCGATTTATAATAATTTTCATTTAACGCCTCCTGTATGTGCATATATTATATTATGTGTGCATTTATGTATGAATGCGTGTGTAAATATATGGTCATATATTTTTTTTTTTACACTGCTAAACTTAGCCCATAGTTGCCACATTTGGTAGGTGGGTTGACAAACGCTTTTTTTTAATTATTTTGAGTTCGTCTCCTGTTTTATTCCTCTCTCGCCTCTTACGACACCAAAGGGATGGTATATACAGGGTATTTTTGAAACGCTCCCGAAAACGAAGACAGACGACAGTACTAACTATATCTTTGATGATGGGTGAAATATAAAATCGATCCTGATGAAAAAAAAATCATCTTCTCACAACGTTTTATTAGCTTTATTCACGCTCCATCGTGTTAGTATAGTTAAATAAAATGTTAATTTCATTTAAAAATCATGAAATACTTAAAATAAAACCAGCAGTGGAATTACTGAATTACAATCAGCTGACTAGGGGTCAATGTACGCGCGAACGCCGAATTCGCGCGGCCCGCAACTAGCGATGGTACCACAATACCTAATAATTTACAACACTTGTCTAAATACCTAACTTATCTACTTAACCTTTGCCACTGTGCTTGTCTCTACGTAGCCACTTTAATTCGAATTCACAGGTTAAATAAACCAAATAACTAGTTCGATTCCCCGCTAATGAAAAAAATACTTAAATAAAATGTTAACAAGGTTAGAATCATGCTTTTTTATCCATTGTAGGTATGTTTATTATTCTGATGTATTCAGTTATGTATCTTTTCAGATCAGTTCAGTACTAAGTTATTTAAAAAAATTAGGTATGAAACAGCTTACCGATCCTCCGTGGCCTTATGAGATTCTCCAAGGCACATTAGCATGTTGCCGTATTCACGAGCACTATAAACGTACCTACGCGTTAGCATTATTAAACAAAACAAAAACACAAAATGTAACAACAAGAACAATATTATTAAGTAATAAATAACAAGTAATAACGACAATAATTTAATAAACAAAACAACTGAACTTGAACTGTCGCTCGTGATAGTCAACATGGAACTGTCTCAAAACTAAAATTATAGCCAAAACAAATGCGCACGGAGGTAACGTCCTTGAAGAATGTAAATTCCACAGCGCGAGGCGACACGAGGCAGCGTGTGTAAAAGGGAAGGGTAGAGTGAGTAGTATACCTAATGCATTGTTTCGTACCGATCTAGATAACGAGTTCGGCGCCCGCGAGGATATTGACCCTATTGTCAGCTGATTTTCTTTTTTAAGTTTCACTGCTGGTTTTATGTTTAAGTATTTTCATGATTATTCGGGATCGAATTTCTTTGTAACCGTTCATCATAGGTATCCTTAGTACTATCATCTGTCTTCGTTTTCGGGAGCGTTTCACAAACACCCGGTATGATTATACATATATCATATATACCATCCCTTTGGTGTTTTGGATTATAGGATCATAAAAGCTTAAGAATGAGTATTGTATAAGTTTATTTTAACTCTAATATTTTTAATATTTACCGTGTATAGGCGGTGTAAATGTAATGTTGGAAAGGAGTCAATGAGAAGGAGACGTCTTGTTCTGTCCAAGTCTTTAAATGTATTTCTGTAATTCTAAGCTTAAAACTAATATATACATACTTCACTACCCTATATCATCCCGTGGGTGTCATAAGAGGCGACAGAGGGAAACTGGACAAGGAGATGAGCATCTTTCTGATAAAAGCTGAATAAAAGTAAATACTGCAATTGGCAAGCGTGGCAACTATGGAAAATATGGGGAAAGT
The DNA here is from genome assembly GCA_029286625.1 of Parnassius orleans. NCBI lineage: Eukaryota > Metazoa > Arthropoda > Insecta > Lepidoptera > Papilionidae > Parnassius > Parnassius orleans. Next base: position 1,351,438 of record JAGSMP010000222.1, read on the forward strand.
CTATGTTGTGGCCTATGTTGAGGTATATGTGGCAGCTGTGGACTTTTGATAGGCTAAATGGATAACGAATTTAGAATATTAATTTACTTGTTTCTGTTTTAAGATTTTACCGTAGATGGTACGCCGGTACGTTCCACTACCTGCACATCCTCGGTCACAACAATCTGACGTGTTACGTCATCGGCCTCGGTACCGGCACTCTTGTTTACTATTGGCAGAAGAAAAATGTGGATTTATCTAAATACAAGTTAAGTTTATCATAAAATTTACAGTTAAAAATAATAGATAAGTGATTGTTTTTAATTTTTTTACTAAACGGAAGGATAAACGAACTTACAGTTCACCTGATGGTAAATATCTACTGCAGTCCATTGACACGTTTTATTTTACATGGCGAAATGCCTACGTATACCCACCTCGGGGCAGTATGGGTTAAGTCGGACTTGCACCGACTTAAAACCCACGGTTTTCCATTTTGCCGCATATTGGCAGGGCCACGGGAACGCTTTTGCACATATCCGCGGCCCCACCAGTGCTGGCCGCCCCATGGCAACCCTCCTCGGGAGAGGACATTTCCTCCCCCTTTTTCTTCACAGTTAAGGCGTATCAGAAACATAAAATGCTTGTTCCTGCGCAAAGGACCTCCCGAGTCCAATACGCGGAGGCCATGGGGCCAGGAAAAAACGAGCAGTCGGAAATACCACCTTTACTGACCCCAGTGGTGGATCTGGTCTGTGGCTCCTCCGACAACCAAGTATATACCGTGGATGTAGGGAGAGCGGCACCTCGCAATACTGATACTCCTCTCCCCCGCAGCCCCACCACCTGTGTATCAACGATACGGCACCGCCAGAGTCCTAAGCACTATGCTCAATGACCTCAATAGTGTCTCCCAACGGATAGGTCTCAAGATGAACATGGACAAAACAAAAATCATGTTTAATGTCCATGTCACACCTATGCCGCTAGTTGTTGGGAGCACTAAGCTCGAAGTTGTTGACGAATATGTTTACCTGGGACAAACAGTCTAACTAGGTAAGTCCGACTTCGACCAAGAGGTCAATCGACGGATTCAACTCGGCTGCGCAGCGTTCGGGAGATTACGACCCATGTTCTCGTCAGACATACCACAAAACATCAAAACTAAATTGTACAACCAGTGCGTGTTGCCAGTGATGACATATGGAACTGAGACGTGGTCCTTCACTACTGGCCGTATGAGGAAGCTCAGGGTCGCTCAGCGAGCTATGGAGAGGGCTATGCTCGGGGTTTCTCTGTGTAATAAACTTAGAAATGAGGATATCCTCAGTAGAACCAGAGTAACCGACATAGCCCAAAGGACAAGTAAGCTGAAGTGGCAATGGGCCGGCCATATAGCTCGAAGAACCGACAACCGTTGGGAAAGAAAGATTCTCGAGTGGCAGCCTCGTACCGGCAGGCGAAGTGTAGGGCGTCCCCCCACTAGATGGAGTGACGACCTGGTAAGACATGTAGGAAGTCAATGGATGCAGGTGGCTCGGGACCGTGCTTTGTGGCATTCCGTGGGGGAGGCTGTAATGATGTATTATTTACTATAATCTAGATTTCGCGATCCGAACACTGACATTGTTCAACTGAACTGTACCGCAACCCGTACACCTTACTTTAGTTTAGTGTTGCTTTGACATTCATAAAGTTAAGACGCGTACGCAACGGCGCTAATAATACGAGAATACGAATCGAGTTGTAAACCTGGACGTAAATAACAATTCAGAAGTAAACCGCTTAAATATACGCTTAACAATTCATTTTTTTTACTTTTCTACTTTATTTTTTATATATGTATTTAACTATTAATAAATTTTGAAGGTACAAAAGCTGTGTCACTTCTGCGGTGTAAAATTGCGATTAAATGAAATTCGTAATTCGAAATCGATTTTGGCTCGTAAAACGATACTCTGTAAGCCATCTATCGAATCTTGTTTAATAGTTTGGTTAGACGACATAACTAAAATTTTTTACATGTCAAGCACATGACCAATTTTTTTAATAAACGCGAACCCCAATACCACTCTACATTACACTTGTTTTTCTCCTGTATCGTGGAACAATCATTTGTAGGCCATATTTATACTTGTTCCATGCAGGATTCGAACCTTATGGCCGCGCAGTACTACAGACAAATGCTTAGAGCCACTGCGCTACCGAGCAATCAACCATCAGATGTACTATCTTCGTTTGTCACCTTCCTTCTATAAAAAAATAACAATGGGATTATCTTGTATTCAACAGAGGACTTGGGACTGGCAGGTGAAAAATATATCGATATTTATCGCATTGATATTTTTAAACAGTATCGATAATATTAGCGTGATAAATATCAATTTAGTAGAATAAGGAGCAAAATTTTATTACTGGACGTTTTGAAGACGAAAAAAACAACAGCAAATGAATCATTTTGTTTTGTCTATTAAATTATAAAATAAACATAACATATTTTCAAATATATCGAAATTAATACGAATTCAATACTCTAAAATAAATATCGACTATTGATGTAGTGAGTAAAATTTCGATATTTCAATATATCGATATTTTTTACCCTAGACAAGTTTAGTGCATAGATTGAGTAACTAACTAACGTTAGAATAGATTGGCAATGCAAAATAGAAAGAGCATAGATTATGCGTATGTTAGAACGAGAGAGATAAGCTGGACCATTCCTGTAAACGCTATCGGCCTGTATCGGTCTAGCATCATTCATCAAAACAAATGCCGCTTGTATTTGCAAAATCTCAGGTTTTAACGTGAAAATTAGTGTTGAACAGACGTAATTGATTATGACTAGGTGCGTAGTACCTAAATATAACTCACCTCAGAAAGAAATCCCACGATTACGGTACCATTGAAATGTTTAGCTGTAATGTCGTGTTTTAGAGCAGATACAAACAGTATGTACTTAAATGAATGGATATTATTATAAAATTATTACATTTTATAATAATAATCACCTGAATGCAAAGCAATTGAATTTAAAATAATTACAAATACGTGAAATTCTGCTAATTTTAACCTCACTTTTTTAGAGATTGACATTATCGATAATGTCTTATCGAAATGTCCTTAACAAGCAAAGGAACGACTTGCATGCAGCCTTATTCAACTTAGTAATATTTTTTTAATTTTTAGGTTTCCGTAGCTAAATATTCTTCTAATCGTATAATATTTTTTTTAATAGAATTAGGGTGACAAATGAGCACACAGTTCCCCTGATGGTAAGTGTATACTGTGGCAGATTTTCACAAAATATTGATTGATATTCGACAAAAATGGTTGAAAATAATAAATAGAGAAGAATTGGTTCCCTAAAGTTAATATTCGACTATATGCAGCAAATACTTTGAAGAAAAATGTTTTTCTCATAGAGGTCCCTACTGTGTAGTGGAGGTGTAAGAATGTCCACTACTCTATATCATCCCGTGGGTGTCGTAAGAGGCGACAGAGGGACACAAATCAGGAGATGGGCAGCAGCGTCTTCCTGATAACGACTAAAATTAAAAATATACTGTGGTTAAATGAAACTAATTATTACGGATGCTATCCCGTAAAAATTAGTTTCATTTAACCACAGTAATTTAACTTTTTAATTCCCGATGTTTCGGGTGCTACAGCACCCATGGTCATGGTGTGTTTGAGGTGTTTGACGTCCAGATGTCATAGCTAGCTCGGCTACCTTCAGTTTTTTTTGAGTATTAATTTTTGGTGCGATCTACGCAGAATGAGCTTACAGTATCTTGAAGTCTTACAGTGGCATACTTGTGTTTGGATTTAATTTTATTAATTATAGGATCCCAAGCAGATGGCACCACCCATCCATCCTCTCTATTGAAATTAAGATGTTTTTTAATTTCAATAGCCTCGCGAATCATCCTTGGTAGTAATCGGTGTTCTTTTGCGACGATTTGTGGTCTATCAAATCTAATGTAATGGTGGGGTAATGGCAAAAAGTTAAATTAAACGCGATAGAATCCGTAAAAATTTGTTTCATTTGATGTGTGGTCTTCGCTTAAATATAAGAAATCATTATATTCTGTGGTTGCCAATCCGCTTGCCAAGCATGGCAACTATGGCAAATATGTATACATTTCCTATCGCAGTTTGGTTATAGTTACTAGCTTTTAATTTATATGTACATAATAACACGCATATTATTTTATAAGAACAGCGTTTTTTTCAGCGAATTTATATTAATAATTTTTGAAGTTTATGTATGAACTAAGTAGTAGGACCCCATTTCTGTCTTTAAGGTCGTCTGGGTAGGTATTACCCTCTTACCTAGTACCGGTATAAATACAGGCTGTAAGGCATTCCATCTCAGTCCCTATAGGTGACTAGGACCTTCTTAGTTTGAAGTTAGCTACAAGTTTCCATGGGCTGCAGTAGTCACTTACTATCGTCAGGTAGACTGTAAGTTCGTTGTATACTTCAGTTTTATAAAAACTTTAACTAATAAATCCTAATAAAGTAAATATTTTTCATAACATGTATTTTGGGAATGTCGAGAATATACTGAATTACGCCTTTTATTGGATCGCAGACACGATATTTCAATATTTATTTAATTAGTATAGCCATTCAGCGAGGTAACGCAGCTAGCGTTTTGGCACGATACTACAGAGAGTAGGACTTTATGATAATTTAAGTTTCTAGTTTTAGTTTCTTAAATATAGTTTTTAAAATATTCATAAAAATACATACAATAGTATGAAAATACATACAAATATTTCATTATATCCACAATATTCCGCCATGTTAGTTTTTATGTGACTTCATGCAGCTGAAAACCCTCGAAAGGGTATAATTTTTTAAAGATATCTAATTTGTCAACATACGATGAGTAGTTTAGAAGATCTAAGGCAACAGATGAATATACATACATAGCCTTCTAAAATTGTAACCATCCTTTTGGCTTCGCAGTAGTTAGTTAAAAATATTCACTTACATCATCTGCGTCAAATCAGAAGTCACGAATACACTGCAATCGGTATCGATAATTATAGTTGAGGCAGGCAATGTATGGTGCAGCACTATTTGTCACCATCTGAGCAACCACACATGCACCATCTGAGCTACCACGGCTCTGCCATTGCCAATCTATATATAAGTATATCTATGGTTTAGTAGTTGATGAGAATATAATGATGGAAAGTGGTATAACCAGTGTCAAAGACACTGCACTCACTAAATTTCATGTTTTGCGTGAGTAGTGAAGGCAAATCTTTCATTTATTTAAATAACATTCAAAAATATTAAAAACCATAATTAAAAAAACTAAAACGAAAAACTTAAATTGTCATACAGTTCTACTCCCCGCGGTATAGTGCCAAGAACGCTGGCTACGATCCCTCGCTGATGACTGAATGCTTAATTATTTATAAAAACATTAAATCTTTCAAAAAGTAACAAATAACATACGTCTTTAAATAACTTAAGAAAATATTTCTTAAAAAGAAACGACTCTTATTTGATATATTACTATTACAGAAGTGGGTGGACTATCTTGGCTTATAATACCAGCTATTGGCTGTCTCTTCCTGACGGGGCGTTTGTTCTTCATTGACGGAGCTCGTGCCTCTCTCACCGCTCGCATGTTGTACGCGGGTACACACCGTGTCGCCATGGGATCCTTGGTTGCCCTGGCAGTGGTGGCACTCACCATGAGGCTTAGTGGTAATAAACTCTCTACTTTAAGGAAGAGTCATAAATCTCACAGTGTGGTACACTAATGTAGTAATAATAATAATGTTCTCCAGACCGAGTGTCAGTCACAGCGGCCAGTCTCAACGGAGACTAGCCATCTGCGCAGGACAGGGTTATAGTGCCCAAGTGTACGAGTATACGCAAGCACAGGTGCACTCTTTATTATCTCATTTTCATAGTCTGATGGGACGGTTATCTGACACGACCGAAGAGAGATTAGGCGGTTTTACCTGCTTTAAGAGGCATGGGAGTCAAACACCGCCAACCTCCTGACTCTAGGCTGATACTAAGATTTCTTGACAGAAACCCAATAACTGATGTTGACCCGACCCAGGATCCGAACCCCGGATTTCAATGATCAGCTACCGCGTTTACGACCACTAGACCAACGAGGCAGTCACACGCTAATATAATGTACTTAATTCATCTTCGGCTGATATATGGAAGTTTCTCAAAACGCTTGGATATGATAAATCGCAATTTGACTATAATAGCATCACCTTTTCTCCCGACGATTTTAATCGTCATTTTCTGTCTTCTCAAATAGTTTCTGATAATTCTAGAGCTAATGCTATCTCATTTATATCTTCCATGCCTCCTTATTTTCACGAAATTTTCACTTTTTCTCCTGTAGACGAAGGCGAGATACGCAAAGCACTTTCTTCTATTAAATCGAAAGCCATTGGTTGTGATGATTTGAGTAGGGTAATGATTATGCACGTGTTGGATGCTGTTTTACCCGTGATAACTCATATCATTTTTCAACACTTAACACTTTTCGCTGACGAATGGTGGTTTCCCAACTCTCTGGCGTAAAGCCTTTATTATTCCCATTCCTAAATCCACTGATTGCAGCGCTATATCCAATTTCAGACCAATTTCTATCCTGCCTTTTCTCTCTAAGTTTCTGGAAGCTGTTGCTCATAAACAGATTTCTTCTTTTGTTTTCTCAAATAATATTCTTTCCCCTTATCAGTCGGGTTTCCGCCCTGGTCATTCTACAACTACTGCTCTTCTCAAGGTGACGGAAGATATCCGAGAGGGAATGGAAAAATCAAAACTGACCGTCCTCATCTTAATTGATTTTTCTAACGCATTTAATTCTGTTGATCATGATATCTTGTTAGCTCTTCTTTCTCATTTGAATATCTCGTCTTCTGCTGAGGAATGGTTCTCATCATATCTTCGAGGGCGCCAACAGGCCGTGCGCACTGGACATATATTATCTGACTGGTGTAATGTGTCTACTGGCGTCCCTCAAGGCGGTATAGTCTCTCTCTTCTGTTTTCAATTTTATCAATCTCATCACATTAAATCTCAAGTGCTCTTACCATCTGTATGCCGATGATCTGCAGTTATATGCGCAAGTGGAACACTCAAATATCTCTAATGCTATCTCATTATTAAATGATGACTTAAAATATATCTCCGAATGGTCCACTGTGTATGGCATAAACGTGAACCCATCTAAATGCCAAACCATAATCTTAGGTAGCCCACGATTATTATCGAAACTAGATATGCCCACCCTACCATCAATTATGTTTAAAAATAATGTCATACCATTCTCTCCCATGTAAAGAACCTTGGTCTGTATGTTGATGGTTGCTTTACATGGAACAAACATATACAGGAGGTGAGTCGCAAAACAACTGGAACTTTGCGATCTCTATATCGATTAAAAAACTTTCTTCCCACCAATACTAAGATTTTACTTGTCCAGTCACTTATTCTACCGATTACTGATTATGTCGATGTGTGTTGCTCAGACCTGTCTCAACATCACCTTAATACATTGGATCGTCTACTTAACAACTGCATCAGATACATTTATGGTCTTCGTAAATACGACCATGTATCTTCTTTTCGTGCCCAGCTAAATTGGCTGCCTAACCGTCAGCGCAGATATGTTAGAATACTCTGCACCCTTTTCACAATTATGAACGATCCATGTGCTCCCGAGTATCTGAAATCCAAATTTCAATACCTGGGAGATTCTCATAATCGTTCTCTCCGTTCTTCGGCTAATCTTAAGTTGCACACCTTTACACCGTACTGGTTATTTATCTCACTCTTCGCCCTCACGGCCATCAGACTCTGAAACGACATACCTCTTGACATTAAAAAAGTTCCCAATAAGTTTGTTTTTAAAAATCAAGTCCGAAAGCATGTGAAAAAATCGTTGCAAGTTTGAACTAACTCAACTCTTATTTTTATTTATTTAATTATGTATATTTGATATTTGTTCTGACATAGATAATATTTATATATATTGTGTATATAAAATGTACTGCATGCATGTATATGTGTATCCATATATTTATATATGTATATATTGTGTGTATTTAAGTATATATGTGTATGTATGTGTATGTATATGTATATTTATATGTATATAAAATTTTTTTTTAGCTCTTTCTATTTTGATTATTGCTGCACCGCCTCTTGTTTGTCTATATCTGTTTAGCCTAATGGTTGACTGGGAGAGAATGCCCTATGGCATTAAGTCCGCCATATGTACAACTGTGTGCATGAAAGCTTAAATAAATAAATAAAATAAATAAATAATGTACTATGTTCCATTTGGGTAGCGACAACACCCTTTTTATTAGTAGTAAGGCATTGTATTTTAATTCTTAATCGATGAAACACAGCATCTATTTACTACGGTGCAGTGTTTATTTGAAACTCCTATTTTTTCAGCCCACTAATTTGTATCTGGCATGGTGGTTTTTGTTATCTCTCCATCTCTTTCTGGGTCTGTCTGGTCTCCATCTCACTTTGGCTTACTGCTTCGTCATGCAGATTTTGCATAAAGTTGAATAATTTGCTAGCGTACATCTTTCCATCTGATTACAATGTTGATATCTTCACGGAAACAGAGAAAAGGCTTAAGTTAAACTAAGTTAGTGCGTTTTACTATCTTTGGCTACATCATCACTTACAATTAGGTGGGATAATATTTAAGGACTGGCTTATTGAAAAAAAATGCGTGTTTATAAATTAATTGTGTACACACGTACGAAGTGAAACTTCTTTACGACATATAATTCTCCGTTTATTTTACTACTGTTTGGGAGATTATTTATGTAAATAAGAAACAAAATGTATCCCAAAACGCTACCTTGCGGGATAGAGCCAGTAATGACAGTTTCATCGGATCTGACATGAGTAATTTTGCCAGTCTCGAAATCGGTCTTTTCTAAATATTGGAAGCGGTTATCAAGATAGGATTTGAACCAATTGTGAGCTACTCCCCTAATTCCTGTTTGATAGAGTTCTATATAATTCTAGAGGAAGAGGCCTACTGCAAATTTTTAGTGTCGATTTCGTCTAGGATATTTTTTTACGTATTTTTAAATTGCTAAGGTGGTAGAGTGATTTTTTCTATAGCCATTTTGGTTTTCATGTAAAATTTTAAATTTTTCATAAAATGAACAAAGACGTTTTGCCATTGCCGCTTCAAATATTTTAGCTGACGTAGGTAACAGAGCTATAGGTCGATAATTATTAATGTCAGTAAGTTCACTCTTTTTATGCACGGGTTTGATTAGGCATATTTTGAGGGCATCTGGGAAGATATCTTCTAAAAAAGATTGATTTGCTAATATTGTATAGGCGATTATTAACAAATCAGCACAACTTTTTATCAAAGTAGGAGTAATTTCATCAATACCGCAGGGATCAACATTTTTATTATGGTATTCATTTCATTAGTTTCTACGGGGCTTAAGGAGAGAGTATTTTCGACAGTTTTTGTTAAAGGTGTTCTATTTAAATTACTGTAATTTGAGCGTAAATTTAAATAGATTTAAAAAAGTGTTAAATGAGTTCGCTACTATTTTAGGATCACATAATATTGGGTCTTTACCTATAAAATTGCCGTTTTTTATGTAATAAGTTACCGTATTTTTTTTATATTTTAATTTCCTTTAATCAAAGTAATCACCCATGCAATCGATGCATCTTTACCAACGCAGTAGCAGTTTATTGATGCCCTTATTGAAGAAATTAGCTGGACGGGAGGCAACAAATTTTTCAAAGGCATTTTGTACTGCCTCTCGGGTATTGAATTTTTTCCCGCCAAAAAGTTATCCAAATTCTGGAAAAAGTAGAAGTCTGTGGGTGCAAGGTCTGGTGAGTACGGCGGATGACGGAGAGCCTCGAACCCCAGCTCTTGTAACTTGAAGACCGCCTGTTGTGTGACCAAAGCTGGTTGGAGAAGTGCGAGCTTCTCCATCATTGTGTTCAGTTCTTCACAGTACACATTTACAGTAATGATCATTCCGTTTTGTAAGAAGCCGTGATTAATCACACCGGTGCTAGACCACCAAACATTGACCATCACTTTTCTAAGGGTAAGTTTTCGTTTTGGGCATTGTTTAGGTGCTGAACCAGGATCCAACCAACTTGCTGAGCGCTTGTGATTGTCAAGCAGAATCTATTTATCGTCGCAGCTAACTAGGCGGTTCAAAATTCTTTCGTTTGTGTGCCTGTTGAGCAGTACAAAGCACGTCTCGATGCGTACTTCGCGCTGGCGATCATTGAGTTCGTGGGGCACCCATTTGTCAAGCTTTTTTACCTTGCCAATTTGGCGCATATGAACCAATACTGTTTTGATGCTAACGTCGAAAGCTGCTGCTAATTCAGCCGTAGATTGAGTATCATCAAATTCCACAATCGTATTTAATTTGTCATTGTCGACTAAAGTTTTCGGACGACAACAAGGTTCATTTTGCAGGTTCAAATTTCCATAACGGAAGCGGACAAACCAATAACAGGTGGTGTGTTCGTTTGTAGTATTCGCACAGCTAACATCGAAGATGTTGCGTGCCGCTTGTGCCGCGTTGCTGCCACGACGGTACTCATATTTAATAATTACTCCAATTTTTAACGTATCCATGATGACGAAAAAGGTTCAAATGCGATGAAAATATAACGCTAATCAATAAACAAATGATTAATTTAAAAAAAGAATTCCATGTATTTAAAATAAAATTAATTTTAATTTAGAATTCTTAGCCAAACAAAAATTATTTAGATTTGAAATGGCCAGTACTGCAGGGCGGCAATTTTATGGGTATTAATATGTTTATCTGGTATTTTGAGTTGTACATTTCTATATTTTCGTGTATTTTTATTTGTCTCGTTATTTATAATAATAATAATAATATGAATGATGAGAATAATCTATAAATACCCCAAAATAATAATAAAACTTTATTTCAGACAAAGGTCCATAAATTAGTTAGTAACATTACATTTTTTATATTCATTGTTAGTTAAATTGCTTGAAATCTAAAAAAACAATTTTAAAAAACAATATCAAAAACAACTAAAATTACTTATTTAAAAAAAATACATTTTATTATTATTTACTGCGATTTAACATTTTAATGCTTATGCATGTGCAGGCGAATTGAGTGTCTTAAAAGCAAAGAGTCCCACCTATCGGCTAAAGCGCTTAGGATGCTATTAGAAGAGTCTCTAATACGAAAAAGAAGCGAGGCATCTCTTTCGCATTATAGCATAAAAGTCGTCTGTACGTGCCTCCGCGAACATAGTAGACGCACTACAGTGATGAGCTAGTCCCATCAAAATCCTAAACGCATTGTTGTATTGAACGCGCAGTGCACTATACGTCCTCTGCGTGTACCCAACCCACATGCTACACGTATGAAAGGTTTGACACTACACTTTGCATAACTTTAACCTGTCTATTGGACTTAGCGAATCTGCGAGTCAGCACGTTGCAACGGACTGCCAGTGCTCTGCGTTCTCTCAATATCGCAGTCATCGCTCATGTTTTCTGTGAGTCAGTGCCCCAGATACTTAAACTTAGGTACTCTTTTTATAACTGTCCCACATAAATTTACAGGCGGTAAGTTAGCTCTTCTCGTAGCGTCTGCCCCAAAAATCATTAGCTCACTCTTTTTGGCGTTGTATATAAGCCCATGAGTACTAGCATATGTTTCACAAATTATCACTAATTGTCTTAGTGATCTGCTCGATGGGCTCAACAATACCATATCGTAATTAATAGAATCAAGCGTTACTTTGTGAAATCCTTTATATTAAGGTTGGAAAAATTTACTTTGCCAATTTCCATTATCCCTGTCACCACTAATCTCTGGCATTAGATAGTGCACGCAATTAAGGGAGGGCGGAGGTGCTCTTCAAACTAGGTAAGACACATCCGTCTATTGAACATCCAATACCAGTGCTGTAGGGCTCAGCGATCAACATATTAATATATAAATTAAATAAGGTAGGAGAGCTTAATCAGCCTTGCCTTACCCCACACTCTAAGCCACTCACTCACTAAGCTCACTCTAAGCCGTATTCGTCTGACATGCCCGTGTCCCATCTAACGTAATTAGTTTGATGTGAATACCAAAATTGGAACAGATAAATAATCTCATCAGGTATGTCACTCTCTTCTCGCAGCTTTCGCCATAATAAATCCAAGAAGCATGCATAAACAGGGGTTCTTCTGGTCGTGTAGTACTTTACCGTCTGCTTGAGACAGGAACTTGCACTTTCTGTTGATAGTTTTGGTCGAAAACCAAATTGTGCGTCATGCAAGGAGATGTGTTTTTGCAGATATTTATCAAGCAGACTGTCAAGCACTTTTGCGATTACAGTAGCTAATGATATCGGCCTGTAATTAGACACGTCTGCCGCGTCCCCGTTTTATTTTTATTATTGGTACTACTAACGTCTTCATAAGGTTTGCTGGCAAATACATTTTTTTTCTTTTATTTAAGGACCGGTAAACAACTTCAACAGAGGATTAATAACTAATCTTAATCCTAAAATTTAAATTTAGTGAAGCCAACACCACCAGCCTCAGATAATAATTTATAGGATAAACTACAAAAGTGAGAGATGTGAAGGAGGACTTAGTATATATGCAATATTACAAAATGACATTAGTTGAAATTACTTAAACTCTAATATAAACTAAAAGAAAAAGGAAATTTTTAACAATTTAAGTAGACAAGAGATCAGCAATATCGAACTATTTAAAAACATTACAATCTAGTCATAAACAACTAAACAAAAAAAACTGTTAACATTTTAGGTTTGATTTCAAACAATTATATAATTTAATTATATTTTGATTTATTTTTTTTTTTTTTAGTTCGTAAGACTCATAAGCTTATTAATCACTTTGTTTCTAAAGGAGTTAGCACGATTATTAAAAATGTCAATGTCCCAAAAGTGATCATTATAATTTTGCATTAAACGATACAATGGCGCTCTTTTGCCAGCATTGGTTCTACACAAGGGAAGGGCAAATGTTTGACGTGAGCATGTTGATCTTACATGTGACCTAGTAGGTACACGATATCGCATTTTTTTTGTTACAGGAATGCAATCATATCTATCATGACAAAGGTCAAATAATAACATTGCTACTAATTGTTGTCGTCTGAGCTTTAAAGTTAACATTTTGTATTTATTTAATATTATATTATAGGAACAATATTTATGCTTACGTCTATAGTAAATTGACTTAAAACTTTTGTACTCTCTCAATATGGTCGGTATAGACATTATAGAAGGAATTCCACAAAGCAACAACGTATTCCAACTGAGAGCGTATCAGTGCCTTATACAAAGAGATTATTTATATATATTTTCTTAGTGACAGTTAACATTTTGCACTTATTAATACTAAGACTTAATTTATTTTTAAACAAGTCATCCTGAAGTCTGAGGTGATCCTCATTGTCACAAATGGTACAGTAAATTTTAATACATATACGATGAACAAAGATTAAAAAACAATGCCAGAACTCTAGGTTAATAAATGGTTAATGAAACAGCATATATCAAATGCTCAATACTGAGCCTGTCGTGTCCTGGAGATTTTCCACGCTTCATATCTTTATTAATAGCATATATCTTTTATATGCAGCATGGCTCTACCACGTATTTTTATACGTGGTAGAGCCATGCTGCAGCTATATTAATAGTATGATTGTAGCACGAATGGGTCGGCTCGACCGGGGAGGACCACGCTCTCACAGAATACCAGCGTAAAATAGCAGCTTAATGCTGCTGTAAACCGGAGACCCTTTTACTGGAAAGAGGCATTCTATCTTAGTCCTCACGGCTGACAACGCATCTGCATTTAAATTCGCAAACGAAGATAGATGTAGATGTCTATGTGCCACAGCAACCACTTACCATCAGGTGGACTGTGTGCTCATTTGTCACCCTTATTCTATAAAAAAATGATTTGCTGTGATCCTTACAGTGATTGCCGATTGCTGATATTGCCCATCTATCGATTGTGTTGAGAGGCCCAGGGGAGATGCAAGCTTAAAATATTTTTTGAAAAGATTTGCTATCTCACCTGCTCCACTAACACCTGAGACAATAGCAGGGAGGCTCGGCCGATATTTTAAACTACTAGTATGCTTCCAGAACTTTCCATTTTAATTTGCTCTACATTATCGTGGCGTCATTTTAACTTTGCTTTGAAATTACGTCTAGTTTTACACATACTATTGTATACTTTTCCGGTGCATGGTTTACTACACATTTGCCAAATTTGATACGCTACACGAGCCTCTCTGTGCGCCTCTCTGACATAGCTATTCCAGCCAGTCACATATTCTTATGCTTTTTGTGTATATAAGTTCGTTCAGCTGCCTCACTTAGAACTCCTACAATTTTACAATACATTTCATCTAAAATTAGACAACACTTCGCAAATTGCTGCGGAAAGTCGATGTCACTCAATTTCGCATTGCATATCTGCCTACCTACATATTTATTTGATTATCATTTCTTTTAACCCATGTTACTTCTAATCAAGCTTATGTTACACTCTATTTGCATTGGATAGTGATCAGAATAATATGCACTATATAATACTTTTGCTCCAACAACTAAAGTCTTAGCCGCTTCCGTAACAACTTATAATGTATAAATATATGCCATATAGTTTTAGTTTTAGTTTGCGAATTTTCTAATTTAAATTTGTTACATAATTTTTTGAATATATTGATGACTCTTTTTTAAATATTTTACAATACTGTTTATAGTGATATAATTTTTTTTATTTTTGGTTTTAGAAATATTTCGTGTCGATATAAAAGCTTTAAAAATCTTTTATATCGACACGATGTTTTTAATCCTATTGTTAAATAAATAAATAGAGCAACACAGGAGGGGAGAAGCCCTAGCGTTATTTTCCGATATCAAACTGTCTGTCATTTTTAACGGGGAGAAATCTGCGTCTCGCACATTTTCTCAGACTCCCACACAAAAAATAAATAATCGAAAGAAACTTACACATAACAATTAAAATAAAACATTAACAATTTCACACACACATAGCTATATTCTGTGTCATAACAGTATAATGAAGTGACGGATTGACAAGTTGCATACAGCCATGACTGTAACATTTGTCGATATGCATTATCGATGAAAATGTGAATATTATAATAAAGACGGGACTTTATTATTGCTACCAAAATAACCTATTACTTAACTCATAAACTTGATGTTTATATAGTTTTAAAAACCAGTGATAGTTTTATCTATCACAGGTTTTTAAAATGGATTAGTTTTGTCTATACATAACGATTGCATTTCTGTGGGTTCGCTTTTTTCATTCAGAAAGAAATTATTGAATCAGTATAGAGAGTTAAAGCAAAACATCGCAGTTGTGGTGAATACTTAGCTCGTGAGAGCTTCTCACTTTTACATTTTTTTCTTAAGCGTCAACACGCTTAATAAGTTCTGTTTATTCAATGCCAATTTTTTCAACCCAGCAACTTTTTTCTTTAAAAAAAAGAGGTTTAGCTTGGAGCGTTTTAATATTTTCTTCGTAGACGTTCGTTACATCATGGAGAAGGCAAACTAGCTTACAGTCAACCTGATGGTAAGTAAACTGTAGCCTATGGACATTTACGTTTTCAAGGCCAAGAAACCACTAAAAATTGCAAATGCGTCGCCAACCCTGAGGACTAAGATGTAATGCCCCGTGCCACCCGTAAAATGTTGAATATGTAGTATATTGTAGTATGTAGTTAGTCGTAGTTGTGAGATGAAGCTCAGATTTCTCCACTTCAAAAAATGTACAATGTTAAACCAAATTTTGAGAGTTAATACTAGTAGTTTAAAATATCGACCGAGCCTCCCTGCTATTGTCTCAGGTGTTAGTGGAGCAGGTGAGATAGCAAATCTTTTCAAAAATTATTTTAAGCTTGCATCTCCCCTGGGCCTCTCAACACAATCGACAGATGGGCAATATCAGCAATCGGCAATCACTGTAAGGATCACAGCAAAGCAAATAGATGCTATTAATAAAGATATGAAGCGTGGAAAATCTCCAGGACATGACAAGCTCAGTATTGAGTATTTGATATATGCAGATGTTCATTAACCATTTATTAACCTAGAGTTCTGGCATTGTTTTTTAATCTTTGTTCATCGCATATGTATTAAAATTTATTGTACCATTTGTGACAATGAGGATCACCTCAGACTTCAGGATGACTTGTTTAAAATAAGTGCAAAATGTTAACTGTCACTAAGAAAATAAATTTTAATCGGCAATCGTATTCTTGGTGCAACTCTACTATTGAAAAAGTACATTCTATTTATGACTCGGCATTACCATTGATAGTTAATCAACACTCGATACACATGTTGAACAAATATGTAATAAAGCATAATTTAAAATGCTTGGGTTTGTAATGAGAGCCTGTAAGGATTTCACCAACCCAGCAACATATATCTTTTTGTATAAGGCACTGATACGCTCTCAGTTGGAATACGCTGTTGCTTTGTGGAATCCCTTCTATAATGTCTATACCGACCATATTAAGAGGGTACAAAAAAGTTTTTTAAGTCAATTTACTATAGATGTAAGCATAAATATTGTTCCTATAATATAATATTAAATAAATAAAAAATGTTAACTTTAAAGCACAGACGACAACAATTAGCAGCAATGTTATTATTTGACCTTTGTCATGATAGATATGATTGCATTCCTGTAACAAAAAAAATTGCGATATCGTGTACCTACTAGTTCACATGTAAGATCAACATGCTAACGTCAAATATTTGCCCTTCCCTTGTATAGAACCAATGTTGGCAAAAGAGCGCCATTGTATCGTTTAATGCAAAATTATTATAATGATCACTTTTAGGACATTGACATTTTTAATAATCGTGCTAACTCCTTTAGAAACAAAATGATTAATAAGCTTATGAGTCTTACGAACTAAAAAATAAATAAATAAAATAAATCAAAATACAATTAAATTATATAATTGTTTGAAATCAAACCTAAAATGTTAACAGTTTTTTTGTTTAGTTGTTTATGACTAGATTGTAATGTTTTTAAATAGTTCGATATTGCTGATCTCTTGTCTACTTAAATTGTTAAAAATTTCCTTTTTCTTTTAGTTTATATTAGATTTTAAGTAATTTCAATTAATGTCATTTTGTAATATGTATAAAATTATGGTAGCCGGTTGTTGTGTTTGCGTTCACTGGTTTTAAGTTTAATATTTGGTTAATATACGTAGATGCTAGGGAACGTTCGTCATTATATCGACTTATTAACACATTCCAAATAATAGAATAATTTTCAGGGGTGGGTGCTAAGCCAGCATAAACTGACAAGGCCTGGTCACTTAATTTGTTTACTAAACACGTTCGGTATCAGTTAACTGCAAATTATCGTGAATGTTTTAAATTGTTGATAAAACATGGACCATTGGCGTATGTCACCGTTAAATGACATTAATTGAATTGGTGGTAATGAAGTTTTTAATTTAGTAGCAAATCTATTTTCTAAAGTAACAGTGGAAGGCGATGTAGATAATTTCGTAACTTGACACTTAATACGACTATATAAATCTTCAAATGAGTTGCAAGCGTTATAATCAATGTCTGCGTTAGGGTTTAATTTTAATTTTTTTATATTATAATTATCTAGAACTTCTTGAAATTCACTACGTAATTGTTCAATATTCGAAGCGGCACTAAGAAATAAATTCTGCTCGTCCAAAGAATTAAATGCGTTCTTTGAGGTCTCGTAAATTTTTTGTAAGCGTTCATAAATACAATTACGCTTAGCGATAATAATCTTTAAACTAACTTCTTCATCCGAAACCAGTTTAGATTCTTTGCTTCTCGTTGTCATTTTTAATAAACAAAATGTGAACTAAAATTATTGTGTTATGTGTCGGTAGAATTACCTTGGTTGCTAAACGAGGCTATCTTGCGTGGATAGCGGTTAATGACACAAGAAAAATATAAAATTATAATATTTTAATAATATAATATTATAAAAAAGTAATTATGATTTGGTGTGGTTGCGTTACAAAAGAAATTATATATGTAGTATATTACATACGTAAGTATAAAAAGGCGGTGCGGGAAATATAACAAAAAAACAAACATTACATATATAAAAATATATATATATTTTTTTGTAATATAGGATTACTTCTCCAGGCCGAAAGGTTAAAAAAATGATTAAAATTAATGCGGCGAGAAGACCCGAAAATGATGGATTAAATTAATTATCAAATTCAAATTCAAATTCAAATCATTTATTGCGAATATAGGTTGATACAGTTGGTGTTTACGTAGTTTATCACTTAAAGAACAAACTTTTAGTACAGCTATATTCCGCCATTTGGCATGCAATATCCATCACATTTTATTATTTTTATATTAAATTACTTAAACATGCTCTAGTTACAATTTGAGTTCACATAATACATAATCAAAAATAATAGCGATAAGTCAATTTAGATAATATTATATAAGTCAAGTCAATTTAGTTATTCTGAGTCATGTAACAGTCAATTATTGAATTTCATATTTGTCTTCGAGATATTCTTTCACACTGTAGTATGCCCTATTAACAAGAAATTGCTTCAATCGTATTTTAAACTTATCTATGTTGGAGCATCTCAAAATGTGTAATGGTAAATGGTTATAAATTCGAGGGGCCATACAAAATATACTGTTGTTAAATTGGGCTGTTTTGTTTGATGGAAAACATATTTTGTGATTATTACGTTTACTTTGTAGGCACTCAAATAAAGAAATATGCGTAATAACAAAAACGGCTACCTCATATATATAAAGGCATGGAAGTGTTAACAGTTTCAGACTAATAAAAAATCGTTTACAACTATCCATCTGTTTTAACTTCACTATGGCCCTTACACATCTCTTTTGGGCTCTAAATATCATTTCATTGTCTACAGAGTTACTCCAAAAGATGACACCATACCTTAACACTGATTCTACATAACCGTGGTACGCAGTGATGACGGTAGATTGATTCACAATTGTTCCAAGTCTATACAGTGCATAAGAGAACTGGTTGAGTTTAGTACAAGTATCTTCCACTTGAGATTTCCATTTTAAGTTTGAATCGAGATTGAGGCCTAAAAATGTTGCATTTTCGACTACATTAATTTGTTGTCCGTTGTAGTATATATTAAGATTTATTAAATTATTTTTTACATTTCTGAATGTCATTAGATTTGTTTTATTTAGATTAATTAATAAATTATTATTTGATAACCATTGAATTATTATGTCCAGTGTTTGATTTATGTCAGATATCATTTGATTTTTGCTTGTGCTTGTAAACATCACTGTACTATCGTCTGCAAATAGTACCATATCTTGATTTATATAATTTGGTAAATCGTTTATATAAACAAGGAATAATAATGGGCCAAGAATACTTCTTTGGGGTACTCCTTGAGTTAATTCACGATATGACGATGAATGAGCTATTTGTTTATACGTTTTTGAGCATATACGCGTAATTTGTGTACATTGTTGTCGATTTATTAGGTATGTTTTTAGGAGATTGAAGACATTTCCTCGGACTCCGTATGCTTCTAACTTACTTAAGAGGATACTGTGATTAACATAGTCAAAAGCTTTAGTTAAATCCATATATAGAGCAGATACTAAGTGCTTATTATTAAGGCTTGACATTACAGTACGTAGAAATTGAAAGACAGCTAAATTTATATTTTTATTCTTTCGAAATCCGACTTGTTTCTCTGTGAAGATTTTATATTTTTCAAAGAAATCGTTAAGGTTTTCAGTTATCACCTTTTCAAAATTTTAGAAAATATCGGTATGAGTGCTATGGGTCTATAATTTGTAACATCACTCTTGTCATTTTCTTAAATACAGGTTGAACTACCGTTTTTAAATCTATTTGGGAATATTCCAGAGGCTATACATAAATTTACGATGTAGGATAAAACAGGTGAGTAGAGTAAAACAGGTGTATCACCTTTTTACTACCTTGTGCTAACGTCATCATAACCTGTGCTATTTGTATTATTTAATGAATTAATTATATTATTAATTTCGAAAGGAGTCGTTGGGTTCATAAATAATGAGTTATAACTATTCGGTACTTTGGAGTTAACATTAATTGTTGTTAGATTACTGTCATTTCCACTTATAAAATAATTGTTAAATAACTCTGCGATATCTTTGGGGTCATCAATGATCACCCCATTATTATTGATATGCCTGATTTCCTCTTTAATCACATTCCTGTTATTATAATTGATGATTGACCAAGTAACTTTAGATTTATTTGAAGCTGTTTTGATTTTATAGTCATTCTGTGCCCTTTGTGTTAACTTTATTATTTTGTTTAAACGTTTTGTGTAACATTTGAACAAATTTTTGTTGTGTGTAGTCGGATGTTTTCTATATTGCCAAAGTAAATTTCTTTTTTGTTATGCACATATTCTTATACCTTTCGATATCCAGGAAGGTTTTTTCCGAGGTGCTCTTTTTATTAATATAAATGGAAAACATAGATTATAAAATAAGATGAATAATTCGTGAAAATAATCGAATGCATAATTTGGATCAGTCGTATTGTAAACTTCGTTAAAAGTAAGTGATTTTAAGTATTGATTGAATTTTTTCATGTTTTCTTTACAATAATCTCTACTTTTTACTAACCAATGTGAGAGAGAACAAGTTTCTTTGACTTTACAAGTTAACATTTGGCTTGAATGATCAGACAGAGCAAATTCAAAAATATTATATTTACTTCCTTTAATATTGTGTATAAAGTTATCTAAATAAGACCCACTTACAGTGCGCGTTGGCTTATTAATGGCCAATTTAAGATTATAGCCAATAATTATTTGATTCAGCATGTTAGCCTCTTTGCTCTTTTTTAGAGTGTTTATATTGAAATTTCCACATATAACTATTTTTTTCCTTGTGAAGCACAATGTAGCAAGTATGTCATTAAATATAGCAAAAAACTAATCAAAATTTTGTGAATTGTTTCGAGGTGGTCTGTAAATACACACTACTATTAGACCATGTAATGTAAGTTCTATGGCACAGCACTCAATTATACCGAAACGCCATATTTTTCTATAGAATTTAAGGTTTTGAACTCACGATGATTGTGAATCAAAATACAGGCACCTCCATGACGGTTTTACGACAAAAGAGGCTGCAGGTATATAGTTTTCTATGAATAATAATTTGGTGTCACCCTTCAACATATTGTGCTCAGTTAAACATACTACATCAACTAGGATACCCTGTTCCAAAAGAGAATTGAGGTTTAAAGTTAAAAGATCTGACTTACTTATAACGCCATTAATGTTTTGATGTAATATATTTATATGTTTATAGTTAACGAAAAAATGTTTTAGATTGTTCCGCAATTACATGGTCATCACACGCATGTAACTCTGGTGTAGCAGACTGAGCGTCACCCACAGAATTCAATGCGATTGGCGATTTTGCAGTGTATTTACATATATCGTTACTTGCTCCATCAATGCTACACGTAGTGTCCATGTTATATGGAAATATTGATATGTCGACAAGTATTCGTTGCATAATATTTTTTTTTTTTTATAGGATAGGGTGACAAACGAGCACACAGTCCACTTGATGGTAAGTGGTTGCTGCGACCCATAGACATCTACACCTTTCTTCAATAAAGAATCAAAATGCAGATGCGTTGTCACCCGTGAGGACTAAGATGGAATGCCTCTTTTCCAGTAAAAAGGGTCTCCGGTTCTCTACACTCACCATACGAAACACAGCAGTGTTAAGCTGCTATTTTACGCTGGTATTCTGTGAGAGCGTGGTCCTTCCCCGGTCGAGCCGACCCATTCGTGCTACAACTATACTACTAATATAGCTGCAGCATGGCTCTACCACGTAAAAATAAATAAATTCTTTAATCCATAATTGCTGATTTTACCAGATTTGTAAGAAAACATGTCATATGAGAGATTATAATTCTAATCAAAAATATATGCATATTTATAGTATTGTACATTCATGAATAATAAGTTATTAAACATCTCTATTTTATAATTAAATATGGGGGCTCTGCATATATATGTAGGAACACATAATATTATATTTGTATGAGATATACTTTGTAAACATTCCTGAATAGATTTGACCAGCTCAGAACAATTTACAGTTTTTTTAAAGTCATGTTCTCTAATCAGGATTAAACAGTAGTCATTGATAGTATAGTTTCGCAGCTTTGTTTTAATATCTGCTAACATTTCCAATATTCCACAGTTTTGTTTGATGTAACGACAGTAGTTAAATTGGTCAGCAAATGTGGATTCAATATCCTGTAATCTACCTTTCACACTACAATTGGTTAAAATACAGAGTTTCCGTTTTCCAATAATTGGGCGAGTTTTCATTGATTCTTGTTTACTGACAATATCGCTGAAATTTTTTGTTCTTTCTTCAAACTGTTTAGTGGTTTCTTCCTTGTCCGAGAAAATATCATTTGTTAAATGTATGTTTGTATGTTGGATCATTGGGCTACTCAAAGAATTTTTCTTTTTCTTTTTACGTTCTAATCGTGGTGTAAGCCGTGGGCTCGCAATAGTTACTTTTTTGTATAATTCGATCGTTTTGTTTGCCCTTGACAAGTCTGATTTGAGTTGTATATTTTCGCATGTTAAATTATCTATTTCCTGGTGCGCAGATTGTAATTCATAGGACAACTTTTTTATAGTCTCATTCAGTTCTATTATATCCTTACAATCTTGGCACTGAGTGTCATCCGGAAGGCTTGTCACAGGGCAATCAAATAATGACGAAGTACTAGAATCATTCATTGATTTTGTTCGTTTAAGATTTCTAATTGTTACATTTTCATCCATAGTGTAACTTATTATTTTGAAATTCCTATTTATAACATATTATTCAAATTAATTATTTTGTTATTATAATTATTAAACAAATGTCTCAACAATTTAATTAAATCCGAAAAAGTCTTTAGATTAGGCGGGATTCAATCTTGATTGATTGTAGAATGTAGTGTGTATTTTGTATATTCGTAGAATTATCTGTGATTGTAATTGTAGGTTTATAATAAATCACAAAAAGTCATGCAAGAGCTTAGTTTCGAACTCACGACGATACGACATAGTAGCGCGCTACGTATCCACATCGCGGTGTCTTGTAATTCTTCGAGCGAAATTGTGGATCGCTTACTAGTTCTGTCAGGTAACTTTTATTGCAAGTAGGTAGATTCAATTATGAATGTAATTTTTTTCCGCCAACGGATTTTGTTGTTCGTAATGAAACACTAATCACTTTTAAGAACTTAGACTAGAGTTTCCCTCTACATTCCTCTGCCACTGGGTTACTATACGGTTCCCACAAACATTATGGGTCCGTTATTACTTCGAAACGATATTATAGGGCCCCAGTCACTGTATGTATTTGTTGTTGTTATTACACAACTTCTATTGCTGTAGTGTAGTAAATAACACGTCTTCCGACCTTTGTTTTGTTTTCGTTATGATTTGTATAAGTACAATTTGTATATGTATATGTATGATTTGTATTTGTATATGTATATGTATATCACTGCCTGGATGAGGCAACCTATGGACTGTATGATGCGATGATCTTACGAAGATTATGGACTGTATATCTTATTTGGCGATACTGCAAATGTCCCTAAATTCGGGCTACAGGAATGGCGTGAAGGAGGGCATGTGAGTTCACCTGGAGCTCCGCTGAGCTGCCTCGTGTCTCGAGGGGTTGCGTTTAACGTTGGTTGGATGACGGCTGTGGTCACACATACGAGTATGACTTTCACAGATTTTCGCGAAATATAGCGTTATTGCAAATGTCTATACAATGCTGTTTTCTTGTATAGTTCAATATCTAAATTACACCACGGCGCGAGGTGATGAAGCGAGAGCTTGCGAACTTGTGTGGCCCGTATTAACATGAGTTCACATGCTGGGCTTAAAAAGGCGGTAAAAAGGAAAGCCCAGGAGTAGGACTTGCAGTATTCTTACTGGATAATAATTAACAAATTTCTTAAGCGTTGGGCGGTAGTTGCGAGTGGCGCAAACACTTTATGGCACTAACATCAACAACACAGTATATAATATAAGTTGTAACTTTTACTTTTGTAATTAATATATTGTTTATGGTTTCAGAGAGTTTCTGCAGCTTCTTTGAATGGGACGGCTGGTTGGTGCCCAGCAGACTTTCTTATAGCGTCTACTTGGTGCACATGAACTTTGTACATGTTCTTCTAGGCATACGAACACAACTCACTCCCGTGTCTTTATATAACATGGTATGTGAAACTTTATTCATTTGTTCCGGTCATTCCTCTTGTTCTTCTTCTTTATCAGAGCCTCAAAAGATATTCGCCATAGTTACCATGCTCGGGAGGCAGGTCTGCAACTGCATTTTTCATTATTTTGAGTTGTTATCAGGAAGATACTGCTGTCCATCTCCTGTTTCAGTTTCCCTCTGTCGCTTCTTACGACACCCACGGGATACTATAGAGTAGTGGGTTTTTTTACGTTTTTCTGTCATGAAATTCTCAATAGTAGCCAGGAAGTTGGCGACTTTTCACCCCCGTGCCTCGGAAAGCGCGTAAAGCCATTGGCCCTGCACCTGATCTCTCTCCGGTCGTGTCGGATTACCGTTCCATCGGACAATGAGAGTGAAGGTATAGAGAGTGCACCTGCGCTTGCGCGCACACTCGGGCACTATAATCCTGTTCTGCGCAGATGGCTAGTTTTCGTTGAGACTGGCCGCTGTGGCCGAAAAACATAGACCTCTCTAATTGTAGGAAATAGTTGCCGTAATTGTGACATTGGCAGAAGGATCGTTATATCGCTATCAATAGGCCATGGACCGTTTTTGGCGTTTCCAATAGAAGCCTTTCACGACGCCCACGAGAAGAGGTGGAGTGATGAACAATTATCTTATGGATCACGCACGGTGAGATAACGAGGCATTCCATCTTAGTCCTTAGAGGTGACAAAGTATCAGCATTTTGATTCATAATCGAGAATAGATCCAGAATCAGAATAGTCTATGGGCCACAGAATCCTCTTGCCATGAGGTGGACTGTGTGGTCGTTTGTCTATTCTATAAAAATAAGGTAAATATTTTTTTTTTATTTCAGCTTGTCGTCTATTTCGGAGTGGTTGTGATGTCAGTGATATTGGCACTGCCCTACTACTTGATAGTGGAGGCGCCTATAACCGGACTTCTAAAAATATTCCTTAAATCGAAAGACTCGAGGCAAAAAGAAGTTGAGTTGAATGGAAAGAAAAAAGAGTGATTATGAAGAAAAGTGAGGAATAATTTTTAGAAATTTGAGGGCATTTTTGGATGTCTTGAGATTATATTACATGTGTATAATGTTAAAAGCAGTACGGAATTTTGCGACTTTAGCGGCATTTAGCCTTTCTTTTTTTATTCCGAAGATTCAAATTACATACGTGTGTTTACGCTACTTTTGGCATAATTTAATATGTTTTATTAGTATATTATTAAAGAATGTTTTTCATTTTGTTATTTTAAAAGTGTTACCTCCACACCTCCACCTCCAGTATTATCTCCTTTAGGGGGCAGTAAATTTCACAAGGACAAACATCCACATCCGGAACAATCATCTGTAGGCCATACAAATACTTGTTCCGTGCGGAATTCAAACCCGCGGCCCTTAGCATTTTAAATCATTGCTAAGCCACTGCGCCACGGAGCCTAGTTCTAGTAGAATCATAGTTCAATATGATTAATATTTAAATAATCAACATGACATGTTGTCTCGGTTGAGCTAAGTTTGCACCTCACTGGAGTGCGCGAGATCCCTCCCGTTTCTCCGCTCCCCAACCCCACGTTCGTCCAGTCGCCTCAGTACGGTTTGCATCTTTGTTACCGATTCGCACGTCTTCATTTTCGTCTCCTATTTATTTAGTTTTTGGATTATCGTTCAGTTATTTTTAAATGTGCCTCTAACTAACTATCAAGTTATTTTGAATTCCATTCAAATAAAAAAAAAATAACTAAATTACAAAAGTATACAATTAAATAAAAAAAAGTACGTACGTAACGCGCTTTCCATATTGCGCGCCATTTTTTATTTTGCGACTTTTTTAAACACCCATTACACTAGATGTTTATCCAGTATTTGCACATAATGATTTCTTTTATTTACACATTGATTAAAACTTATTTTGCGTATTTTATCACGTTTAATTTTATATACTTTTAATTTCCAACGTCTCGGGTCCTTTACAGCTCCCATGGACACGGGGGATATCTTTAAAAAATAAGTTAAATTAAACGCCATAAAACTGACTTTTAATAAAAAGTAAAAGTTGTCTTCAAAGAAATAAAAATAATAAAATAACTTTACATTCTGAATAGTAGAAAGAAAGTTCTCAGTGCTAAGCCATAGTGTAAAGAAAAATTAAAGCCCTGACTTCAGAATGTGAAATTATTATATTGTAAGAAACTATTCCACTTCTGATGTTAGAAATAATTCTCAAAAGTATTTAAATAAAAGAACACTGCTCGGTAACAAACCCTGCTTACTATCAGTACTCCAATTACATGATAACACTAAAGTATGCAAACAAACAGCATCAATACCCATCTCAATGTAACACAGGGCAGCCTCTCAGCAACATGACCTTCCTTGCGTACACTAGTAGAAAACCCGAACGGGCATAGTAACGACAGTGGGACTCTTAGAATTACAGACTGATGACTCTTAGTCGCCTGTGCGATACTTTATACTGCTAAAACAAGTGGGAGATTACCATTCTACCTTCATTTGTTCGTATTTCCTTTTATTTTTTTACCCTCATTCCCAACACGGCCTCTCCTGACAGGAGTCCGTCCTCTGGTTCCCTTTAGCTTTAAATATTAGCCTCCATCAACGGCATGGAGGATGCAGGCACCACGTAGGTCACAGGCGACGCGCTTGGCAATGGCTCTACGTTAGCACAACGTGTCGTCAGAGTAGGGTTATAGGCACTACGTTCGCATAATTTAACACAAGTGGTAAAGTTAAAATTTTTGTACAACCGACTTCAATATAAATAAAAGGAAAGTTAAAAGTCAAATATTAATAAATACGCATCATTAAGAGTAACTAAAAACTACTGGTCAAATCTTGATCAAATTTATATGAGACCACATGATAAGCACTAGCTTACAAACAAAAAAATAATCATCAAAATCGGCTCAGCTAGAAAAAAGTTCTGAGGTAACACGCAAAAAAACACAGTCAAATTGAGAATCTCCTCCTTTTTTTGAAGTTGGTAAAAAATAACTAATTTAGTTAGAGACACTACGTTAGCATAACTTAACATCTACTTAAGTCATAGGCACGACGTCAGCATAACTCAAGCTAGACGCCACAGAGGCACGACGTTAGCTTGTCCGCCTTGTACTTTTGAGAAAGAGGCACAACGTTAGCTTATCTCTATATTACTCTTTCAGAAAGGAAGCACTACGTTAGTTATTTCTGACACATGTGTAACTTCTCACCCTCAAAGTAAGCATGGGGCAAGCACACCTCGTATGGAGGCTAAAGTAACGTTACTGGCTTAATGTAACTTTCCCGTCTCGGCACTTTCTGACCATGAAACGATAAACTCCAGTCTTCAAATCTTTACCAATTGTTATTCAACAGCACACAATGTGTGAGCTCTTGAATACATTTCATATAGACTAAGCTTTTACAGAATTGAAAATATCGTCCAAATCATATTTTAGTGTAGGTACAACGCTTTCTACAAGAGTTTAACGCACGTTACAGATAACACAATATTCTCTGAGAAACACTGCGCACACGGCACATATCGTAATATACACTGAAGACACAGGGAACCCAGCTGAACGCGCTCCAGCGAGCGGTAACGCTGCGTTAGCGCCCGCGAGCTGTTTCACCGCACCAGCGCCAGCGAGCCGCTGCGCCGCACCAGTGCCAGCGAGCCGCCGCGCTAAAATCGCACCAGCAAGCCGCTGTACCTCATCAGCACCAGCAAGCTGCAGCGCCGCACCAGCGCCAGCGAGCTGTCCAGACTTCAACACTGTAGGCATAGGCACCAAGTTTGCATACCTTCCAGTGGCTCCCAGTGACTGTTGACATAGGCAAAGCACAAAGTTAGCGACGCTTTTGACATCCGGTTTTGCTTCTGTTTCCGTAACTTTTATAGCGGATATTTGATTGGAACTTTGATGAAAGCGTACCTTCCCCCAAAAGGTTCCGAACTCAAATTGTGAACAAAGTTCAACCTACGTCATTATCAATGATTAATTCATCATTAAAAATTTTAGAATCCATGTTAGGTATGAATGAAGACCAGCGAGACTCGACTACCAATAAAAGAGTGACAATCATCTTTTGGAGACAGTCCAACTTCAGGAGTATGTGTGAAAATGAAATGCACACAAATATCGTATTATTTTGCCATTATTGCGCCAATATGTATCAGTTACTCCAAGCAGCGTCAGCAGTGAGTTATTATTAAGCGAAGCTAGTCTTATAAATGAAGGACACCGAAACAGATTGCTAGGTGTAAAAGCGGCCAAACTTAATTTAAAACAAAACACGCTACTTAATTTTGGATATTAATTAATTACAGCCCTTCCCAAGTCCACTGTTAAACATAGGCCTCCCTCAAATAATGCCAAAAAGCACGCCTGAGCCACCTGCATCCATCGGATTCCTGCATACCAGGTCGTTACTGCTTTTAGTTTGTTTTTGGTTATTGTGATATTCATATTTTAATTGTTAATTTCTCAGCATTCCCGTTAGATACGGTAAAACTAATATTACTATTGTAATCTATTGGTTATAAGGAATAAATCGACATGTGTTTCATTAAGTTACGCCTGGTTACGGTGGTGGGCCCATTCTCAATACAAAAAGAAATTGTCTACTTTCCTTGCAGTCTTCAAAGCAGATTTATTTTTAATACAAATGAATTCATTAATGATAAAACAATTAATCTTTAACATGTATATAAAAATTTTATTATATAAAAAACTAACAAAGAATTATCTTTAAAAAACAACTTTTTTGACAACCGTTCACCGGTAACTCTGTTCTACACAATCGTGTTTATTTCGCATTATTTTATTTATTGACAAAAAAAAGTTACTTCAATGATGCTTAATTAATCTGATACCAAATTGTAATATATAAAAGAACAGTGTCCTTTTCAGTCATTCGGTGGTAATCTTTCGCTTAAGATTTTCATTTCTTTGCGTTTTGATGAACGTGGTTAAAATGTTTCTGTGGGAATTGTGTTGCTTATTTCTCTTGTTAAAAAATTGCAATGGAGTGATTTGTCATTTAAATGGTTTGTATTATATTTGACTGACATAAAAAGGTCTCTTTCCTAGTTGATAGGACTCCTTTTCTACCTAGGAGTCAGTCTGGAACAACTCTCATACCTATTTTTGTCGCCAAATAGCAGTGCTTGCACTGCTATGTTCCGGTCTAAAGGATACTAGGAGCAAGTATAATTACAGGCTGTGGGGTATTCCATCCTAGTCCATAAAGGTGACAACGCATCTGTAGCTAGCTGCACCTGCTGGTGTACATGGACTGCAGTGGCCACTTAATATTAATATATATACAAAGAAGTATTAAAGATTATTAACAAATGTAATATTAAATCTATACAACATATAAATAAATTGAAGTGTCTGTCTGTTAGTATATTAGAATAACTGGCTTTTATTAAACTAGGGGTTATTAATATAACACGGGTTGCTAATATAACATAAAATTAAAGATTAACTAAACATAAATTATTTAAAGAAAACAAATAATTAATAGAATCAGGCGTTACTTTGTGGAAATCCAGTAAATTAAAGATGTTAAAAATAACATCTTTTATATTTAACATAATATTATCTAATCTTAATATATATATATACACAATATAGATTGTATGTAATTTGATTGAAAGTCATTTTACTTTTACCACTGGTTCGAATAAAAACCTCTGTCTTGGGAAGAACGAGCAAGAAACCCAGCGGGACTTTTTCAAAGTTTCAAGTGTTATTATAAACCATGTATTCATTTATATTTTAGTAAGCCTTTTATACAGTGTAATATATAATTTTTATACAGTGTAATAGAGAGACCTTGTATATTTTCTATGACTTTTCTTTGTTCTTAGTATTTACAGAATGTATATCACTTTTTACTAAAACTACTTTTTAGTGAGCACATTAAATTTTGTTGTAAGATGTAAAATATGCACTACCCCAGATCGTCACGTGAGTGTCGAGAGGTGACAGAGGGAAACTGAAACAGGAGATGGGCAGTATATTTCTGATAGAAATCCAAAATAATAAAAAATGCGGTAGCCAACACACTTGCCAAGCGGAGAAATTATAGTAATATCACCCTCCTCCCAGGCAATCTATGGGATAGACCTATGTTCAGTGGACTTTTATGCTGTAATGGAATGTAATGAGTAACTAAGCATAGAGTTTTCTTATCTATTTATAAAATTATTCCTTGGTTTTAAAACTATAAATCGAACTCACCGTTTAAATGATAAATTACTCCTGCGCATTCATTTAATAAGGAAACAAAGAAACAAAGCTTCACAATCATGTTAACCTTATCATTAAACTATTATAGTACTTTAAGTAACGCCACAGTATATTAACATTAAATGAGCAAAACGTATGTCGCTAAATGTTTAAATATAACCTATAAATGGAAAAAATAAGTATTTTTATTTTTAAATTTTATCTTCTAAAACAAGATGCTGGCATTTGTTTGTACAAGAAGCTTGCTTTTAGGTATCACAATATGCTTAAAAATATACTGTATATAATAAAAGATATATTTTTTTATAGAATAAGGGTAGCAAGCGAGCACACAGCTTGCCTGATGATAAGTGAATGCTGCTGCCCCATAGACATTTACATTTATCCTCAATTAAGAATCAAAAGGCAGATGCGTTATCACCCCTGAGGACTAAGTTGGAATGCCTCGTTTCCAGTAAAAAGGTATCCAGATCTCTACACTCACCATACGAAACAGCAGCATTGAGCTGCTATTTTACGCCGATATTCTGAGAGAGCGTGGTCCTACCCCGGTCAAGCCGACCCATTCGTATTACAACCATAGTAAAATTACCATTTTTTAGTTTTAAAGATTATTATATACACTTTTTTGATTAATGACTTTAAAAATTGATTAGCTAAGATCCGCGTAATAAAACAAAATGATGTGTCTTACCTAAATTAAAGAGCATCTCCCGCCCTCCCTCAATTGCGTGCACTATTCCCGTCACCACTAATCCCAGCACCACTACTCCCAACACCGCTATAATGAGAAAGATACACTATCGCCGATAATACACGGTACGGTAATTTTCTTTATTTGAAACTATTATAAAAAAGAATAGAATATTGTTATCTTTATAAGTTTATAGCTATTCGTGTCACTCCATCTAGCGAAGAACAGCACCCCACTATATGAAGTGACGACCTGGTAAGAGATACTGCAAGTCGATGGATGCTGGCGGCTCAGGATCGTGCTGCTTACTTGACCGATTTGACGTCTAGTTGTTGTGAACGCGATTGCTGATCATGAGGCCTCGGGTTCAAATCCCAGATTTTTCTGTCAATAAATTTTCAGTAGCAGTCCAGATCAGGAAGTTGACGGTGTTTCACCCCTGTGCCTCGGAAAGCACGTAAGCGTTGGACCTGGGCCTGATCTCTCTCCGGTTGTGTCGGATTACCGTCCCTTAGGACTATGAGAGCGAGGGAATAGAGAGTGCACCTGTGTTTGTGCGTACACTCGGGCACAATAATCCTGTCCTGTGCAGATGACTAGTCTTCGTTGAGACTGGCCTCCGTGACAGGAATTCGGTCTGGAAGACATTATTCTCACAATGTGATATTTGAATGTTTAGTCGAGACGATACCTCATAGCAATGCCATAATCTAATATGTAGTTGGCTCTATATTCAAGTTATTAACAAATTCTATTTTTATGGACCAAAAAGACTAATTATTTTATTTTATTTTATTTGCTTGGAAAACTTACAGCTAATTTACAAAAATGAAGGCCATTTACAAGTTTTAACTTATAGAATAGTTAACATAACAAGAAAGAGTATGTCACAACAGATATATAGTGCAAATAACAGTACATTTAAGTAAAAAGAAAAATATCAAAAAGAAAAGAAGTTATGAGAAAGTGAACGCCTAAGTTGGAGAACGCTGGAATGAAATAGATCATTATCTACGTTATGATTATGTGCTGTAGCATTGAAAGATCTGCATGATAAATTTTGCTTGTAATTACTTTTCAAATGGTACAGAAAAGTGTAGGCTTCCGCAAACCAGATGATAATGAGTAGACCTAGTTTACTCAGTAGTTCAGGACAATCAACATTTCCGTTTACAATTTTAAAAATGAAAGAAAAATACATATTCTCAATATATGTTAGTCTTTAGTGCCAAAAAAGAAACTCACAAATTCTGGATCTGATAGGTCATATATATATTGTAAAAAATTGCTTACTGAACTTATTATTATGATGTCTCTGAGAAGAACGCCTGTAAAAGACAAGGAAACAGCCAAATTGACGGGCAGCGACGTGATCCTGAATTTCGGCATGGTGATTTTGGTAATACAGATCCAAAGAGCAAAGCCGTGTGAAAAAGCTAGTTCATTACAGATAAGTATCTAAATAAAATTATCATCACCATCATTATAACAGCCCGACCAATGCTTCCCTTAATGAATGCCACAAAGCACGGTCCTGTGCCAACTGCGTCCATCGACTGTTGCATCAGTAAAAACCGTTTAGTGGCAATGTAAGAATAGCTACTACTTCATATTGTTCCGTGTGTCGTAGGAGGCGACAGAGGAGGCGAGAGACGGAGCGAGGTAGAAACGTGGTAGAGCCACGCTGCAGCTATATTAAGGATGTAGCACGGACCGGGGTAGGACCACGCTCTCAGAATACCAGCTTAAAATAGCAGCTTAATGTTGCTGTGTTTCATATGGTGATGTAGAGAATCAAAGACTCTTTTACTGGAAACGAAGCATTCTATTTTAGTCCTCAGGGGTGACAACGCATATGCATTTTGATTCTTAATCGAGGATAAATGTAGATGTCTACGGGCCACAGCATCCATTTACCGTCAGGTAGACTGTGTACTCGTTTGTCACCCTTATTCTATAAAAAAAACGGATAAAATCTAATACTAAAAAAAGTCTTCCTAATAACAACGTGAAAATAAAATTGCGGTTACCAATCCGTCTGTCAAGCGTGACAACTTAGTGAAAAAATGTTTTAAACAAAGTTTGTATAAAAAGAGTTATTATGATATTAAGGAATTTATGGATGATAACAACTCCTGGACATGAGGTGATCGCTACCAAGCTATTTCTAATTTGTTTTGTTTTGTTAATTGTGTAACATACTTGATCGTATTGTTCTTTTATTTCAAATAAATACTTCCGCTGGGTTTCTTGCCAGTTCTTCCCAGGACAGATATATTTTTCGAACCAGTGGTAAATTAAATACAAGAGTTACTTTCAATAAGTAGTATTTATAATCTATATTAAATAGAAAAGTTTTATTTCTATTTCTATTAGAGAATCGGTTTAATTGCAGGCTGTGGGGCATTTCATCATAGTCCAGTGGTGACAACGCATTTGTGGCCTTTTATGTTCGAAGTTCATTACAGGTGTCCATTGGTTGCAGTAACCGCTTAACATCAGGTGTACTGTAAATTTGTTTGTCATTTCAGTTTTATAAAGAAGAAAAACACTAGCCGTAGTCATAATAATATGACAGAACATGGGAATAGTTAAGATGCTGAAGAAGATCAATCAATATTTAGTTGTAATTTTAAGTACTGATTTACCACGCGCACGGCGGTGTAGGACAACATCGTCAAAACTACAAATCTGAGGAATATAATATAAAAAAAAAAAAAAATTATAAGTGACAAAAATGTGCTACAATTAAAATATGTGAATAACCATAAGTAATTTGAATGATACAAGTGTTTGAACTTTACCTGACAAAAATACAGTAAACTGTACTTACAAACTATAATAGTGCAATAAATATATTAAATAAATCTTGTGTTAATGTACTAACACCACAATTATAAGTGATCTGTGTTTAAGTGACAATAATATCAACAAAAACATTGCAATTACCGTTATAACTTCAAAATTTTTATCTACAAACAATGTAAACAACTAATAACTTAGTGATTCATCTATAGATAATATACTATATAGGGTATCATCAACTGTTAAACAAACTGTGTTTAGATACATTAATTGACTCATATATGCTATCTAGTGCCATCTATGTTCAATAAGGAAAAAAAAATAAAGTATACTGCGCGAATGCAACGTAAATTATTAAATAGCACCATCTGTTGCATATTATACGTACTTTGGAGTAAAGAAGACCTAATGATATTGCAAGTTATATTTCAAGACACTAGAGGCAATACAAACCACTAAAATATAATCAATAATTTAATTACAATATAGAATTTTACTATTATAAAATACAAGATGTCTCTTGAAAATATTACTTTGAAAACACAAAAAAAATGACTCTTTCAATGAATCACAAGATTCATTTAACTCAATCATGTCAAATTTAAGATCATTAAGCCTACCAGATTTAACTGCAAACAAAAATGAGGTAGACGAATTAAAAGAGCAAATATTACGTTTGCAAAATCAACTAAAGAGCGCACATAATGAAATAATAAAACTGCTAGAAGAAAATAATTCTCTGTCTAAACTTGTTACGCACCAAGAGAATACAGTAAATCATTTAAAAATATTTACATTGGATCTCCCAACACACCTCACATGGAAAAAACATAAAAAAAAAGCGACATAGACGGTCGTTACTTTCAAACAATACAGAAAACTCTAGTTCTATAGACATGGGACTGCAAAATGAACTAAATCTCACGTCAAATATGCAAAGAAACATCAAAGAAATTACAACATCGGTTATAAATAATCCTCAGGTGCGAAAAACGAAAACAATAGTAGAGGAAAGAAAAAGTAATGTACAGGAACTCAATAAATTATGTTTTGTCAGTAATAATAATAGTAAAATCTTACAGTTATTAGAAGAATCTGGCTTAAGCACAAATTTTTCATGTTGCCTATATATTCCTGGCGGGGAATAAAGCAGATGCTATGGACTAAACAAAATTAGAGGATTCACAAAAGACTTCTGCATCATTATGATAGGGAATCAGATTTCAAAAGATCACAGCAATATTCCTCTTTGGTATATGAAATTTGTGAAAACCTAAAAGATTTAAAATTTACAAATATAATTATCGCTTACCAACATACATATGGAGCAAATATATATAACTGCCAGTTGAAATATTCAACACATTACTGAATATGGATGCATGGAGAAATAAATTCGCAAAGTATTTGACTCAAATAACGATTTGACATACGAAATGTTCTCACCAACAACAGGGAAATTAAAGAAAAATGGAATGAGGAATATTATGGAAAATCTGATGCGTGTAATTCAAAAAACTACAACGGAAAGTATACGTAGAAGTCCCGAAACACTACGGGGAAATTTAGCAGCAGAAAGTCCGTCAAATAATACACAAACACATTACATACATGAAACGGAGAATATTAACCTAACACAAGATTTTTTTCGTGTATAATAAATTATATATACTGCATCAAAACATAAATGGACTTTTGAATAAATGTGACATCATAATAGAACGTTTGAATGACTCTCCAATAATGGAAAAATGTTAGTATTTTATCTGAACATAACATGATGACGTAAACCTTCTAAATATATCTAACTTTAAATTAGCTACATACTTTGCTCGTAATAATCGAAACGGAGGTTCATGCATATTGGTGTATAACATAAACTTTGAAATAGAATTAATAAAACAATTTAATATACCTAACGTTTTTGAATGCTGTGCTATAGAGCTGACAGACCATAAAGTTATTATATTATGCATATACAGAACCCAATTCAAAGTAAAATAAACATTTTCTTTGATAACCTATCAAAATGCTATATCTTAAGCTATAATAATAAACAAAAAATAATTTGCAGTGATTTTAATATAGATATGCTAAAGAAAACTAAATATTCCATTCAATTTGAACGTATTGCAAAAGAATTTAACTTGAAAATAGAAATAAACGAACAACACGCCCTAGTAGTGGTACCTGTTTGGACAATATATTGCATAATATACGAGGATGTCATTGTGAAATAATAGAGCTGGGTGTTTCCGATCATACAGCACAGTTGATGAGATGGCCAGTTAAAAAACGTGTATTCTTAAACATACTTTTAAACGCGATTACAGTAAAGGAATATAAAACTTTTTAAAAATGCATCGGCAGTCTAAGCTTCTCAGAAGCATGAAACTGACGATCCAAATAAAGCCTACAATAACTTCTTTGATTTATTTAAACTATTCTATTACCTATGCTTCCCTATTATCAAATGTAAAGTAGACCAATTAAGAAAACAAAATGGATTACGCGGAGTAAAATATGCAGCAAAAGAGACGAGAACTACTGTGGGAATATAGACTGAAACCAAGTAAAGAAACAAAGCAAAATTTAAAAACTATACAAAGAGATATAAAAATTGTTAAACTGACACAAAAGCTCAAAACAGTTATTTCATTGAGACAAGTCATAATAAAACAAAAGCTGCGTGGAAAGTGATAAATGCAATGAAAAACACACCTAAAGAAAACATTGAGGAATAAAGATACAAGGACAGTATGTGACAAATCCTAAATTGATAGCGGATTATTTATTATTATTATTAATTATTTAAATCAAATACAGACTAATAAGGAAAAATGGACTAATAAAAATAACACTTGCACAAATCAGCCAAATCGATATTCATGGAACCAACAACAACACAAGAAATTATAACAATTATTAAAAACAAAAGTACAAACACCACCGGATACGATAACATACACACAAAGATAATTAAAGAAGTGGCCTCTATAGCTCCTATACTATGTTATAATATAAACAATTGCATACAAAGTGGAACATTTCAGAAAATCTGAAAATTGCAATCATCAAGCCTATATAAAAGAAGATAGAACAAATGTTAGTAATTATAGACCGGTGGCATTACTATCGATTTTCTCTAAAATATTCGAAAAGTTATTTATATTAGGCTATATAACTACTTGAAATGTAATATCTTATGCGAAGAACAAATGGGATTCAAAAAACAAAACTACCAATATGGCTATCTACAACTTTCTGGAGAAAATATACGGAACATGGATAGTAGGAAACCAGCTGTGGCAATGTATATGGACATGAGTAAGGCCTTCGATTATGTAGATCATAGTATACTACTAAACAAATTATACATCTATGGAGTTAGGAAACGTGCTTCAATTAATGAGATCTTATCTAGAAGACAGAAAACAAATAACACAAATTACGAATAGATATCAAGTCGAAAACGAAAAATATACTCTTCCGATACAATTGATTAAATACGGAGTTCCTCAGGGTGGAGTTCTTGCCCCGCTCCTTTTATCATTTATATAATGACTTTCCAAATTGTACAAGTCACCAAATCGTTATTGCCGATGACAGCACTGTAAGTTATAATAGTAATAATTATAATGACATTGGTAAATTTAATAGTCTTATATCAATTATTGACTGGTTGAAAAACAACCTAAAAATTAATCTGGACAAAACCAAAATAATGACTTTTCAAATAAAACAAAATACCTCAATAAATCTACATATTAAATATATGGCCAAGACGTAAAAGAAACAAAGGTAAAGAAATTTTGGGACTACATATAGACAATGATGTCGTGGAAGACTCAAATTGATAGTATTTGTAAACAATTGCACCAATTTGCATACGTCATATGTTGGGAAAAATTGCAAACCAGAGACACTACTAGCAGCAGCATACCATGGCTATGTCGCCTCAATCTTGAGATATGGCGTTATATTTGGGAGCGTCACCCAACATTCATGATGTGTTCATTGCGCAAAAAAATGTACTGTGCAATCTGTAATTTAAAAGCACCAACACGTGTAAGCCACATTTTCAAAATTAAAAATTCTAACATTTCCTCATTATATATTTATGAAACAAGCATTTTTGTAAAACGTAATGTTAACTTGTATAAATTTGTGGAAAGTCAACGTCGCTCAGATATTTCATTTAGTACCAAGTAGAACTGTTTTTTTACAGATATATACAATGGCACCAAAAGTATATAACAAAATACCTAAGTACATTAGAGATTGTGACAACATTTATTTATAAACGTAAACTTTTGATCTACTAAATGATAAAGCATATTATTCCATAGATGAATTTAATGACACATTTGACATTAAATAACCTCTCAGGCCTTGACATTTTATTGGGCCAACTTAGTCAGACCTATGGTCAAGTCAAAAGTATAGTAGGTCAGGCCAAAGACAATATTTTTTTTAAATGATGGTAAATATAACTTAAGTCATTACTATGTATCCAAAAAATAAAAATTATCAACAATTAAAATATCGCATTACTTGTATGAAGGGCAACTGAACGCTAGAGAAACGACGATTGCAAGACGTTGTCGATAAATAAAATGTTTTGAGAAATTATCAATTACCGTGTAGTGGTTGTGTATGAATATTCATATCATACTGTGGGTGTCGTAAGAGGCGACTAGACTGAGAGGTGTTATTTTAATAACCGTGACGGATGCTCTAGTTCCATATTTTCCGAACCGTGGTAAATAAAAATGATTTTCAATAAGTATTATGCAATAATCAATATTGAATAAAATACCATTCTATTCTATTCATAAAAATAATAGTAAAATATCACTTTGTCACGTCCATTACTCATTAGACATGATTAATAAAATCGACATTAGACATGGACCAAAACGTTATTTTTCACCCTGACGTTATTAACCCATTCATTGCGGTGCGCACAACGGCGTTATTTAAATTGCCATTCTTAGGCGGATGACGCCGATCGGCCTAAATTATATTTTAGCCATAACTTGGCCAATTTCTATTCTAAAGCGATATACTTTTTATATGTGCATGTTTTACATACATACATCGTTATAGTCGCAGTTTCTGTAAATAATTTTTAGAAAATAACAAAACTATCCTCAGGCGCGGAAAACGCCAAACGGCGTCTTCCAAAGGTTATCAACATTAAAAACATTTTGATTAAATATTTATTTTGCTACTTAATTTATGGAATTAAAAAACAGTTATATAGGCTTTCTTTTTCGCGAACCAAATGGTCTCACACCGTCACTCAATAAACTCTGTGACGATGGTCGAGCCTAACCTTTAAATCATTATTAATTATTAAGTGAAACAAATTACGCTGCACTAGAAATAGTATGTAACTGAATACCCTTCTCGATGTTTTCTCTTCCCTTCAACTACTAATTCAAAACTCTACTTATTATACTCAGTACATTTAAAATAGTAGACTAAATACTATTATTAAAAGTATTTTAACTTAACAAATCAGAGAAAAGGTTCAATCCCTGGTCATATTTCAATAATTCCGAAAATATTAATATAAAAACCAATTTCTTTATTCAGTTTAATAAGAAATCTTTCTATAATGTGGAAAATATCCCTTACTTTATACTGAATAGAAAAGAAACAAATTCACTTACTATTTCCAGCCATATTTATGGTAAATAGGAAATTGCCAGTATTTTTAATAAAACTGCACTGTTAATCACAAAATAACTTATACAAATGAAATTTCGCCACTGAGTACGCAGTCACTTGCATGGCGTAATCTGATGAGCGTCAGTAAAATTCTGCCTAAATAAGCAAGAAATAATTTTCATGTGCGAAACGCCGATCGGCGTCAGTGTTTAAATATGAGATGCGTTAAACGCCTACCGGCGTTAGTCGTTTGAACCGCCCGCACCTACGTAATAAGAGCGATTTTTGAGCCGCCTTGAATGGGTTAATCACGCATTAGAGGCGACAGAGTGAAACAAATCAGAAGATGGGCAGCAGCGTCTTCCTAATAAAGACTAAAAATAAAACTGCGGTTGCCAACCCGCTTACAAACAATGGCAACTATGGCAAATATCCCGGCAATATGGGGACGCTTATGATCTGTAGTGGACTTTAATAGACTAAAAGGACGAACATTTTTTTTATTTAGTCTCGGCGGAACGCGAGTGTTCCGTGCTATATTTAGAACAACGTTGTCGTGCTGGGCGACATTTGCAGCAGTAAAATCTTGAGCTCCTCTTTATTTCTATGACCCATGGCAGTAGTGGATTGTTACGACCTTATGATAAAGAAAGAATTGTAAAGAAACTAAAAGGAGAGGAAGGGGTTAATTTTATTATTTGATAAAATATTTGTGTGTAAAAAATCATCAAACATCAACATCAAACAATTTATTAAACAAGTTGCATAAACAAGTCCAATGGGTAAAACAGTAATAAATAACAAAACCAAAAGTTTCCTGAAAAGAAAAAATTCAAATATTATATCACTTTCACAACTAAATAAGTCGAACAACACCCCATATGTTAAAAGACATCAAGCAGTTTAGGCTACATAGCGTGTGAAAAATACATCCATACATGCGTACTCGAAAACATTACCGTCTTCTGAAGTAGCCAATTAAAAAAAAGGTTATATCATAAAAACAAACCACGTAGACGGATTAATAATATCTTAAAAACATACCAGTATCTAAAGACACATGTCAAACCAATTAATGTGACAAATAGCCATTATTAAATAGTTAGTTATTACTAAGGCAAATCGAACAACACTATGTTAAAATCCATCAAGCAGTTTAGGCTAGAGCGTGCAAAGAAAATACATCCATACATACGTACTCGAAAACATTACCGTCTTCTGAAGTAGCCAATTAAATAAAAAAGGTTATATCATAAAAACAAACCATGTGGTGACGGATTAATAATATAAACTACCTAGTTTCATCTAGTATCCTGGGTGTCGTAAGAGGCGTCGGAGGCAAACTGAAACAGGAAATGGAGAGCAGCATCTTCTTAATAACGACTAAAAAACACGTTTATTTTAAAATAACCAGTGCTAAAAACACAGAATGACTTTCAATAAGTGTTTTAAAAATATTACAATTAAAGTATGAAATATTATAAAAGCCAGATGAAAATATAGGTTAAGCTATTTTCAAACAAACGCAAGTTTTTACATTCAATACTTATATGCTTTGCATGAATGGAACAATGCTATTACTAAAATTTAAAAAAAACATTTGTGAGTGTCGTGGAACACTCGCTTGGAACAAGTTCCTTTAATGATAAACGTATTAATATTGATAAACGTATTATATTATGCCACGATGAGGAGACGGAGGCGCGAG
This sequence comes from Parnassius orleans, assembly GCA_029286625.1. NCBI lineage: Eukaryota > Metazoa > Arthropoda > Insecta > Lepidoptera > Papilionidae > Parnassius > Parnassius orleans. The sequence continues at coordinate 1,392,957 of JAGSMP010000222.1, forward strand.
CACCACGGGCGCGTCGACCGCCTCGTGCCGTCGCCGGCCTGCTGTTACCCGCACGCCCGCACGCCCCGCTCAGCACCACTCGAACTCGCCAACACCTCCTCGTGGAAAGTTCGTGTTCGTCCGCGAACAAGTACTCGTCGCCGTCCAACCGCTCAACGACAACGACCACTTCTAGACTAACATTTCGCCTACAAGACATATATAAAAACAATATAATATAATTGAGTGCATACATATTTTATAAAATACTATATACAAACACAAAACAAAATAGTTTTATTAAAAATAGCGATTTACATTCTGTAAATACAAGGAACAAGCATAAATAGATAGATTTTTAGCGCACAATGAAGTGTTATCAGATAGATACAAAATTGCATTTTTATTATAAACCATAAAATAGTAATAAAGATGCATAAAATAAAATGGTATATAAGTACATAGATAGGATGAATACATACTTATTAATATCTTTATATATAAAAATTATGTGTCACATTGTTTGTCTGAGATGAACTCAAAACAAACAAAATTGTTCCGCCCTTTCCGAAGACAAAGGGCTTCGGAAGGCAGAACAAAGTCTGCCTGGTCAGCTAGTATGTTTATATATATATATATATATATATATATAAAAAATATAAATATATATTTTAAAACTATTGCATATAACATAAATGTGCAATAAGTATAAACAAATACTGTAACTAGACAATAGAATAATTATATACAAATGAATTAGATTGAATCAAAGATGAAAGTAGTAACAAGTTAGTTATACCAGTTACTAGACTCCAGAGTCAGTATAATTCCTTCATGGGGCAACATAGGTATATGTATTTATAAAAAGTCCCAGAAAATATACAGACCTTATCAATGAGTTATAAATTTTTAATAAAAGTTTAGTAAAGGTTTATTATACTACCAAAAGAGTACATGGTTGATGTTATTATCAACCATGTAAACCCTGAACCCTGGGAATGAGGAGATTGCTACCATGCTGTTTCTAAATGTTTTCATACTAATTTTATTCTATAAAAGTTATTATTGTGAATTAATTATATTTAATAAAAAGTCCTGGGTTTTGCTGGTCACTCCCAGGACAGAGACTTTCATATCTCTAATTTATGAGTGAAAAATTTCAATTAATAGACAGAATTTTAAAAACTGTGGTAGCTTCTACTGCATACATTTTTGGCTTTAATACAAACATAATAACAAAATTTACTTACGGAAAAGGTGGTGACGATGCCAACGGCGGATTTTCTTGTGCTGGCTCGGTGGAAGATGCGGGTCCTAAAGGAGATTTGGACATCAACTGCTGGCCATGTTCATCAAACATGGCCAGTAGGATAACCTCATTGGAGTTACCTAAGTCCCCTGATGCATATCCGTCTCCTGAAAAACATGTATGATAATAAGACATTTTAGATATGCATATGACATATTTTATGGTTATGAATTAAATTGACCAGGATGGTGCTGCTGCCTTTTATTTAGTAAGTGAGAAAATCTGGAGACCCTTTTCATAGACGCATGTTTGCGTTATATGATAGGTGTAGATAATTTATCATTTATCACCTTCTTGACTCAGGGTGCTACTGAGAATTTCTTGACGGAAAATCTTAATAAATGATTTTGACCGACCCGGATTCGAACCCGGGACCTCATGATCAGCAGTCACTTTATACATCAGTATATGCACCATTTATAATTATAATATAGAAAAGAGTATAATAAATTACTTACAACAGAATATGAAAACATTTCTTCCTCTCTGTCACTGAGATATTCCTCATCCGAGTCGCGAAATAGTTCGTCAAATTCCGGCATTTTCTGAAAATGGATGTAGTACAGTACACACATTTGAACATTTTGTGTCTTCATGAGGCTCAAAAGAGTTAATAGAAAGTTTATAAATTTACATATAACATATAAGAATAAATAATAAGAATAATAATAAGAATTATGAAATACCAAATACTACACTCAAATAACTATTATGTAGAAAAAAAACACTCGAAATTTCATAAAGAATAGAAATATATACATTATTATATCGATATCGTAATAATATACACTCATTAGGACCTCTAATAAAAAAAAATCAATCATAGGTATATAGTTTATTACGCTATCTTTGACCAACGCCATTTTGTTGAAAACAATTTCATATAATATTCACGATATATCGAAATTATAACATAAAACAATTTTCGCACATAGGACTTTGTAAAATATGAAAATTTGTGTTTTACATGATTTATGGTGATAATTTATACCTTATATTTCATTTTCAGTTACTTTTATTGACTATTTTATTTCATATGTGAACGACAGTATTTGAAGTACCAATTTTATAAATTTAGTAAAATTGTTTGAGATGAAATATATGCAAATAACTTTTTTTTTAAACTGTGTAATTACTTACCTTTTGTATAAAAAACTCACAACAAACTTTCCTTTAAAGGGTACACTTAGAACTTATAATTAATACAGTGGCTTCTTGCACTCGCGCGGCGAAGTAGACGTACTGTAGTAAACGCGACGCATCATGGCGGAAACTAGTAATTTGACGTAAATTCTCTTAATTTATAAAAGCGTAATTTAGTAACGAGACTAATTCTAATAAAAATCTTAGAATTTGAGTTGTATAATTCTTATAAATATCATTTAAAAAAGAATTGTTTTGAGGGGTCTACAAAGGTGACATTTGACTATCTCTTGTGTACTAAAGACTTCAAAGATTAAACTGCATTGACTACATAACTATCATGACATGTGCCAATTAATACTAGATGACAATTAGATAAAATGACAACAATTATTGTATGATATAATATATTACCTTTATTATCTTTAAATTTTCATAATTATTAATATATTATATAATGATTTTAATTAGAACCATCAGAAGAAGAAAAATTTAATGAATGTTGCACTTGTTAATTTTATATTTTGTATGCCTACTGGCGGGACATAGAGAACCTACTTTGTATTTTATTATGTACATATCGAGATCTGTAAATTAACCTATGTTCACAAAATAAACAGATTTGATTGATTTGATTTGATTTAATATTCCGAGATCATGTAAAAACCAACAACACACGCTGGAGCAGCGAGGTGGTCCAATTGCTAAATAACTCATGAATAAGAGGAGGTCCGTGCCCAGATTTGGAATTTATTATAAGTTGTGACTTAATTTCTTTTTGCTTTTATTTTCTCTAATTTTTAATGGATTCAAATATTCTTCCGAAATTCAAATCATACACATGTATTTATTGTGTCAAAATACGAAAGCAGCTAAAAGTTCGGATATGTGAATTCGGAATAGATTGCTTGATGGTAGAATTAAAAAAAAACACGTATTATTATGTTATATAAAAGTATTTATTTCATTTTATTTACAATTGTGTATTAATTAGCATTTCTACAACATTATTATCATTAAAATGTTATTCTGTATTCTTTTTCTTCTTTATTGGTATAAAAGACTACTGCTATACTACTATACATACATACCCCTCCCATCGTAGGAAGTATTCTCAGTATTTAAAAAATAATAATAAATCATCATCATCATTACAGCTCATCACAGGTCCACCCAAAGAATGCCACAAGGCACGGTCCTAAGCCCCCTACATCCATCAACTTCGTGCATATTTTACTTGATAAATACTAATTTATGCATAAAATAATAATAATATAAGCGGCCCATCCCAGTTTTACCTGAGTGGGGTCTTATTAATTTGGTGTCATTTGAATTTTTAAAGTTATCATCAATGACCAATATCACAAAAAATAACTCCAAATTTTTTGGATAAAATAAAGCTAAGATCCATTATCATCCAAAGCCATTGCTCTCTATTTGTTCGTAAAATTTCAGCACTATCGGTTCAGCCATTCTGAAGATTGGTCCAGACAGACAGACAGATAGACAAACAAAATTTTACAAATGGTAACATATGTCTAAATTGCATGCAAATAACTACTTCAGCTTAATAAAAGGCAGTTATTTCAATATTACAGACAGACACTTCAATTTTTTTATGTATGTATATAGATTTTAGACTGGTATTCTCACGTTGCATTCATGCTGTAGCATAATATACCAACATGTTGGCTCTACCACATTAATATTATATTACATGTATCAATTCAGGTGGACTCCTCAGGTAGATAACATCTATCGAATTTCTTAATTACAATAATTTAGATTAGTCAGTAGGTACATTAAATTAAAAATTCTTTTACAAGACCCCCATTTTAATATAGTCGCTGATGACGCCGTTAAGCCTTTCTACAAACAAATCGCTCGTTTTTATCCCAAAGAAATTATTTTCGAAGTCGCTGTCAATCTTTGGGGCGTTTTTGACGTCGACCGTTACGAAAGGGAGACTGACGATGGCTATTAGTAGACCGAATGGCAGCACCTGTAAAATGAAATTTGTTGCTTATAATGAATTATAAAAGCGATTCTTGGTCAGTCTTACGGAGATTAGCTATCTGCGCAGTATGTTTCCGTAATTCTCATAGTCCGATGGGACGGTATCCGATATGACCGGAGAGAGATCAGCTGCATGTCCAACGGCTTATACGTGCTTTCCGAGAGACAGTCGACAACCGCCAACTTGCTCACTCCTAGCAATTTCCTGACAAAAAACTCAATAATGATTACGGTCCGAACCAAAATTTGAACCCCAGACCACATGATCAGAAGTCGGGCTAGATAACATTTCACCATTATCTTTACATATAAATACAATTGAAGTGTCTGTCTGTAATATCGAAATAACTGCCTTTTATTGAGCTGAGATTTGCATACTATTATGACGTAAATAACCATTTTTGTCACATTTTTATTAGCTTCGCGTGTATCTATTTATCTATCTATCTATGTAACGGAAAATTTTAATGTAATTTTCACCAACTTGTAGATGGCCGATTGAATAAAAATTTCCACTCGTATCAACTACCGATGACAATATAATAATTTAATAACTTTATCCTAGTATCCTGATCAGGATCACCGGGACAATTCTCTCTAGCTTATGATCAATGCGTGTATTTTAAGTTTTCTTAAATTTTAATATTATGAAAATTTATATCTGTCTGTCTGTCCGGGCTTACCTTCGGAATGGCTGAACAGTAATTAAACTTGACAATCAGATAGATAGCAATGTCAGGACTGATCTTTTATTCGAAAAACATAGAGATTTTTGAGAAATCGAAAATTTGATAAAATAAATGGACTTTAGTGATTATCTAAGTAACGCCACATTAATAGATCTAGACGATGCTGGGGCGGATTGCTAGTTAATAATATATTTGAACACAGCAGTGCAGGTAAGTGGCTGGCAGCAGAAATAGGAAAGAAAGCTTACTGAGAAGGACTAAGCAGAAAAAAGAGAAAATCAAAAAAATATTCAAGCCTTCTTTCTTTCGTCTCTAACAACTTTCATTCATTCATTACAGCCAATCAAAGTCCACTGCTGAACATAAGCCTCCACACAGATTGTACATAAGAGGGATAATATTTTTGAAGTGAAAACTTCTTTTGGCAAGTTGGTCACTTTTTGGATGGGTAAAAGCACTGAACTCGTGTGACCGTCAAGTTTAGATACATATATACAGATGTATATATATACACTGACAGTTTTTTTTATAATTACCACAGTAGGCAGCCGGGTTGGCAACCGCAGTTTTTATTCTCTGGTTGTTTTTAGGAAGACGCTGCTGCTCATCTCCTGGTTTATTTCCGTCTGCCGCCTCTTAAGATACCCACGAGACGATATGGGGTAGCGGATATCCTTTCACCGCCACTACTCGATAGAAAGTTTCATAATAAAGGTTTATTTTGGAATGTCTCAATAAAATTTTATATTCCGTTTCACATAAAGTCACGGTTGACTCCATTTTAGGTTGTGGTAGATGTACCACAATTGCAATAATATCTTAATGGTAACCTGAATGTATTATAAAAAAAAAGAAACTTAATTTAACGTTTACCCACCCTTTCATAAAAATTGTAATATTTTTAGATAAAGACTTACCTCTTTTAGGTCATTGTCAAAGTTTTGCTTTGGATAGATGAGGTCTGGATCTAAACAAAATCTACGTAGGGCAGTACAAAATTCATTGTAATAAAGCTCAATAAGCTGTTGATAGTGTTGTTGGCGAAACTTCTCATCCGTGCCATTAATGATGTAGTACATCAGATCTAAGATTGGGTTGCACACTTGTATTGTCTGAAAATCTAGAACCGCTACCTCCAATGTACCATCCTGTAACATTAATAAGAAAAGGTTTAGCCTAAGTCACTGGTGGTAGGGCTTCTTTTTCGACATGGGATTCCCAGTATTTGCATCACTGCAAATTTAAGCTTTGTTCAAGGCACGTTATAAATCAGCACGGCGAGTGCCCTAGGCGGTGAATAGAAACAAATTTGAATGACTGTTGCTGCAGATTGAAAAGCCCTGTATCCAGTCATGCGTTTCATACAAGCTGATAAAGAAGCAGACGGGTTACTAGGTGGTAGGATTTCTTTTCAGCCTAGAAGTCGGTCTGGGAAGGTACTACCCTCTTACTTATTTCTGTCGCCAAATACCAGTGCTTGCACTGCTGCGTACCAGTCTGATGGGTACAGATAGCCAGTATAATAACAGGCTGTGAGGTCCTCAGAGGTGACAATGTATTTACAGCCTTCTTTTTTTGAAGTTGGTTGCAAGTGTCCATGGACTGCAGTGGCTACTTACCATCAGGTGGACTGTAAGTTTGTTTGTCTCCTCAGTTTTATAAAAAAAGCCTCAGTGTTCGGCAAGACGTATGACGTAGGGACGCATTTCGCACAGATTTTTAGCGGTCGCCACTTACAGAACTATAATAGAAGAGAGTATTACCTTGGTACCAATCATTAAATTAGATGACACTCTACTATTATGGTTCATTGAGCTATTTACAAGCTAAAACCGAGAGAGAAATAAATATATTAACATTGCCCTCTCAGTAAATTTACGAATATTAAATATAAGTTCACAAAAATTAGTTTTAATAAAAACTGTAATACACTGTGTAAACACTAAGAACAAACACAAGCTAGTGATACCAGTTTCACGACTACACAGAGTCAGTTATTCATTCATGGGGCAATGTATACGATATTAGAACAAAGTTCAAGAAAATATAAAAGGTTATTACGAAGTACTATTTACTCAGGTTTAGTACGAAATAACTTCGATTACTGCAGCGTTTTATGGCATCTTCATTTTAATATTTACTCACAATAGAATCGAAAGGATACAAAAGATATTTATTATGCATCTTATGTCTTACGATCATAACCTGGTTAAATCTATTAGGAGTTACGAAGATAAGCTAAATTACTTTAAGCTTCAGTCACTTTCAAATCGAAGAAAGCTTCTTGACCTTATTTTCTTGTATATGTTTGTGAATGGCGTCATTGAGAGTTCCTATTTACTAGCTCAATTAAATACTCGTGCCTCATTGAAGAAAATAAGGCCGTCGTCTTTTATACTATTCGTAGAAAAAAGCACACGCTCACGTCAAGGATACTATTCTCCGATTAATAGATTGATGTTGAGTTATAATGCTATATTACATAAATTAACATATAAGAATTGTATTGGTGCCATAACGACAACTGATTATAAACATTTAAACATAAAGATAGAAAAGTAGATATTGACATAATTCAGATAATCATTTGATATTTAAACGTAAAGATTTATTACATTTATATTCCTCAAATAATTTTAATTTACATTACAATTATTTGAGGAATAATTTAGTAATTTTTCCTTACTAGTAATATAAAAATTAATTTAGCTAAATTGTGATCAATCAATGATTGAAAAAAATTATTAATATATTTATTTTTTGTTATGTTTAACGATTATATAGTTATATGAAAATCACAGTAGGAAATTCTGCATGATTTAAATTATTATATAATATTAAATTCTGATTTAATTTATTGATCTCTTAATATTTGTTTTAAATTTAATTCACTGCATAATATGTAGATTTGTGTCTATCTTTTATGAAATATGTGTAACACCTGACTTAGAATTTCTGATTTCTTTTATTAAAACTATTATTCTTTTGTGTGTGTGAAATAAATAAATAAAGTAAAATATTTTATTAAACAAAAACTGTATAAAGGGTTTTATAATATAAATGAATACGAGTTCGAGAATAACCCTGGGAATGAGGTGGTCGCTTCCAAGCTCTTTCTTAAATAAGTTTGTGAGTAGTTTGTACAACCTGTATTTAATTATATTATAATTTTAGTTGGAAAAAAATTCCTGCTGGGTTTCTTGCTGGTTCTTCTCAGGACAGAGATTTTCCCGAACCAGTGGTAAAAGTAAAAAAATGGCTTTCAATAAGAATTACTTGTAATCTATATTGAATAAAAATTATTCTATTCTATTTATAAAAAGACGGCAGGCATCACGGCCAGCCGCTAGTGCGTTCCTGCACTTAGGCATGCTGTTTGCTAATATAATACTAAGCGTATAATTTTTTAATTAATGAATTCAATGACTAATCGTAATTTAAATTTATTTCATTCAATTATCATTCATTACAACATGTCAAAAGTCCACCGCTAAACATTGGCCTCTCCCATAGACGACCTTATAGAGGGGTTATAGAGTGGTTAATTATTTTCAGTTGTTATCAGGAATTAGTTGCTGCCCCTTGCAACACCCGCAGGATGATATGGGGTAGTGATATTTTATTTCATTTTATGAAAAAAAAAAACATTAAGTAGTATATCTTGAAGCACTTGCAGTTATTTTATCTTAGGCCCGGTTTACATTTTGAGAAGTGACAAGTGCGAGTGGCAAGTGCAAATGATAAATGACAAGTGCTTAATGCGTGTGAACAGGCAGTGGCAAGTGCGAGTGACAAGTGATAAGTGTAAAATGATTAGTAACAAGTGAATAGCAGCCTGCTCTATTCCTTGACAAGTAGTTCTGCCCTGCGCTACCCTCGCTTTCCCTTCACTCGCCTGCCGCCCCCGCTCTAGCCTACACGTCACGACATGAACGTGTTGGTGAATATTTTTTGCGGTGGCGGTTTGGAATTCCACATAATAATGACCTTACTGCATTTCCACTTGCCACATATGTGAACACCTACTTGCTAATTGTCACTTGACTGTGTTTACTTATCAATCTCACTTGCACTTGTCACTTCTCAAGGTTTAAACCGTGCCTTAGTCTTTTTATGAACTGCGTCACGACTCATGACACCGTGTAATGCTATTTTCTTACAATGATACGTCCGTAATAAGTAATTTAATATGATATATGATAATGGATCTTGTGGTAGATGTTGTGTTTCGGATTCCTTCCATCATATCGACTAATATTATTTATAATTCAAGTAAACTCATTTGCGCTCGTAAGCTAATTATGTTATTTCATCGTTCGTTTCAAGTTCAAATTAGTTCAATTGATTTTCAACCGACTTAAAAAAAGGAGGAGGTACTCAATTCGACTGTATTTTTTATGTGTGTTACCACAGACCTTTTTTCTAGGTGAACCGATTTTGATGATTCTTTTTATATTTGAGAGATGGTGCTTCTTATGTGGTTCCATATAAATTTGATCAAGGTCCGAGCAGTAGTGTTTGAGTTATCCTTAATACTACAACTGTCGAAACTGTCTGGCTACTGAGGAAACATCTTCTAATAGTTACCCAAGTAACATATATAAAATTCAGCTTTTACACTATGACGTAAGTGCAGTTTATTAAAGTTTAAGGGTGTCTGGCAACCCCTTGCCAGACATACGATACTAAGTGTCTTCAACAGAAGATGTGATTTCTAATATTATTCCGAAGTAAATATGAGAAAATTACGCTTTATACTTTTTACACCTTTCCTACCTGTTACCTGCCAAAGCCACGATGACCCAAACTTCATACTAGCCCATCGTTCCTACCTATGTTGAAAGCATGCGCTGAGAAACTTTCAGCTTTTATAAATTCTGGCGATCACGGGCTCTTAGTCTAATAGTTCTACGGGGTCGTGTGTTCATGCGTACAATCATTGAATACCATAATATAGTATTTTGTGCGTACAATGTACTGATCGCGAGGTTCGTAATACGCCTTTATTTTCTAACACCAAGATATATAATATATATTAAGGTCAATCTGTAACTTTAAAAAAATATATATTATAAGTTAACTAGCGATTCGCCCCGACTGCCCACGGTTGATTTCTGGTTCGTGACAACAGCGCCACCTACCGGGTCCAATTGTGAACACAAAGTTTCATCAAAATCGGCCCAGCCGCTTAGGAGGAGTTCAGTCACATAGACACGGACAGAAGAATTATATTTATAAAGATTGTTTTCTCGTGGACTCCTCCGCTATCCATCTTGTAATTCATAAAATATTAGTGGCATGCGAGCAATTATGTGCGAGATGGTAAGTGGCTTCTGCACCCAATAGGTGTGTATAACGTTCCTTGAATTTAGCGCACATCAGGTAACCGAATTTATGAATTTGTAAAAGACTCACCAGTGTCAATTACCAAAATTAAAAAGTAATGTTACAACCTATATACGTCCCACTACTGAGCACATGCTTTCACTAATTTTGGAGGGGGTTATGGAGCAATTGCCTACCGCGCTGCTCCAGTGCGTGTAGACAGACTTCACATATCTTCGAAATATTTTTATATCTCAGAAATGCTGGTTTCCTCTCGATTCGTTCTTCAATGCATGTGGTGAAACGGGACTTAAAATTGCAGTTAACAATATAATTGATGACGGCAGATAATTGAACCCAGTATGCCAGCGCACTACGGCTTTTTTATAGCGTACCTTATCTATTTACATATAAATAGAATCAAAATGTCTGTCTGTAATATCGCAAAACTGCCTTTTATTTAGCTGATTTACACGCATTTAAGATATGAATAACCATTTTTAAATTTTTGTCTGTCTGTCTGTCCGGAATAATCTTCGGAATGGCTGAACTGATTGTAATGAAACTTTTCGAATAGATAGAGAGCATTGCCAGGAGTGATCTAGATCATATTATATCCGAAAACTTTGGAATTTTTTAATTTTATAATAGACCTATTTGTTAATTTAGTTAACATAAAAATTATAGTTACTTTGTATTACATTACTTCGTTTGTTTTACAAACCGTGGTAGTATAAAAACTATATATAGCACACGATGCATTGTATTACAAAGTGACTATCATTTCGATGTTAACTAAGTTAGCGAATAGACCTGTAGAGGTCTTTAGAGAAAGTAAGATACGGCTACCCTACACTAATGCATGTTGGTGAAATTCACATGTGTCATTTTTTATTTCTCATACATTATTTTAATAGAATAAGGGTGACAAACGATCACACAGTCCACCTGATGGTAAATGGATGTTGTGGTCTATAGACATCTACATTTATCTTCTATTAAGAATCAAAATGCAGAATGAAGTCCGAAATCACGCACTGGAGCAGCGTTGTGGCGCTCAATAACTCCCTCAAAAATAATAGGAGGCCAGTGTGACGTATGTAGGCTGTAACTTAATTAGCTTTAGCTTAAATTGTAGTGTTTCTCGTACATTGGAGTAGAAATAGATATCGAAAAATTTTATTTAATATAGATTATAAATAATAATACTTATTGAAAGTCACTCTTAGTTTTTTAATTTACCACTGGTTCCGAAAATATTTCTGTCCAGGGAAGAACCAGCAAGAAACCCAGCGGGGGCTTTTTTTTGAAACATAAAGAACAGTACGATCATGTACGTTATACGATTAGCAACACAAAACAAATTATAAATAGCTTGGTAGCGATCACCTTATTCCCAGGGGTTATTATCATCCATAAATTCCTCGTAGTAAAGTTTAAACAAAAAAGTAAAAGTACTTCAATAGTAAACTCCACTTACCTCAAGTCTCCTATGCATCAAATTACTCGGTCTGAAGTCACCATGCGCTATCACCGCAAGGTGAATTGGCTTAAAGAACTTCTCAAAATTTTCAGGTTTCAAATTTTCTTCCAAGAAGGCGGCAAACCTTTCTCGATATTCTTCTTTGGCAACGGCGATAGAATTTTCAACCATTTTATCGAACATGAATTTTAGAAACTTAAAATTAATTTTTTTGCAGATTTCGTCTCTCTTTTCGGAATTATAATGTCCGAAAGCAACTGATAAAACGTGCAAATAAGCCATCTGTTTTATACATTCAGCAGCGTATTCCCAGGTTACACTTTCCAATCTGTTGAAACACTTGAAATTTTTTTTGCTCAAATTCTCCATAACAACAGTCTCTCTTAAATATCCATTATCAAAGCCATAAGACTTCGCGGTTAGAAATCTGTTCCTTTCTGGAATTTTATATTTCTCCTCTAACAATCTATATTCATTTAATAGATTAGTATAGAATAAATGTTCTGTATCAAATATTGGAACATTTAAAGCGGCCCTCACATCTTCAGCTATTATGACAACTTTTCCGAACAGTTCAAGGTCAGGTTTGTTTGGTGCAGATATTGTCGCTTCATACAAGTGAGACGAGTAGTTAGCGCCATCAGTATTAATTAATTTAATTTTTATATCGCAATTCTTATATTTCTCTTTAGCAGCAATAGTGCTGAGGACGTCGCGTAAAATCGGCCCAGTGTCCGTCATCGTAGGATCTCTGGTTACAACTGAATAATTAGCGTGAACGGAGCCACAATCAGTAATGGATGTGATATGCTATATTCAGATATATCAGATATACAATTATCTAGATAACGCCTTGAATGTTGAATTGTCAGCACTTAAACGTTTTTTAGTATAGTAACTTTAGATACGTAAATAAACAATTGTTCTACGTTAAATTAAGTTATTAAAAGAAGTGAAACTTAAATATATGAAATGGTAGAGATTCTTTATTTTAATTTATTTATTTTATTATGCTCTCACAATAATGAGTACACTGTTACATACATATGGAATGACATCATAATTATTATAACTAAAGGTCCCATTACTTACAGGAGGGCACCACATGCATAATTAGTAAACGTTACGTTGATTTAGAAACAAAAAATATTAAAAACTAAAATTAACAATGAAAAAACTACCGTGATTACATAGTTTTAATCACCGATAACTACTTTTTTGATGCCAGCCATCGAGGTTGAGAATAGACCTATTCTGCTTTCTTATTCTTTATATAATGCAAACATTCTTGTTAAGGAACAATGTGATATTAAGATGATGATTTCTTATATTTACGCGAACACTACACATTGAATAAAACTATTTTTTACGGATTTTATCGCGTTTAATTTACTATTTTAATTCCCGTCATTTCGGGTGCTTTACAGCAACCCATAGTCACGGGGGGGACTGAGATGTTTGACGTCCCGATATCGCAGTTAGGCCGGCTACCTTCAGTTTTTTAATATTAATTTTTGGTTCGATCTACGCTGAATGAGCTTACATTATCTTGAAGTTTGCTAGCTAGTTTAGATATATGAGGGCCCCATTGAAGCTTCGCGTCAACTGTAATTCCGAGAAAAACAGTGGATTCAACAAGGCCCAGCTCCTCCCCATTTAAAAGCACACTGGTATTCACCTGTTTTTTTTTCTTTATTTTACTAAACAGATCGACATAACCTTACAATAAAACATAGTCCCACAAAACTGTTTACACAGTTTGTCTGTGGGATCCAGAGTCTCTCAATAATACTTAATGGATAGCTATGGTACAAAATGTTATCTTATTGACATAATGATAGAAAGTGTCTATAAACCATCTTTTTATATACATTTTTCTTGATCTCGTGTCGAATATCTTTGGGCAGACTGTTCAGAATATACGGTATTTGTTTCTTTAATGTTCTATCTCCAAAGTAGTTTTTTTATTCTAGGTACTTCCAACTTACCCTTGGACATCGACCGGGTACCTTGATTGTGTTTTACAATCGTCAAGTTTAGCTTTAGACAGTCATGGTTATTTATAGCCAGTAGATATTTATGCTTTAAACTAACCGGTAAAATCTTACAAATTTTAAATAATTGAAAGTAGTTACCTTTGCAATTAACTTTAGTTTTTTTTGTTTACAAGTAATTTTAAAAATCTAATCTGAAGAGCTTCAAGCTTATCAATTTTACTTTTGAATGTAAGACCTTAACTGTCAAGAGCATAACTGAGAATAGAATAATTTTACAGAAGAGAGAATAATTTAACATTAGGTGTAGTGAATTTAATACATTAAAGAGACTAATACCTCATTAGCTGTTTTAGAAACAAAAATGTGTGGAATTAGATAAGGGCCTGCTCTTTTATTTATATTAAGTTGTTGCAAGATTTTTTTTAATTTGTCTTTCTGTTGCACTTACAATATTTAATGCAGTTATATTATGACAAACTCCGTTCGACATATCATGGGAATGTAAGGGCTTACGTTGCAAATATTGTAATACTGTGTGACCGTTCGACGCCGGGCCGGCAGTTGCCCCTCACCGCGCACCGAATAGGTAGTTGTAACTGAGTGGAAATAAATGCAGTAATATTCAAATAGACTTTGAGTCATTTATCACCTACACCTATAGGTGACGATAAGGGCTAACTCACACTGGTGACCCCTACATTTGGACAATAAATACATTTAGTGACTCAAAAATAGCTAAGCCGGTGCAACTGAAAAGTGACTGAACGGAAATTACGGAAGTGGCAGCAATCTCCCTGACCTCCAAGATACCTACGTTTTGGAGCGACCAGCCCAGGCTCTGGTTCGTGCAATTTGAAGCCGTCGTTGCAAATCAAATGTTGTCGGATGAAAACAAGTTCAACCTACTCGTGACCAATCTCAATAGATAGACTAAAACCGGCGTATATGATAAATCAAGAGGTACTAAAAAGTAGTAGCGATAATAATGAAAACGCCCATATCGTATCACCGGTACCACACACCACTCGTAGCGGACGAGTCATAAAAAAACCGGTACGATTTGTATAATCATTAGTCATAATCATAGCGTTAATATATTAGTGAAATAACCTTATTGTTTCATTTGCAATATATCAGACAAACAATAAAATTAAAAATTAAAATGGAAAATTCTATAAGCCCAACTAGTTCACATGAACAAATTGCCGTGGCACAAGCGAAAATCATTACAAATCAATCGGAAGTCGCTGACAAGTTGTAATGTCGGAAGGTGTTGAATGAATAGGAGACGTGTTGCTTGTACAAGGAACTTTAATTATACTCTTCTACTTAATCTACCTTAACACTAATATATATATATACTATCGTGGGGGCTATGCTACACGGTAAAACTATAGACATCCGGTACTCGCGTACAGGGGTGGGAGTGAGAGGAAGAGGAAGGGAGGGGGAGGGTTCAGGGGAAGCCCCCCCCTACCCTTCCCCTTTTGCGGAAATGTATAGTTTATGAGTAATTTTTTTTAAAAATCATAACCTCACTTTTTTATACAGAAATATTGACTCAAAGTTACTTCTGCAAAATTTCGGCGCTGCGGGAAGAGCAGCCCCTTCGCCCTTGCGTTGCTAATCATAGGCACCCATGCTCACCTTCGCAGCTTCGGCTCTGCGAAGGTGCGAAGCGTAGCTGTGTGAGCGTAGCGGCTCACACAGGTGCCTGCGATTTGCTACAGCGGGTGGGGGCTGCTCTCCCTCCGCGCCTACGGCTTTACAAAAACACTCTAGGGGTAGGGCAGACAAGACTACATGGAGTCGGGGCTTTTTTGAGAGTATGTACATATGTATATGTGTACTGTTGCTTTGGCACGCTCTGTAGTCTAAACGGCTTGATGGATTTTAACATTTGAGGTGTCGATAGATTTGTATTAATTGTGGGAGTGTTATAGGCTATGTAATATTTATATATTGCTTCTGCAAATACAAAAAAAGGATGGTAAGATTTTTTTTCAGTAAACTTTTTAACGCAGTCGGTTTTTTAATTACTGTTTAAACCATTAAGCTTGTTGATAAGACGGGTTATGCTTACTTCTACTTAATGTCAAACATGAGGTGTTCTCTCACTCAGAGTTCAATTCAAGGGTTCACTTCAATATGTATCGTATCGATTTTGACAATGCAAAGTCAATGCGATACATTATCAAATACAGAAATATAAACATGCTTTTCTTTGTATGTTTTATCAGTGGAAACTTACGGTAGTACAGATACATACATATCTATTGGTGTAAGATAAAACGTTGCGATAATACTTCTAACATTATTTGTTTGTTATCTCAATTGTCTCAAGGCTAACAATTCCGAGCAATTGATAGACAAGTGAATAATTCAATAACAAGAGTTGTTTATATTAAATTGTAGTTATACCGATAATAGTAGTAACCGACAGTCTATCAAAAGGCTAATGCTGAATATGGCAGGTGGCCTGGCAGGTGGGTTGGCAACTGCAGTTTTTTTATTATTTTGAATTGTTATCAGGTAGATGCCGCTGCCCATCTTCCGTTACAGTATCCTTTTGTCGCCTCTTACGACACTCACGGGACCATATTATTATACATTTTTTCATCGCTTTCGGTCACGTTGTTATTATTTTTTAAACAAATGCATAACAAGAAGATTTTTTTTAAGACGATTAATAATATTATCTACCATTAATAAACTAGACCAATATACATACTTAAAAAAAAACTAAACTTATATAAGGAAGAAAAAGAAAAAAAAGTTAGAAGGTCGCGGGTTCGACGCCTTTCAGGATCAGAAAGAAGCGAGTACTTTCCTGGCACGACTAGCGGCGGGTCCGGCAGGAGTGGTTGGGTATATGTGTCCTGTTTTGAGTCGATTGTTCCACTTGTGCGAGTTCAATATACATATATATTTCATTTTTTTATTTAAAATTAAAAAATATAATAAGGATGTCACAGCTCTAGCGAAGTTCCCTGGAACACAGTCGAAATCCTTTACCTTGCTTCCAATAGCATATACGTCCACCGCCTGAATCAACTGGGAGAGTAAAACTAATAAAGGAGTGGCGGTACATGCTACCAGAACGTAGGCAATAAATAAAAATATATCTATTAAGTACTATGAAAAGACATTCACAATTGCATGATAAAATAACTAACATGTAACATAAGATTAATTTACATACTAAGTAAGTAACAAATTGTTTACACATATTTCAAAAATCAAACATAAACATAATAAATTGTTACAGAAATTTGCTTACACTTACTCAATATGAGGGGAAGAACCATTAACATTTAAATAATTATCAAGCAAACTTATAAAAAACTATTAGCTAAAAATTGCATAACGTATGCGTTTGGAGAAATGCATTTAGGCAAGTCGTGCTTTCACGGTCAATGAGGTCGCTAGCCACCTGGCCAGCCGCGCGGGCTATCATGCACCCCCACTTGTCTCCGCACGCGAAATAGATAACACTTTACACTTCTTAGTTATGGCACAGAATAAATAATAGTTTGGTTATGGCGACTTCCACTGCTGGACATAATTCTCTTGGTCTCTTCCATTGGTCCGTCTGTCAACGTCTGGGGATTATAACGATGCCTGTTACCGTCTGGTCACAATAACGATGTCTGTCACATTAGATAATGAGACTACTGATGAATTATAGTGTCATTCGGTATAGTAGGTGTCTATGGATCGCAGTATCAAAATAAATAAGCCATAATATACACCTGGTGTACTCGTTTATCAGTTTTATAACTTTTATTATAAATTAAAAAGTTATCAACGGGTTTTTAAAGCTAGTATTCATATTTTATGAGATAATAGTATTTATACGGTCATTCATTTGTCATCACTACGTCTTCATTTCTCATGAGTGAGATATATATATTTACATCGCTGACGACTTCTTGCGTTATTGCATCTTCTATTTGCGCCAGAATTACAAATGCTTAGAGAGTAAATATTGTTAATTTATCTGTTAATTAATAACATAGTAGAATAGGAATTTCATTTATAATGGACAGGACGATATTCAATTTCTAAAAATTCTTGCTCATTTAGGACGTCCGTTCATGATTAAAATGATGTGGCACTCTGTATATTCCGTATATGGTTTGTATGTTTTGCTCACTTCATGCGTCCGTACATGACGGAAATGATGTGGCACTCTGTATATTCCGTATACGGTTCGTATGTTTTGCTCACTTAATGCGTCCGTTCATGACGGAAATGATGTGGCACTCTGTATATTCCGTATATGTTGTATTTTTTGCTCACTAAATGCGTCCGTTCATGACGGAAATGATGTGGCACTCTGTATATTCCATATTCGGTTCGTACGTTTTGCTCACTTTATGCGTCCGTTCATGACGGAAATGATGTGGCACTCTGTATATTCCGTATATGGTTCGTATTTTTTGCTCACTTAATGCGTCCGTTCATGACGGAAATGATGTGGCACTCTGTATATTCCATATTCGGTTCGTACGTTTTGCTCACTTTATGCGTCCGTTCATGACGGAAATGATGTGGCACTCTGTATATTCCGTATATGGTTCCTATGTTTTGCTCACTTAAGGACGCGTTTGCAAAATTGATAGGTATAGAATCGAACTATTACATTGACACGGGTCACACACACAAGTGTACGCACGGTTAGCTGCGGGTGTGGGAATCGTAATCAAGTAAAAACATTTCGATAATTTGAAAGATTGATTTTTTTTCTCATTTCTTATACCTACAAAAATATATTACATACGAAATACGAATAGCTGCTCCAGAGAATGCTAGGCACTAGAAGCCCACTACTAGCAGTGAGATGGTGGCTGTGGACTTTGGGCTGGTTTTGTTAGTTATGATAAGACTTTAGCTTCGGACTTGGTGAAGTGACTTGAAGTATACTTCGGTGACAGCTACTGGAACTCCTCGACGAGTAGTACTAGGTGTTCGAGTTTGGCTCGTTTTGTTAGTCATGATGAGAGCTTACCTCCGGACTTGATAGAGTGACCTGATGGTGTACTTCGGTGACTACTGCTGGAATTCCTGGACGAGTAGAACTAGGTGTGCCGAGTTTGGGCTCGTTTTGTTAGTCATGATGAGAGCTTACCTCCGGACTTGATAGAGTGACCTGATGGTGTACTTCGGTGACTACTGCTGGAATTCCTGGACGAGTAGAACTAGGTGTGCCAGTTTGGGCTCGTTTTGTTAGTTATGATAAGACTTTAGCTTCGACCTGGTGAAGTGACTTGAAGGCATTGGTGATAGCTACTGAACTCCTCGACGAGTAGTACTAGGTGTTCGAGTTTGGGCTCGTTTTGTTAGTCATGATGAGAGCTTACCTCCGGACTTGATAGAGTGACCTGATGGTGTACTTCGGTGACTACTGCTGGAATTCCTGGACGAGTAGAACTAGGTGTGCCGAGTTTGGGCTCGTTTTGTTAGTCATGATGAGAGCTTACCTCCGGACTTGATAGAGTGACCTGATGGTGTACTTCGGTGACTACTGCTGGAATTCTTGGACGAGTAGAACTAGGTGTGCCAGTTTGGCTCGTTTTGTTAGTCATGATGAAAGCTTACCTCCGGACTTGATAGAGTGACCTGATGGTGTACTTCGGTGACTACTGCTGGAATTCCTGGACGAGTAGAACTAGGTGTGCCAAGTTTGGGCTCGTTTTGTTAGTCATGATGAGAGCTTACCTCCGGACTTGATAAAGTGACCTGATGGTGTACTTCGGTGACTACTGCTGGAATTCCTGGACAAGTAGAACTAGGCGTGCCGAGTTTGGGCTCGTTTTGTTAGTTATGATAAGAACTTACCCCCGGACTTGATGGAGTGACTTGATGGTGTACTTAGGTGTTACTGCTGAACTCCTGACGAGAACTATGTGCGAGCGGCTCGTTTTGTTAGTTATTATGAGACCCAACGTCCAGGCTTGATGGAGACTTGATGGTGTACTTCGGTGACTACTGCTGGAATTCCTGGACGAGTAGAACTTGGTGTGCCGAGGTTGGGCTCGTTTTCTTATTTATTATGATACCTAACCTCAGGCTTGATGGAGACTTGATGGTGTACTTAGGTGCTTACTGCTGAACTCCTGGACGAGTAGAACTATGTGTGCCGAGTTTGGGCTCGTTTTGTTAGTTATGATAAGAACTTACCCCGGACTTGATGGGTGACAGACACCCTGGTTCTACTCGTCCAGGAGTTCCAGTAATGGTCACCGATGTACACCATCAGTCTCTCCATCAAGTCGGAGGTAAAGTGTCATCATAACTAACAAAACGAGCCCATACTTGGCACACCTAGTTCT
The DNA here is from genome assembly GCA_029286625.1 of Parnassius orleans. Classification (NCBI taxonomy): domain Eukaryota; kingdom Metazoa; phylum Arthropoda; class Insecta; order Lepidoptera; family Papilionidae; genus Parnassius; species Parnassius orleans. Next base: position 1,413,233 of record JAGSMP010000222.1, read on the forward strand.
ACTGTCCAGGAGTTCCAGTAATGGTCACCGAAGTACCCATCAAGTCCGAAGGTAAAGTCTCATCATAGTAACAAAACGAGCCCATACTTGGCACACTAGTTCTACTCGTCCAGGAGTTCCAGTAATGGTCACCGATGTACACCATCAGGTCTCCATCAAGTCGGAGGTAAAGTGTCATCATAACTAACAAAACGAGCCCAAACTCGGCACATCTAGTTCTACTCGTCCAGGAGTTCCAGTAACGGTCACCGAAGTACACATCAGGTCTCTCCATCAAGTTCGGAGGTAAAGTCTCATCATAGTAATAAAACGAGCCCAAACTTGGCACATCTAGTTCTACTCGTCCAGGAGTTCCAGTAATGGTCACCGAAGTACCCATCAGTCTCTCCATCAAGTCCGAAGGTAAAGTCTCATCATAGTAATAAAACGAGCCCATACTTGGCACACCTAGTTCTACTCGTCCAGGAGTTCCAGTAATGGTCACCGAAGTACACCATCAAGTCCGAAGGTAAAGTCTCATCATAAGTAACAAAACGAGCCCATACTTGGCACACCTAGTTCTACTCGTCCAGGAGTTCCAGTAATGGTCACCGATGTACACCATCAGGTCTCTCCATCAAGTCCGGGTAAAGTGTCATCATAACTAACAAAACGAGCCCAAACTCGGCACATCTAGTTCTACTCGTCCAGGAGTTCCAGTAACGGTCACCGAAGTACACCATCAGGTCTCCATCAAGTTCGGAGGTAAAGTCTCATCATAACTAACAAAACGAGCCCAAACTTGCACATCTAGTTCTACTCGTCCAGGAGTTCCAGTAATGGTCACCGAAGTACACCATCAGGTCTCCATCAAGTCCGAAGGTAAAGTCTCATCATAAGTAATAAAACGAGCCCATACTTGGCACACCTAGTTCTACTGTCCAGGAGTTCCAGTAATGGTCACCGAAGTACACCATCAAGTCCGAAGGTAAAGTCTCATCATAAGTAACAAAACGAGCCCATACTTGGCACACCTAGTTCTACTCGTCCAGGAGTTCCAGTAATGGTCACCGAAGTACACCATCAGGTCTCTCCATCAAGTCCGGAGGTAAAGTCTCATCATAACTAACAAAACGAGCCCAAACTCGGCACATCTAGTTCTACTCGTCCAGGAGTTCCAGTAATGGTCACCGAAATACACCATCAGGTCTCTCCAACAAGTCCGGAGGTAAAGTCGCATCATAACTAACAAAACGAGCCCAAACTTGGCACACCTAGTTGTACTCGTCCAGGAGTTCCAGTAATGGTCACCGAAGTACACCATCAGGTCTCTCCATCAAGTCCGAAGGTAAAGTCTCATCATAAGTAACAAAACGAGCCCATACTTGGCACACCTAGTTCTACTTGTCCAGGAGTTCCAGTAATGTTCACCGAAGTACAGCATCAGGTCTCTACATCAAGTCCGGAGGTAAAGTCTCATCATAACTAACAAAACGAGCCCAAACTCGGCACATCTAGTTCTACTCGACTAGGAGTTCCAGTAGCAGTCACCGATGAACACTTTCAGATCACTCCATAAAGTCTAAGACGAATAGGCATTTATATAATTATTTATAATATATATAAATCCCACTTACTTTCAGCGAAACAAAATATTATAACAAAAATGTGTGATTATAAAAATAATAATATTATTTTGCCTTGTCAAGTACCTATGTATCAAATTCGAATGTTTTGTGTACGTACAGCGATCTTTTTCACCTGCTGCAATCAGGCAGGCGATACAGCATCCACTCATGACGGCGACCGAGCGCGGACTGAGGTTTTATCGAAATTTTTGTACAATAAATCAAAACAGGCACCAAAAATAAAATAACCCTTATTGCAATCCTTATGATTCATCCGTATTAGCAAAATATGTGAAAAATAAGAATCAGTTTTATTTTTTTACGACTATTTGTGACATTTTGATAAAAGTAAACACCACTATTTTTTATTGAATATGTCTGCCTACTTATAGTATTTTTAGAAATCTTAATATATGTTGATAATAGAACAAAATGTACCTAAACATGAGCCGGTATCGTTAATTTTGTAGAAAATGGCTAGGGAAGATCGTATTTACAATATAAAAACTATTATTTTCAACAAAAAGTCACCACCATTTGAAGATGAAGAACCATTCTACACGTGGTAGCAATTAGCTATGTTTGATTTGGTTTAGTTTTGTCACAAATGTACCGAAAACAGCATAATTTCGCCCGATTTGCAAACGCACCTTTAATGCGTCCGTTCATGACGGAAATGATGTGGCACTCTGTATATTACGTATATGGTTTGTATTTTTTGCTCACTTAATGCGTCCGTTCATGACGGAAATGATGTGGCACTCTGTATATTCCATATTCGGTTCGTACGTTTTGCTCACATTCTGTGCAGATATGGGATGGCTGACAGAATTTCCCTTGGAGAGCCTTGGCGAGAGATCAGAATGCACGTGTTCCCGAAGGAAGTCGAATCAATCAATCAATCGAAGTCGATCAGACATTGCTCCGAAGAGCCAAGAGGGGCATCGACGGACACCTGATATCCGTCTGTATGAGAGGTCAGAAGAAGGTCCAGCAGCGAAGGTGCATAATCTTCCACATTTAGGATTCGTGTAGGCGAAGTAACCAGTTGTGCCAGACCATATGGTAAGGCAAAATCATAAACAAATCTACCCGCATGATCGGTTAAATGTTTAACATTGTAACCATGTTAAAGAGGGGGGGGGGTAGTATATTTTTCTTCTATGAACCATCTCATGAGTGATAACGCTTTTTGAAAAAAAATTATAAAGATATTATTAATATAATATTGTTGTTTTATAATTTTTTTTAATAAAATCAATACAATCAGTAAATCTACCATACAAATAAATGTTATGAGAAAATCTAAAACTTCTCACTTCACTTTTAAGATTTTGCAGCGTCCGCTCCAAACGGACTCCAAATGACCGACCACGAGGCCATTATCTTGTAAACAAATATTCGCCACTTGCCCGAACGCGAATCGTTAGTACCTCCCGCCCCCTTTCGTCTTTACTTCCCCGTACAGCACATATCGGGAGCACATTTTGAGGAAGTAATTAAATCATTGATTTGAGTTGATAAGAACTTTAAAAATCTTTAAAATATACGGTAGCAAGATACGCGGAGTAATAGATGGAGGAAAAAGGCGAATATACAAAGCGCCGATATACGCCGAGAAGTAGCGACATACAAATGTTGTGCGGCAAGTCGCTGAACTAAAATATTCGCCGAAATTCATGGCAATGATGAAATAACGTCCATGTCAATTTTTTGCCCAGATGGTTTACCGATAATATGAAGTCTGTTGGCTGATTATCAGGGTTGGTCAATCTTGCGTCCGTATACTGGACGCAACAAGTCGGTCGGACGCAACATCATCGGTAATTTCACCCATGTAGGACGCAAGATTACTCATGGGGTGTAAATATATATATATATATATATATACACACAAGGATAGGCATAGTCCACAGAGCAGCGAGCTACTCGGACAACGTTGATACAAGAAATGTAGGTACAGATTGAGAATTGTAAAGATTATGATGTTTGAGATTAAATAAAATGAAGATTATGTGTAAAATTATGAATTTATTCTATAGCCTAAATAACAAAGTAAAAGAGTATTCCATTTGTCGCCTTTTGCTATGCTCGACAAGTAACATAGTTGGGAGATGGGACCTATTTATCTCACGTAAACATTGGACGTATTAGTCCCAGACAAACATAGTACAATTTGTAAGATAAAGAAGTCTGTATACCTACATTCCACTGATGGACACAGGGCTTCTTTCTGTTCTGATAGGGATTTGATGCAGAAAACAGTCAGTAGCTTATTAATTGCTTTTTGTAAGATTTCTTCTGCGGAACCAGTGTCAAAAGTAAAACAATACTTTTATTAACAATTACTTGTAATGTATATTAAATAATTAATTATTCTATCGTATTCTATTTTATATTCAGTAATGGCTTGCAAGTAGGGTTACCAGATGTGCTTTATTCTAAAGGACGTCCTTTATTTCACATCCAAATATTGATCTTGTCCCCTAATTCAAAATCTGTAATAGAGGACAAGGCAATATCGCGAGCATTCGATATTCTCTCTGCTAGTTGAGGTCAAAGAGTTTAAAAATCACGTTGACGTGACGCGCAATGTTAGAGACAAATTATTGCGTATTAACATTGCATTTTTATTAATAAATGTCGCTACTGATACCATAATAGCACTCAAAACAATTTGATATCATCTATTTTATCTTATCTCCTTTATTTAACCTTATCAAATCTTCTAAAACATAAAATAGGAGCTGACAACCCTACTTGCGAGTTGCTCCGATGCGATTATGTGGCTCCGACCTCTGACAGAATGTCAGTGCCGTAGTAATTCTGTTGTTGTAGCATTATTGAGTCGTTAGCCTTTTTGCTGCTGCAATCCGGTGTGAAAAGTTATTATTTTGTTACTAGTTTCAAATTAATTTTATTTAAAAAACATAGAATTCTTTATTTTTTTCAAAATTAGTCATTTGTTTATTAATTAGCGTTATGTTTTCATCGAATTTGAATCTTTTTCATGATCATGGATACGCTAAAAATTCGAGTAATTATGGAATATGAGTACCGTCGTGGCAGCACAAGTGGCACGCAACATCAACGCGAATACTACAAAAAAACGCACCACCTGTTATTGGTTTGCCCGCTGCCGTTCTGGAAATTTCGAACTGAAAAATGAACCCCGTGGTCCCCTGAAAACTTTGGTCGGCAATGGTGAATTAAAGGCGATTGTGGAAGCTAATGGTACTCAATCTACGGCTGAATTAACATCAGCTTTCGACGTTAGCATCAAAACAATATTGGTCCATTTGCGTCAAATTGGCAAAGTAAAAAAGCTTGATGAATGGGTGCCCCACGAACTCAATGATCGCCAGCGCGAAGTACGCGTCGAGACGTGCCTTGCACTGCTCAACAGGCACACAAACGAAAGAATTTTGAACCGCATTGTTACCTGCGACAAAAAATGGATTCTGTTTGACAACCGCAAACGCTCAGCAAGTTGGTTGGATCCTGGTTCAGCACCTAAACAATGCCGTAAACAAAAACTTACCCCTGGAAAAGTGATGGTCACTGTTTGGTGGTCTAGCACCGGTGTGATTTATTAGTGCTTCTTACCAAACGGGATGAGCATTACACACACTCACATCTGCATGTGTATTACTGAACACAATGATGGAGAAGCTCGCACGTCTCCAACCAGCTTTGGTCCAGCGCTCGTCCCCGACTCGTCACGACAACGCGCGACCTCATACTGCACAACAGACGGTCTCCAAGTTAAAAGAGCTGGGGTTGCAAGCTCTCCGTCATCCGCCATAGTCACCAGATCTTGCGCCTACAGACTTCTCGTTTTTCCAGAATTCGGATAACTTTTTGTCGGGAAAAAATTTAATATCCGAGAGGCAGTATAAAATGCCTTTGAAGAATTTGTTGCCTCCCGTCTAGCTGATTTCTTCAAGAAGGGCATCAATAAACTGCAACTGCGTTGGAAAATATACATCGATTGCATAGGTGATTACTTTGATTAAAAATAAAAAATATAGAAAATAAATTACGTTAACTTATTTCATAAAAACGGTAATTTCATAGGTAAAGACCTAATAATTGTAGCAACGGAAACACATCATGTTCTTTCTTTCTTTTTTTTTCTAAAATGTAGAAGCAAATAAAAGGAAAGAAAAAATAAAGGTAGTTATATGATTTCAATTGTTTTTTGGGATTAACTCTAACCAATAAAGAAAGGAAGACGGAGCGCTGCGTGCATTTTAAGCATAGACCAAATCAAAACCAAGCTCAACTTATTGTAAGGACACATAGGTAGGTACTCACGTACACATAGTGCATCTAAAATCGTTGGCAATAAACATGGTTTTAGGTGCGTATGTGTGTGTCCCAGCAGTGAAATTTTACGGGTTGATAAAGTATAAAAGAAGGAAGATGTGTGCGTGAGTGTCAAGGAGTTGAGAATCACAAAAAAAACTTTTATACACGTAAAATACAAACGAAAGTTAAATATAAAAGAGCCATCTTTTGTTTACATGTAGAAATTTTTAAATGAATGCTATGAATGAGCTATGTTGAAACAGGGCTAAATAAATAAAGATTACGTAAGTACGTAGTAAACTAGAAGTTATAATCCAAACGTAGTTCCAAAGCTTTTTCATAGATGACGCAACGCATGGTACAATATTTTTATTTCTGTATATAAAATGTAAAAGCCGTTTTTACTAACTCATAAAACTTATACATTTAGGCGTTTCCAGTTACCTACATTATCATATTTTAGATTGGTTTAAAAGTTTTGAAATGATGTTATACTATTGTATAAACTTAAAACGTTATGTTATGCACTTGGCTATTTAAGAAATTTGTTTTTAAGTTTCTTCGTAGATGGCGCTGTACTAAAAAAATATTAGTTGTTAAATCAAATATTTATTACTTTTCACAGAAATTAATATACATAGTAGAATAATTATAAACTATTGATTGGTCAGTGGAAAATATCTTTGCTTCAGCTATTTTATACAAATGAATCAATAGGTATTAAGTAGCAGCAGACAGCGTAAAAAGACATCATAAAAGTCCATTCTATCAAGCCATTACAGCCTATAAAAGCCCATTGCTGAACATAGGCCTCCTCACAGATTGCTTCATATGGGGAATATTGCCATAGTTGCCACGCTTGGCAGGCCGGTTGGCAATTGCATTTTTGTTTTTAAGTTGTTACTACTGCCCATCTCCTGGTTTGTTTTCCTCAGTCGCCTCTTACGACATTCACGGGACGATATGGGGTAGTGGATATTATTACACGGTTAATACAGGTACCTTACTCACTGGTTTTCCTGGAGTTCTAACTATAAAATACCTTGAATAGAAGTTCCGTTGGGAAAACACTTTGATGTAAGGCAATGCTTTTGCTCATCAAAGACAAAGAGTGTTTTGACGGGAAACTGTAGCTGCTAGAAAGATACTAGTGATAGACTTGATCGGCATGTTTCTTTAAAAGCCATAACGCGTGAAAACAACAGAGCACAACTAGATAAAGTCTCCAATATGTTTATGATGTGTATACATACATATCACAAACATATTTGACTACCTCGTTAGTCTAGTGGTCGGAAACGCGATTGCTGATCATGAGGTCCCGAGTTCGTATCCCGGGTCATCGGTATCCGGTATCATTCCTTTGCTTGTTGTTTTAAAAAACGTCACCCCCACACTAGCATTTTCTCCTGTATCGTGGAGGAAGTTTATAAACATAAATTGCACAAGGACAAACATCCAGACCCGGAACAATTACTTGCAGGTCATACAAATACTTGTTCCGTGCGGGATTCGAACCTGCGGCCCTCAGCGCAGTAACTCATTGCTAAGCCACTGCGCCACGGAGCCGTCTAAGTTCCTAGTAAGACATGAACCACTATCATATAACTATATTATATATATAAGGGATATAACTATATTATATAACAATATAAGGGATATAACTATATTATCATGGCTTCAACCATCTTACTGCGACACATAAACACATCAAAAAAAGTTTGTGATCACTAGCAAAAGCTGATATATTTTTAAAATTTAACTTTATCAAGAAAAGTGTTTACGTTATATATTTTTTAATAGAAATACACTCTTTTAAATTAAAAAAATAGAACTTTTATTTTTTAATAACAAAAATTAAGTAATTCAATCCTAATGTAATTGTAACAGAAATTTGATGGAAAGAAAAAGATTGTTTAACCAAACTTATACAACATTTTATTAATAGAAGGTGTTTATTTAATACAATATAACTCATACCCTGGCTCGAACACATGCGTAGATCCTCCTGGGCATGCTGAGTATCAAGTTATCCAGCATTTCTTGCGGTAACTTGTCCCATTCTTGAATAGCGGCTTCCCTTATCTCTGGCACTGTCTGGAGAGGTGGCTGACGGTTCCAAACAGCTCGCTTAAGAACATCCCACGCGTGGTCTATTGAGTTTAACTCAGTCAAGCTCCAATCGTAATTCCACCCCAAAAGTACACCGATTTCCCGCCTTGCTGAACGGTTCCAGTGGCAGTTTTTTGCCTTTCAGAGTCTCCAGGTCTTCTCCAGACACGGACACGTCGATTATCTGGATGAGTACTGATTCGCGATTCGTCACCGAAGAAACAGTTTTGTCAAATAATTTCCTCCTCATCTTCTTCATTTTGCCGGAGCCTAGCCCACTGCAATCTCTGTCGCTGACGTTGCCGTGAATTCAGAGGTGCTCGCCAAGACCTCCTTGCTCGTAGTCCAGTTCTGGTTTAAGCAATTCTGAATGGTCTGAGTCCTAACTTCAAGTTCGGAGGCGGCCCGTACTTCTGCTTTTATTGTAGTGGCGTTGATTGTTGGGTCACGGGCTGCCAGCAATCTGATATAGCGCTTCTGAGCAGCAGAACAGTTGGGCGACCACTGTGGGGTCGGTCAGCTAAATTATCCATGCTGTGCTACCTCTGCAACGTGGCCACGACACAGGATTGGGATACAGCAACTCTACGTGCTATTTCTCTCGTGGGATATCCTTCTTCCCTCAAAGTTACAATTCTTGCGTAAGCTTGGGTTGAATTTCATTTTACATGGAAAAACAATTGAATTTGTTTTATGGTTTTGTGTTCTAATTCTATATTTTTAAATAAAGAATCTAAAAAAAAAAAGAAATTATAATATAGTCTACCGTAACAAAAAAGATTTGGATTTTTCATATTCATTTTCATGTATGTAATCAATCTTTCGTTATTATATATAATGATGTGATATAAATGATAAATTGATTATAAATCTATTTTTATCATATTTCTTTTAAATGTTTTAGGACAAAATTATTCAGATTGTCTAATATCCCGTGATTCAATCTTTGAAAATATCCACCACATCGCCAATGCAACGGTTAAAGTAGATACCTACAACAATAAAATAGAGTTACCTACCGTATTTCATATAAAAAAGGTCAAAGTAAATCCTAATAAAAACTATAAGATACGGGCGTTTGACAACTACGTTGTGTATTTAATTTAAACAGATTACCGAAAACACGAGAAACAAAGACAATCATTAATTACGTTACAAGGAAGACTAAAGAAATCTAAAGATATCTGTTAATTCATTTAGAAAATAAAGTTTTTGTTCGAGGGCCGTTGAAACCGAAACTTTAGTGATTAATGATTCTTTACAGGCATGCTAATGATACTTTAATGAATACTCGCCGTTTCGATTGCATGAGAATGATTAACTATGAGTTTGTTATAGTCACAATTGTTATAGACACAATTTTTCATTGAACGACAATTGATTACAAAAGGCGGAGTCATGTTGAGCCATGTTGATTAAACCGTGCTTTTTTGGTTTATTGATTGACGTAAGAGACTTTATAATATTTTTGGGACAAAACTGATAAACTGGCCAGAAAGGTTGGTGTACATATAATCCATTATACAGTAAGGAGTCGATACAACACTACTTGAAACCTTTATGCATCTTCGACTTGGAAAAAAATTCAAGTTAAAATTGTTAAAAATAATTCGCTAAGATCCGTAATAAAATAAAATGATGTGTCTTACTTAGTTTGAAGAGCACAGGCTGGAGTTTGGAGGCATCCACAGGTGAAGTAGACTCTGCGGTGGCTGACTGCTAAGAAATCAGTAATCGGAGTTCACATTATCAGTAATCGGACATCAAAGCAATATAACAATATTACATCATTGTATCAAATATATTCATTTCTAACCATCATTGTAGTTGAGGAGATTATTAAAAAGGCAAAGCGGGTGGAGGATAGGGGGGAGATAAGAGAAAATTCGTATGAAAATATTGGAAAGGGCATATCAAATTAAATCAAACTAAATAGTTTATTTTTTATAATCATCATAGTGAGCCCTTCACGTCGTGTCCATAATTGAACAAATAGGCCTACTCCAAGGAATGCCATATAACACGATCCCAAGCCACCTGCATTCAGCGACTTTCTGCAGCTTTTACAAGATCCTTACTCGATCTAGTGGGAGGCCGCTCTACACTCCGCTTACCAGTACGAGGCTGCTACATAATAACTTTTCTTTAAGCTACATAGCCGGCCTCATGCCCCTAGTGACTACTTTACTAAACTGGACTTTTTACTTTATCGTTGAGCAAGGTCTGTTACTTTGTTTAACGGGCTAGCTTTTTTTAATTGAATGAGGATAAACGAGCACACAACCCACCTTAAGGTAAGTGGATGCTCTGGACCATAGACATCTACATCTATCCTCGATTAAGAATCAAAATGCAGAAGCGTTGTCATCCCTGAGGACAAAGATTGAATGCCCCGTTTCTAGAAAAAGGGGTCTCCGGTTCTCTGCACTCACCATGCGAAAAACAGCTATGCTATTGCAATACAGCTATGTTAAACCGACACATTCGTGCTACAACCATGATATAGCTGCATCATGGCTCTACCACGTACAACTGCGCGATATTTTCGTTACGGATTCCATCACGCAGAGAAACTTCGAATATAGTCCTCTCTATAGTTCGACAAGCAACTTGAAAAGTGGAAGCGACTTAAAATCAAAGGTATATATTACTCATGTAAATCTGTATGAATATTCTGTATATTAATATTACGAAGAGAAAACTATGTACCCCTTTTTAAGCACATTGCGCGCACGGAAGAGATTTAGCATAGTTAGAGTCCATATGAATGAAGCACACAAAGCTAAAATTTATATATAATATGTGTTACAAATATCATAAATAAAATAAAATAAAACAATTACTGTTTAACGTTCATCACAAATGTCAACGGTCAATCACATAATAGTCTTTGGTCAAACAGTCGCACAGAGTCAACAATATTGTCAACAAATAATTACAAACAGAGCGACTGAATGAGCTGTGAATTTTGAGTGATTTCTAGTATTATGTTCCGTTTTCAATAGTCGTTTATATTCAATAGTAGTTTATTTTATATTTTGTATATTATATATCTGTTTTATATTTTTATGTGCAGTTGAAAGTAAAACATAGCTTGCCTAATATACAAACATAAAAATTTTATGAATTACGATCGAATTTTAACCATAACCACTATTATTTTTTTTGGTTATAGGACGAACGGGTCGGCTCGACCGGGGTAGGACCACGCTCTTACAGAATACCAGCGTAAAATAGCAGCTTAATGCTGCAGTGTTTTGCATGGTGAGTGTAGAAAACCGAAGACCCTTTTTACTGGAAACTAGGCATTCCATCTTAGTCCACAGGGGTGACAACGCATCTACATTTTTATTCTTAATCAGATGGACTGTGCGCTTGTTTATCACCCTTGTACTATAAAAAAAAAACCACTAGTATAATCAAAAACAAGTCGTTAGACCCACGGTCTCGATAAATATTTTATTTAGTTGATCGCGCTACAAATTTCATTTCTCGTTTAAATTACACGTTTAATATTTTATCTTTCTTCTTCTTCTTTAGCCTACAAAAGTCCGCTGTTGGACATGAATCTCTCCCGTTGTAGGGAGGACTTGATTTAATCACCAAGCTTGGTAGGTGCATTGGCGATTGCAGTACCAGACGTCTCGCACTTTCGACTCAATTGCCCGTCACTGGTCTGGTTATTTTACGTCTGACGTGAAAAGGTGGTCATACCGCCAACTATCGGAAGCCTTAAAATTTTTCTGGTTTTCATAAGTAAACTCTTACGAAACCCACAGGACGCTTTCTTTAATGGCACCATCACGCGGCATTATTACCCATAGATACTATGGGTGATATTTTTTATAAAACAGAATGGGTGATATTTTTTATAAAACAGAAGGGAGTTTTGGCGGGAACTTGACCGGCGGCGGATTGCTGCTCCTGTATTATTGTTTAAATAATGGTTTGAAGTGGATTTTTATATGTAAAAGTGGTGCAATTTTGTGTATTAAATGTCTGCGCATGTGAACTATTGGTGGAAACAGTGAAACAAGTGCTCCGATAGTGACTTTAATCTAAAGATAAGGTGTCTGTCTGCTTAGGCACCTTGAGATACTATCGCCAACTGTCTGCTGGCTCAAGTTGCCGTCAAAATCTCCCAAACGCTACGCAGTGTGACGCATCAACGTATTGTGAAGCAGTGTACTATAAAGGATTATTATCCCTTTTATTGAGATAAATGAAGAAATGGCTTAAAAGACAAGTATCCAAGCCAAAAAGCTTAGTAAAAAATAAATAAAAAATAAACAGAAATGACAAGCAAACTTACAGTTCACCTGATGGTTTGTTGCTACTCCAGTCAATGGACATCTGCAGCCAACTTCAAATAAAGAAAGCTACAGATGCGTTGTCATCCCTGGGAATAGTATGGAATGACATAATATAGCCTGTAATAATACTGGCTCTCTATATCTATACCCTTTAGAATGCAACAGTGCATGTGCTACATATTTGTCGTCGGAAATAGGTCAGAGGGTGGTAGATACCTAGACGAACTCCTAGTTACATAAGGATAAGGGTCCATCCTATAAAAATATAAAAGGATAAGATTTTCAATAAGCTTTTTTTTTTTGTTAAAATGAAACCGTTTATCAGAAATAAGTGTCCCGGAAAGAAATCTTTCGAGGCGTTATTAATCCATTTAAGAATAAAGTTTTTATGTTTGAATCAAACAGACTTTCAAGGACTCTGTTGAATTCTGAAAATTAATTTATCTATTTTTTTACTAAATTAAATATCTTAGAAATGAATTTACTTATATCCATGTAATAAAATAAAATGATGTGTCTTGCCTAGTTTGAAGAGCACCTTCTGCAATTGCGTGCACTATTCCCGCCACCACTAATCCCAGCACCACCACTCCCAACACTACAATACTAGGAAAGACATACCACCGTCGATAATACGACACGTGTTTCGCCCCTATACGAGGCATCCTCAGGTGAAGTAGACTTAAGTTAACCGCTAAGATTTTTTTTATTTAAGTGTAACGGAATAAGGGACTAAATCCGTTTTGATTCTAAAGAGTTACCAGTTTTTGATGTAGGCGATTCAACATTTATTAAGGTTGCAATTTAAAGACTAATATCCCGCCACTACACTTTTGTAGTGGCGGTGTAAGAATATCCACTGCCCCACATCGTCAAGTGGCTGTCATAAGAGGCGACAGAGGGAAATTGAAACAGGAGATGGGCAGCAGCATATTCCTGATAACAATTCAAAATTATAAAAAAAAAACAACTGTGGTTGCCAACCGCCTGCAAAGTGCAACTAAAGCAAAATCCCCAGCGCTGTCATTGTATAATTAATAACAATTACCTAGTAAGTAAAGAATACGCATACCGTGCTTCCAAAGAAATTAGTTGTAATAAATAATAAAACTTTAAATAACCACTCAACCGTCCACCCCCCGCGAGTGATTCTCGCCTCACCTGTCCGCGCATTAAATGTCACTATTTTTTTACGATCGCGCGAGATTGTCTCAACATAAACGATTACTACTGAAAAACTACTATAGCTACATTCAAATAAAAATATTCTCAATAGTCTCAAAGAATTCAAAATTTAATTATGTTAAAAGAAAATTAGTCAAATTAAAAATACAGGCTGAAAATAACGCTTAAAAATGGAAATATCAAAAAAATCGTATTAATTTTTTATTTCGAGTTTTACAACAAAATTATAATATTTACTGGAGAAATTATTTTATATTATAATAGTAAGTGATATTCCCTTTATAATGACACCAATATCAATAATATTATCTTGTATACTCAATATACATAAGTATGTAATGTTTACTCAAAATAAATTTTAATAAATAAATAAAAATAAGTTTTAATAATTTCTAGGCACATCTCAACAGATATTTCGTTTATTAATGGATATCAACGTGTTAATAGTGAAGCATTCTTTTATATTTACCATTCATTTAACACAAAATACTGATTAGAATACCTTTTAAACAACATATAATCAATAAACGATGATCGCATATAGTGATTAAAATGTCGAGCTAAATTATTATATGTAAATTTTTTGGAATTGTCGTAATGATACATATTTCCTAAAGAATATATCTTCACAATCAGTTTGATGTACAATAACATTAGAAATAAGGTATAAAAACAGAAAAGTTATCACATTTTTGATCGAATTCCTCACATTTTAACAGTCTACAAACAAAAATGGCGTCATTTCATTTTCACTTTTTTTTTCTAAATATTTTGTTACTATTATACAGATAAAATTCACTCTCAAAGATGACAAATTTAAAATAGCACCATCTCAAATTTTTACTGTATTAATAACAGCTATCTTTTGCGCTGAACACGTTTAACCCGAAAGATGTCGCTTGGAGACTGTAGTCACCATGGACAGGTGAGGTAATAATTTTTTTGGGGACTGTAGTCACCGTGGACGGTTAAAAAGTAGTTAAAAGTTAAAAGTAAAATGACTTACAAAAATGAATAAAATATAATAGCTTCTGAAGTCGGTGGTAAGACATAGTGTATAGAAGAATTAAGCTATAATGTGGAAATTATTATATTCTTTTTGATTTTGAAGTCAGTTTTACTATTTCTTACAGTTTAATTACCGTACCCTTATAAGTGGATTAAGAAATAATCACAAGTTCAAAGTAACACCGAGAATGTCATCTAAACAGTTATATTAAAACTTCATCCCCATTAATCCTAAGGATCAATAATAAAATAATAAAAAAATCACACCTAAGGGTTGTTTTTTTTTCCAAAATGTATATTCCTTTTATCTATATAGATAACGTTACCTCCACACTAGGATTTCCTCCTGTATCGTGGGGGCAGTTTACGTACATACATTTCACAAGGACAAACGTCCAGACACGGAACAATAATTTGCAGGCCATACAAATACCTGTTCGGTGCGGGATTCGAACCCACGGCCCTAAGCGCTGCAACTCATTACTAAGCCACTGCACTACGGAGCCGTCAAATATATAATATTTGTATGGTCTACAAATAATTGTTCTGGGTCTGGATGTTTGTCTGTGATGTATGTTAACTGCCCCCACGATACAAGAGAAAATCCTAGTGCAGGTTAGAATCCGTGCGGGATTCTAACCTGCGGCCTTCAGCCCTGCAACTTGTTGCTATGCCACTGTGCTACGGAGCCGTCTATGGAATCATCCCTGAAGTATAACTTATTTAACATAATTTAAAATTAAAAATTTTGTACAACCGACTTCAATATAAATTATTAAGAATAACTTAAAAGCTATTGGTCAGACCTTGATCAAATTCGACCATACTGATCAGACCACATGAGAAGCACCAGTTTTCAAATAAAAAAAAATCATCGAAATCGGTTCATCCAGAATAAAAGTTATGAGATAACACACATTAAAGAAAAAGAAAAAAAAAACATATAGTCGAATTGAGTACCTTTCAATCAGTACAGCCGTTGCCGATAAATCGGTGAATATACCTTAAAAAAACATACAGTTGAATTGAGTACCGTCTCCTTTTTGAAGTCGGTAGAAAAGAAGTATCTTTCAATCGATTCAGCCGTTGCCGATAAATCGGTGAATATACATTAAAAAAACATACGTTTCGAATATAAAGCCTCGTTTTTGAACGTTTAAAAACACTTTTCAAAAACTTTATAAAAGTGTTTTTAAACGTATTTACGCAGTTTTTTGTGGACTGAAAAATATAAAGTGTTACTGAACGAAAGCGTGTGTTTTTGAAATGACGTACAAACTCATTTGATTTCAGTGTACAAGTCTCTCCATAAATCGTCCCGCTGTAAAACCTATAAACCGAAATCGTGGCTAAAATGCATTGCTGGTTGCAATTTGCCGCGCGGCTGCACAAATCCGGAAGAACGGAGTAAAAACTCTTTACGACTCTTTACGTAAATTGAAAAAGGATTTAAGAAAGTCGGATTTGTTAATAGAAAAAAAAAGAATCAAAGATAACTGTTAGATAGTTTTAAACAAATTGAAATCTTTTTCAAGCATTATAAATGAAATAAAAACATTTTTATTCAATATAGATTACAAGTAATTCTTATTGAAAGTTGTTTTTATTTTATTATTAATATTGTTTCGAAAAAAACTTTTGTCTTGGGAAAAACTAGCAAGAAACCTAGTGGCACTTTTTTTTTTCAAAGTAAGATACAATAGAACACAGGTTGTACAGATTACTTACAAAACTTATTTAAGAAACAGCTTGGAGGCGACCACTATATTCCCCTGGGAATATCATCAATCACGTATTAATTTATATTATAATAATCCCTTTTTGTATAAAAAGGGTTATAATAACATAAATATGTTTTGTTTAATAAAATATTTAAACTTGTTAATAGAGAGACATACAATTCTATGAATGAATTACTGACCCTGTAAGTCCAGCCACTGGTATCACTAGCTGACTAAACTATCTAGCTGGTGTAAGGCAATGTTAATTTGTCCCTTCGTCTATTAAAAAAATGTATTTTGGCGCTTACGTCATTATAATTCCGTGAAAGATACGGTCACCCATGTTAGGCGGACCCGAACTTCATGTATGCATGTGTTTTGATCCAATGTGCCAATTACTGAATGCTTATTGGCAATCAGTGAAAATAGCTCCGTTGAGACTTGAGAGGAGTTTTGTACCTGCTCTTAAGTCTACTTGGAGTGTTTAATGGGATTGTTATTAATGTTAACAGTGTTACTAGTATCTTTAAAAAATTACGTGGTAGAGTCAAGCAGCAGCTATATTATGGTTGTAGCACAAATGGGTCGGCTCGACCGGAGAAGGACCACGCTCTCACAGAATACCACAAAATAGCAGTTTAATGCTGCTGTGTTTCCCTTTTTACTGGAAACGAAGCATTCCATATAAGTCCTCAGATGTGACAACGCATCTGCATTTTGAGTCTTAATCGAGGAAAAATGTAGATGTATATGGGCCACAGCATCCACTTACCATTAGGTGGACTGTGTGCTAGTTTGTCAGCCTCTTACTATATAAAAAATAACTTTTATAAAAAGTAAAAGCCGGCTTAAAGAACTAAAAAAAATAATTTCACATTTTGAAGTCTGGGATTTAGTTCTTCTATACACTATGACTTAACCCCGACTTCAGAATGTGAAATTATTTTATTATTTCTAGTTTTTTGAAGTCTTTTTGTTGATAATTATTTTTTAAACCTTTCGAGTGCAAGGAATATCACTATCTCAATGTCGCCTTAATAGTGACATTAAAAATTCATCCCCTATTTTGCCAACCTTAGGGGTTGAACTTTTTCTCTAATATAGGATCACCCCTGAATTATAACCTATTTAATAAAAAAAGAATCTTCAAAATCGAGTGTCTTACAAAACACATACCGTAAAACGGGGTGAATAGGGATCGCGAGGTGAATAGGGACAAAATCAGGAATGAAATTGGCACGCGATTTTAACAAAATAAAAAACATACAATTTGGTAGGTATTATTTTGTCATGTAGTAGAATATATGTATTTTTTCGTGGCAACACCTATCCATAGCGAAGTTTGCAACAAACGGTCATAATTTTCATACGAAAACGAACGGTTGCAGTTGTGTTTTTATATGCTCTCAAAACTTGGGTCATAATTTGAAAACTTGTTGTGTTAACGTAGCAAAAGTGTTTTTAAATTGAAAATCGTTTATCCCTAGAGATCCACACAAGAAGGTAAGTCTTAATATAATGTATTTATGGTTAAATGTTAAAATATCTAAAATTTTGTTATTTTGGTTTTGTTACGAGGTTAAAAGAAACAGCAGAAGGGCGAATAGGAACGCTCTGAGTCTTAATAGGAACGCAAATACCAGTAAATAGGGATGCTTATGGGTTTACTTGAAACAGTAAAGTTTGAATAGGGACAGGGTTGTCGCTTTATAAATATATACAATATTTATACTAGAGATTCGGGTCGGCTTTGTTCGGATTTAATTGACTACAGAAAAAAGGCCTCATACAAACTTTTATTCCGTATTTTACACACTTAGGGGACTCATTTTGAAAAATGTTTCAAACTGCAATAGTTCCAGCTCTGCGTTGATAAGTCAATTAGTCAGTAGCTCCTTATTAATAATATCAGTATAGATAAATTTAAATTGTTTAAAAATTGGTTATTTACAATAGGTCATATAATATGGGTTCCATTTCACCTACTTTAAGCAACTAATTTTTATTATATTTTGTTTCAGATAGCTATGCCTCGCACATACAAACCACGGGCTAGACAATATAAAAAATACGATGAAGAGACGATAAATATTGCACTTAGAGAATACGAAACATCAAATTGTTCGTTGGCAGATATTAGTGCAAAATATAATATTTCTAAATCTGTTTTACACAGACACAACACAAGATTCATGAAGAAGCAAGGTGGTCAGACGGTATTAACTGACGAGGAAGAGGCATATATTATAGAAAATATAAATTATTGTTCTGAGTGGGGATATCCGTTAGACACCTATGATTTGCGGATTTTGGTTAAAGGATACTTAGATAGGATAGGTGTGAATATAAAAAAGTTTAAAGATAATCTACCAGGTCCTGACTATGTAAAAAGTTTCCTAAAAAGAAACCAAGACAAAATTTCACTAAGAATAAGTCAGAACATTAAACGATCACGCGCGACAGTTTCACGCGAAGTTGTAGAAGAATATTTTACTCATCTTGAGAAATCTATAGCAGGAGTACCTTTATCTAACATAATTAATTATGACGAGACGAACCTCTCGGACGACCCTGGTAGGAGAAAAGTTCTTACAAAAAGAGGTGCCAAATACCCAGAGAGGGTCATGAACCACAGTAAAGCCTCAACATCATTAATGATGGCAGCATCTGCGGATGGTGTACTTCTCCCTTGTTATGTGGTGTACAAAGCAAAACATTTGTACGAATCTTGGATTGAGCAGGGGCCAAAGGGGTGTCGATACAATTGTACCTCGTCTGGATGGTTTGACAGTAACACTTTTGAGGATTGGGTTCGTACCATCGCATTATCATATTTTAATGGCAAAGATGGAAAGAAGATTCTCATTGGAGATAATCTTTCATCCCATTTATCTTTGGATTTGATACGAGAATGCAAAGAAAAAAACGTGCATTTCATTTTCCTTCCTCCAAATTCAACACACTTGACGCAGCCTCTAGATGTTGCATTCTTTAGACCCACCAAAGGAGCCTGGAGAGATATTTTATTTTTGTGGAAAAAAACTGAAGGCCGAACTTTGCCGACCATTCCCAAAAGTGTTTTTCCCAGTCTACTGAAAAAATTGATCAGTCGCATAGAAGGTCAAGCTATGTCTAATATATTGGCAGGGTTTATGAAAACTGGCATAAGTCCATTAAATAAAAAAAAAGTTCTCGAAAGATTACCAGGAAATATTGTTCGTGATGAGGAAAACTTCCGTAAAGATGCTATTGATGACACAGTTATTGCCATGTTAAAAGAAATGCGATATGGCAATAATAATAACAAATTGTCTTATAGAAGAAAAAATTGAAGTAAAGCCTGGTCAAAGTGTTTCCACCGAGACTCAACCAAAAGTCTGACAAAGAGAATGATCAAGAACCGAGTAGATATATTAGTGAATCTGATTTAGAGGAAAGCGAAGAACCACCGCAAAGCATTAAAGCTGACCTTAACGTCATTAGTTCTAACAAAAAAAATGAAGTCCTTATGCAATACAAAATTGCAAAACAGATCCCAGAAGAAAGGAAAAGGAAATTTGAAGCAAAATATGCAATAATGAAAAATAGTTTGAACACTGTGACAACAAAGGCAGCACAGGAAGAAGATCTAGAGCTATTAATTAACAAAATAGAAGTAAAAAAGCGAAAAACTATCCCTCAAAATTCTAAACAGTCAATAAGTAAACAACAAGTGAAAACTATTGAATTAAGCAAAAATATAAACAAATATGAAAATCCGAAAGACGTGTTCAAGAAACCATATGAAGTAGTCAAGAAATACAAAGAAATGAACAAACAAGAAAAAAACACTCAAATAAAAAATGCAGAAAAAGAGCTTGCTAACTATTTTCAACTAAGTCAGTTGGCAGAAGCAAACGAACTTGACATTGAGAACATGCCTTTATTATTCGAAGATGATTTCTGCTTGCAAAAAGAAATAGAAATATGTGATACATACTTACCGATAGGTTCGGAAATTGACCAAGAAACCCAAGAAAAAATAAGGATAAATATTAATGAAAAAATAGAGGCAGTAGAAACAAGTAAGGTAAATACGAAAGACAAGATAATTATAACATCAGCTGTAAATTTTGGAACCAAAGAAAATATTAAGATTGATTTAAAAAATATGAAGAAAATGGCTTTGACTGATAAAATTAATCGGAACTCTAAAGGTAGAAATAGAAACCATTACTTGAAAGATGAAGAAATATTACAAGATCTCATGGATTATAATATTAATTAGGTTAAATTATACTAACTTATGTAAAATATATTATATAAATATATTATCAATAACTTCAAACTCTAGTCGGGCTTTGTCAGACTCTTTTGATTGAGTCTCGGTGGAAACACTTTATATTTATAAATGGATAATATTATTATCAAAAAATAAAAAATTAAGTAATATTACGTACAATTATTACTTAATTTTACTTGCCATTTTTTATAAACAGTTGATTGTTAAGTTGATAAATTATTTTGTTTGTTAGAGGATTTGTTTGTTTCTGAAGAAATTTAATTGTTTAAGTTTTTACTTTTTACTTATTGACGATAACTGTTGGTTAATTTTAAATAAATATATTCCTTTCTCTACTCTATAAATTTTTATTTACCTATCCTCTTCAAAATATAGGTACTACTGACTTAAAATTGATTATTAAGTCTAAGTTGCATAAACCTTCACCCAATCTCATTTTAAATGTTTGACAACCCTGTGCTTTTTTCCCTATTAACCCCATTGTCGTCCCAGTACACCCCGGTTCAAGTATGAATAGGAATAGCATATATTTCGTTTAATATCATAATGTATAACAACATTTTTAGTGATTTTTTTGGCATTTTCGGAAAATATACGCAGGCGGAGAAAATAAGAAGCAGTCATATATGTCATATCTGTACAATAATATTGAATTTTTTTTGTGTGAAGTTCGATTTTGTGCCTATTCACCCCGTTTTACGGTACGTACGTAAAAATTAATTTAAAAACATACAGTCGAATGGTGAACATCCTCTTTTTGAAGTCAACTAAAAGGCCGTAATCACACTACGCGGCAGGTCGATTTGCGATTGCAGCACCAGACGTCTCTCTTCTTTGTCGCTGCTCTCCGTTGCCGATCTGGGTGTTTTACAACCTGTATATTATGCAAAATTATTGTTTCACTATCGCCATTTATCGTGCTCAGCTAAATTAGCTGCCTATCCGTCAGCGCAGATATGTTAGAATACTCTGCACCCTTTTCACAATTCTGAACGATCCATGTGCTCCCGAGTATCTGAAATCCAAATTTCAATACCTCGAAGATTCTCATAATTGTTCTCTCCGTTATTCGGCTAATCTTAAGTTGCTCACTCCTTTACACCGTACTGGTTACTTATCTCACTCTTTCGCCCTCACGGCCATCAGACTCTAGAACGACATCCTCTTGACATTAAAAAGCTCCCAATAAGTTTGTTTTAAAATCAAGTCCGTAAGCATGTGAAAAAATCGTTACAAGTTTGAACTAACACAGCTCTTATTTTCATATATTTAATTATGTATATTTCATATTTGTTCTGACATAGATAATATTTATATGTATATATAAATGTATGTATATATTGTGTGTACTTAAGTATATAGATGTATGTATGTTTTTTTTAGCCCTTTCTATTTTGATTACTGCTGCACCGCCTCTTGTTTGTCTACCTCTGTTTAGCCTAATGGTTGACTGGGAGAGAATGCCCTATGGCATTAAGTCCGCCATATGTACAACTTTGTGCATGAAAGTTTAAATAAATAAATAAATTTATCGAAAGCCATGAGATCTTTCTGGAATTTCATTCTCATAATCATTACAGCCCATCAAAAGTCCACAACTGAACATAGGCCTATAGAATACTAGAAAACACAGTCTAAACCTTTCTTTTCTTTCGTCGATTCTTCGAGTTATATGGCCGGCCCATGCCATTTCAGCTTGCTGATCTGTTGGGCTATGTCATTTACTCTAGTTCGACTTTGGATAATTTTATTTATATTTAATTATATTATAATATGTTACAGATCTAAATTTACACTCTTGTTTTCAAGTTTTGAGGTATGATGAGAAGATGTGTCATTATCTTCCGAACATTGCTGCCCTCGCCGTCGGATCTGTCGATTTCTTCTTCTTTTTCTGCTGCATGATCTTTCAAAGCAGCGGTGAAAGTTTTGAGGATATAACGTCGCCATATCTTACATCTCTCTATACTTTTTCAAGTGTACTTTCTTAAAATGTTGTTGGTAAATACTTCATTTCATTTATCTTTTTGACTCTTATAACTTTTTTATATTTTGTGCTGCATCCTTAAACTAGAATAAACGCATTTCTTTCTTTCTTTCTTATGAAAATATTTGTTTTGTCGGAAATAAGAACACATATCCCGCAGCACCAGATGCAACAGCTTAGCCACTGTAATAGTGAGCCGCCTGATTTGTTTCCAAAAGCTAATTTTACTATGGAAAATGCTTATGATATCCTGGACGTCAGACTGAGCGAGATTAGAATGGTTCTTGTGACATTATTTTTAAGAAGCCTATATACACCAATGGACTTATGACAGACTGTAATGATGATGTTGATGATGATGATGATGAAGTGACTTCTGTAACCTATATATAACTGCAACAAACTTCAGAAAAGAAAGCCGTAAATTCATTGCCACTCCTGAGAACTAAGATGGAATGAATCACTTGCTCTCTAAACCGGATACAAAAGTAGTTGTACCAACCCAGAAGGACGTCTAAACCAAAAAGGAGTTCTAACGAAAAGATGTATCGTAATTTGACGTTTATTTTTTATGAAGTTTATGGCATAGTAGACAATATTGTAATAGAAGCAAGCTGATAAGCATCCGATATAGCCATGTTATTTTAGAAGCGAATAGAAAAAACACTTCCTTTATCTTTTTAAATAAAAACAAACATTTAGAATATACGAGTGAAGTGATTTTTTTTCTTTACTCGCGTATAACATAGGCTTTGATGACTCGGACATCTTACTGCTCTCTGCCAATTCATTTTTATGTTTAAGATTTGGACTATAGGATGATGTTCTAAGTCATAAGAATGTAGCGGTGAAATTAATAGTTTATAAATATTTCGCGGGGTGATAAAAGGAGCCAAGATGTTCCTTTTTTATTTTCGTCGTCAGTTTAAATTGTACTTTGAATTAACGTGCTTATGCAACACGTCTTTGGAACGTTCTCGTTTCTTTGTTCTTTATTACATACCTATATTAATAATAATAACTGTGTAGTGGCGGTGTATAAATATCAACTAATTCATATCGTCCCGTTGGTGTCGTAAGAGGCGACGGAGGAAAACTGAAACAGGAGATGGACAGCTATATCTTCCTGATAACGATTCAAACTTATAAAATCTGCGATTGCCAACCCGTCTTCAAGCGTATTTATTAGCTATGGCAAAATGCCCCATATGAGACAATCAATAACAGAGACCTATGTAATCGTATATCAGAGGTCTTTTATAGGCTGTAATGAATAGATGGATATATATTTATCATACATTAAAGCTATAATAAATCGATGTTGAGAGAGATGAAAATTAATAGGCCATACAAATAATAAGACAGTTCCGTGCGGTATTCGGATCTATGGGCTGCAACGCTTAGCCGAAAAAACTTGTCTGTGTGTATAAAATACCGGATAGATCAAGAGTGGGCGAGAGGTTGCTTCACTAGCGGAGCTTCGTATCGATGGTGGCGGGGTAGAATTGAGGGTAGATCGGGAAATCCCCACTCGTTTGTGCAATTTATAGTATAGTGTGACAAACGAGCACATAGTCCACCTGATGGTAAGTGGTTGCTGTGACCCATAGACATCTACACCGACATATATCCTCAATGAAGAATCAAAATGCAGATGCGTTGTTACCCGTGAGGGCTAAGATAGAATGCCTCTTTTCCAGTAAAAAGGGTCTCCGGTTCTCTATACTCACCATACGAAACACAGCTGTTTTAAGTTGAATTAAACTACTTTTACGGATTATATCGCGTTTAATTAACTTATTTTATTAATTCCCGACGTTTCGGGTGCTTTACAGCACCCATGGTCACGGGGGACTGAGGTGATTGACGTCGCAATGTCAAAGTTAATACGGAGTACCTTCAGCTTTTTTAATTATTAATTATTAATTAAAAAAGCTGAAGAACGTCGGGAATTAATAAAATAAGTTAATTAAACGCGATATAATCCGTAAAAGTAGTTTAATTCAATGTGTAGTGTTCGCGTAAATATAAGAAATCAGCTGTTTTAAGCTTCTATTTTATGTTGGTTTTCTGTGAGAGCGTGGTCCTTCCCCGGTCGAGCCGACCCATTCGTGCTACAACTATACTACTCATATAGCTGTTGCATGGCTCTACCACGTATAAAAACGTGTTGCTGAAAGGCTTCCCTGTGTTACGTTGAGATGGATGGTGTTCCTGTTTGTTTGCACACTTTGGTGTTATCATGTAATTGTGTCCTTCAAGTTACATCAGGCTGGAATTGTGACGGGGACATATTACGGTATGGTCGAACTGTATTTGCCTATACTGAATGTATAGTGCAGTACGTTGTTTTATTGGTGATAATGATTAATTGCGTAAGCAAGAGAGCAAGTTGAATATCCGCTCTCAGACTTTCGTTATTTTTAATAATTAACCTATTCTGATGTATTTCCGAGATCAGAATTGGGATCTCCTGTTGTATTTCCTACAGAATTGGCCTTATCCTGTTATATTATCTACAAACTAAATGCTAAGCCACCGCCGTAGGTGTCGTACAGAGGTAAATAAATCAGGAGATTTTCCTAGTAACAGCTAAAAATAAAAAACTGCGGTTGCCAATCCGCTTGCTAAGCTTGGCAACTATGGCAAATAACTCCCATATGAGGAAATCTATGGGGGAGGCCTATGATCAGCAGTGGACTTTAATAGGCTGTAACAGTAAGATTCAAAATGCAGATGCGTTGTCACCCCTGAGGACTAAGATGGAATGTTTCGTATCCACTAATAAGGGTCTCTGGTTCTCTACACTCACCATAGGATAAACAGCAGCATTGAGCTGCTATTTTACGCTGGTATTCAAAATTGTGCTGGTATTCAAAATTGCTTAGGATCTTTTCTGCCTAAAAGTTCATCTGCGTAGTGGGTATGAAACACCTTTTTACGTATTACTCCCGCCAAGCAGCAGCATGCACTGCTGTTTCCGATCTATAGGGTATTGACAGTTAGAGTAATTATAGGAGTAATTAGAGTCATTACATCTTGGTGCTTAGCGATGACAACGCACTTTTAGCCTTCTTTGTATAAAGTTGCCTGCAGGTGTCCATGGGATGTAGAAGCTATATAACCAGGTAAACTGTAATTTCGTTTTTCACTTTTAATTTAAATTAAAAGAACATGTAGTTTTGTCGTATTATTTAAAATTGATGCCATCTCATTACAGTTATCACGCTACGGCTTTTGATTGGACCATTCACGTAATAATTTTTAGGATACCAAACGAGTATAATGTGCCGCGTTTCTCAAATTGGATTGATGTAATTCTTCCTTTTTTGTGTTCAGATTCGCCTTTAGGTCAATCGTATCGTTCTTTTTTCTGTACTTGTGTAATTCTATTAAGTTTTGAGACATTTTCTTTATGTGAAGATATTAGATTTTATGACCGTAAAGAATTGCTAACTGTTTATCAGCTGTATTAAGCCTGAAAGAAATAATCAACGCAGATAATATAATTATTATTACTTGTAATATTAATATAAAATAAACAGGCTTTTAGAAAAAGTACAAATATCAAAGAAAGAAAATTTTACTTAAAACAGATTTGTTTTTATGAGTATGAGTACACTGAACTAATAAACTATTGGTAAATCCAATTGTGCATGCCTTAAGCGCATTAAAAAATTTACGTATAACATGATTATACATAAATTTTTAAAGTAGTTTAATTACATACAAGTTTTCACTAAAAACCTTATAATTATTACTATACTTCAAATTTCTTTTTAAATTTCAATTTAAAAAAATTGGAAAATCCAAAATTGCACGACTCATAAGATAGCGAAAAATTATAAA
This sequence comes from Parnassius orleans, assembly GCA_029286625.1. Lineage (NCBI taxonomy): Eukaryota > Metazoa > Arthropoda > Insecta > Lepidoptera > Papilionidae > Parnassius > Parnassius orleans. The sequence goes on from JAGSMP010000222.1 coordinate 1,439,608, forward strand.
AATTATAAATTGTAATTCTATTCATCAAAGAATTCCAGTAGCAGTCACCGAAATACACCTTCAAGTCACTCCATCAAGTCCGGAGGTAAGGTCTATTCATAACTAACAAAACAAGGTCAAACTCGGCAAACCTACTACTACTCTTTGAGGAATTCCAGTAGCATTCACCTAAGTACACTTTCAGGTCACTCTATCAAGTCCGGAGGTAAGGTCTCATAATAACTAACAAAACGAGGCCAAACTTGGCACACCTAGTTCAACTCTTCTAGTAGTTCCAGTAGCATTCAGCGAAGTACACATTCAGGTCACTCCGTCAAGTCCGGGGTAAGGTCTTGTCATAACTAACATAACGAGCACAAGCTCGGCACACCTAGTTCTACTCGTCGAGGAGTTCCAGTAGCAGATACCGGAGTACACCTTCAGGTTACTCCATACAGTCCAAGACGCATAAGTATATTTATATATAAATCCTACGTGCTTTTAGCGAAACAAAGTATTGTAATAAAAATCTGTGATTATAAAAATAATAACCTTGGTCAAGTCAAGTATGTATCAAATTTGGTTTTTGGAATATTTTGTATTTCTACAGCGATCGATTTGTTGCCTGTTACCGCTGCTGTAAGCAAACTATACAGTAATCCACTCACGACGGCGGCCGAGCCCGAAGTGCGAGTGAGCTGTGAGGCCAAGTGTATTTAGTAAAATAAATTATTACAAGGCTGCTCAAAACACCGAAAATTTCGGCATTTCTCAGCCGAAAAAAATTAATTATAACTAAACTAAACAAAGATAAATTGCCATTTACATTCTATGGCTTCCCACGTGATAGATGAAGAGATTAAAAAATAGATGGAGTTAAACAATTGATATTTACAAAAGTTGACAGTAATAAATGTTTAAGTAAATTATTTGGTAGTCGAAATAAGTCTAAAAATTGGTATGACTGGTGGACTGGTATCTAGGAAAAAGTGCATTTTTTTAAATAGAAATAGGGTGACAAACGAGCACACAGTCCACATGATGGTAAGTGGTTGCTGTGGCCCATAGACATCTACATCTATCCTCGATAACGAATCAAAATGCAGATGGGTTGTCAGCCTTGAGGAATAAGATGGAATGCCTCTTTCCAATAAAATGGGTCCCATGATGGTATCTTTTTTTTTCTTGGGGAAATGCCTACGCATACCCGCTTTGTGGGGGCAAGGACGGGTTATGTTGAACGTGACCGACTAAAACACCGTGGTGTTTCATGGTTTTTCTTCAGGCAGGGCCACAAGAACTCTTTCGCGCTCATTCGCGGTCCCACCAGCGCCAGCCGCTCCATGGCGGCCCCTCCTCGGGACGGGAAATCTCCTCCAACTTCTCGTACTCAGATAAGGTGCACCGAAATTCACGGCGCGCCTTCCTCCGTTCGCCTGCCTCCACTATCACCGGCTCAACGCACCCCGAGTCGCTGAGGAGTCACCAGCTTTCCTGACTCCAGCGGCGGATCTGGTCTATGGCTCCGCCGCCAACCAAGATTCGGCCGCGGGGGGTAGGGAGAGCGGTGTATCGTAATAGCGACACTGCTCTCGGTCTCTTTTCGCGGCCTCACCACCACTGCATTAGTGGCGCGTCCCTGCCAGATTCGCGCGGAGGATAAGACGGGTGGCACATCACCATCGACAACACTCCTCTTCCCACACAAGTCCAATGCTACGGTACGGGAGAGGACACCCCTCGCGCCACGATATGGCCACTTCGAGTGGGCTCGCCAAGCCCACTCGAAGTGGCCATATAGGATCGGCCCTTCACTTCGAGCCAGCTGTGTAATATAACAACTCATAATGAATCATAAGAAAGCATGCGGGGACTCCCAGTGTAATGACTAATAAAATTCCACCATTTCATATCCAGCAGGCGTCGTCAAGCACGCAATGTAATCTCCATAATAAAATGTTTCAGAAATCTCCCACACTCCCAATGCATTCTCTATCGACCAATAAAAACTTCTTCATGGATGCAGGACTTATGGCATGCGTTTTAAAAATCACCTGCATACCGAATGCGTTTCCTATCGACCTGTGACAATGAGCCAGAAGGCAAAAATTTAAAATATTTACAGGATTTAAAATAAAATGAAGATCATATTTGTATCAAAATTTTTTTGGTGATTTTAAATGTCTCTAAATTTTACTATTTTAAGCCAGCGCTTGACTACTATTCCACTTGGTGGTAAGTGGTATGGTAAAGCGCACTGACTTCACAAAAGGCTATTCACTCTTGCCTTGAAGAAACCCACATTGTAATCGGATGGAAAGACAGATGCTGGCAACTTATTCCACTCCTTTACTGTACGCATGGCGAACGATGAAGCAAACCGTTTGGTTCGAATGCGTGGTAAGTCGACAAGGAAACGGTGGAGACTGGCCGGGCGCCTGCAGGGCTAGCATGAACAGGAGACAATTTTATCCCCGGGGAAAGGAGAAAATGTTTATGCCCTCGCTTAGTTTTATCCACCCTTAGAGCATGGGCACACCGGTGGATATAATATCCACAGTAGATAAAATGGGAGATAGACTTAGACTTAGATAGATTTTTTTGTATGAATATAAACTTCAACCCACGTCCAATGAACTAGGATAAAATTGTCCCTTTCAAATGTCAAAAAAACATAATTTTTTATCTTTCATTTGGCTCCATGCTACGGACGGGGGATATATGTCTACTCGTCGGGGAGAAGTATATCCCCGTTTGACATAACAAAATAATTTTATCTCTTGTCAGTGGATATAATCAGGGGATAAAATTTTTGTCCCCCGCCCATGCTAGCCGGGCTGGTTGTCCGAAGGTGGAAGGGATAGGTAATAATTAAGTTATGCAATTCCTGATGTGAGGCGTTAATCATAATACTGCTATTGAAATACATCAAATGATAGTATTTTTTGCGCACAGCCTAATTTAGCCGCGTACACTCTACAAATATATTTTTATGGATACATATTACTTCTTTGTGATGTAGTATTAATATTTAGATTGATTACAATTATTTTTTTACCTGATCGTAATAAAATGATGATACTGATTAAGAAAAAAAAATATCGTTAAATTAGTTTTAATATCATACTTACTATAGGAAAACAAGTTACAGACTATATACGTCTCATCCTGGGCACAGGTCTCCTCTCATGGTGGATGATAATCCATAACCCTTTCAGTTAGTCCGCCACGTTGACTTCATATACTCTCGAAATATGTACACCTCAGACATGATGGGTTGTTTGCGAAACTATGCAGTTATGTAATGCAATGTAATGCTAGAGTAATTAGTGATGAAGAGTACCTCTCTAACACTAATGGCGGTATTCTAAGACATAATGTATAGAGTCCCCTGTGACCATGGGTGTACTCGAAACTTCGGGAATTTAAAATAAGTTAATATACCCGATAAAATCCGTAAAAATTAGTTTCAATTAAATGTGAAGTGTTCGCCTAAACATAAAAAAAAAATATTTCTAGAAGAATTTCAAATTGTTTATTCTTTGTTATTTATTTGATTCTTTTTAGTCGTTTAAAGACGGCTTTTAATTTTTTTAATTATTTTGTGAGACAAATGAACGTTTTAAGTGGACTAAGAAATATCTCATATTAATGTCGTATAAATAATTCTATTAAAAACTTCATCGCATTTGGCATAGTTGCCACGCTAGGCAAGCGCGTTGGCAACCGCAGCTTTTATTTAGTCGTTATTAGGAAGACGCTGCTGCCCATGCCTGATTTATTTCTCTGTCACCTCTTACGCAGCCACGGGATGATATGGGATAGTTGATATTCTTACACCGTTACTACACGGTCCGTAATAATCTGTCACTAGACGTGGAACTCTTTCGTTACAAGAAGGATTTGCTATAATCACTATGTTTGTAGGGCGACAAACTTGGTGATTATACCAAGTTTGTCGGGCGCATTGGCGATTGCGTACTAGAAATTTAAAATTTAATTGAGGTAATTTCATTTCTCATATACCAGAACGAAATATATAGGTGTCCAGGGTTCTTGTTTGGTGGCCACTCGGTCCACTTTATAACTTAAATTATTAGCTGTAAATGAAGTACCTACTTTATGTACGGAAATTTAAAATGTTTTCTTAAGAGCGGTAGCATTTTAAAGGGGAATAACACATAGAGTACATGAGAAAATGAAGTGCTCTACATAGTTTAATCTTGAATTAATCTTAATAGTGATGTGAACTTAATTTTTCAGCCCTTCACACGTCCATTGCTGAACACAGGCCTCCCCGAGGAATAGCACAAAGCACAGTCCTAAGCCACCTGCATCCATCGACTTCTTGCATATCTTACCGGGTCGTCATCCATCTTATAAAGGCCACCCTACACTTCGCCTACCGGTACGAGGCTGCCTTTATTCCCAATCGATTGTCGGCTCTTCGAGCTATATGGCCGGTCCATTGCCACTTCAGCTTACTAATCCGTTGGACTATGTCGGTCACTCTGGTTCTACTGCGGATATCCTCATTTCTAAGTTTATCTCAGAGAAACCCGAGCATAGTTTCTATAGCTCGCTGAGCGACCTTGAGCTTCCTCATGCATTATGCATTGAGATATTAAGTAAGTACATTATACTTAAATACAATAGAATAGAGTACAATAGTCAATATAGATTATAAATAATTCTTATTAAAAGTCAATTTTACTTTGAACAATGTGCATTTTGTGCTAACTTTTATAGAAGAAATGTCACAAAGAACACTTAGTACACTCAATGGTAAGATGATTCTCTGGCCCGTCGATTAAGAATAAAATATATAATATATCTCATGGTATTCTTTCAAGCGTGGTCCTTCCCCGGTCGAGCCGATCCATTCGTGCTGCAACGAGGATTTAGCTGCAGCGTGGCTCTACCACGTTGAAAGTGCGTGATGGTAAATGTTTAGTATCTTTATTATTACTTTATTTGTTTACCGATAAAAAAGATCTGCGAAATAACGGTCTTATATTATGTTATATTATATTATTATTATTAAATATTAATTATATTTTAAATATTATTATGATTACTTATGTGTTTGATGTATTAATTTTAGTAATGATTTAAAATTTTAATATTATAATTAACTTAGATGAATGTAATGTTACCCTATGATCCTTGTTCGTCGTAATATATAAATAAAATAAATAAATAAATATAATTAAAGATTACTGATCTTTAACCATTTTGCGATATTTATGCTTTTAATCCAAATAATCAAAAAATATACACGCCCTTCAGACATTACAAACAAGATTAGATGGTAAATATTTGGCAGAAATACAAAAATGTTCAATGTTTTCAGAGAAATTAAAAATGTAATTGCTTACAATGATATATATATTAGAAAATATTTAATCAAAAGGATTTCAATGAAATAATATTATTTATAGTATATTGTATTTATTCATTAGCAATCTACGCACTTAGTTTGTCTTTTTAAATATAATATTTTAATGTAAGGGTCTAGTAAAAGATATTTCAAAAAATTATGGGATAAGTGGTACCTTTGTACGAACTCGCTGTATTCTTGTTTATGTGTCCTGTTGTGTGTACCTACATAAAAAATTCGACCTACCCCAGGCAGTCTCCTAGATAGATATATAGCTGGTACCTGTTGTCTATTTCTGCCGCAAAATGGCAGCGCTTGCACTTCTGTGTTCCGGTTTGAAGGGTCAAGAGAGCCAGTATAATTAGAGGCATTGAGGTATTCCATCTTAGTCCTCAGAGGTGACAAAGCTTCTGTAGCCTTCTTTATTCGAAATTGGTTGCAGGTATTCATGGCCTGCAGTAGCCACTTACCATCAGGAAGACTGTTAATTCGTGTCTAAATTTAGTTTTATAAAAAATCCTGATTAAAATGAGAGTTATGTCGACGTTAGTCGTTATATTGAGTGAATACAGTCAGAATGGCTGCAATAACGATTCCGTGGCTCCTTTTATATTCCCATTTATTTTATCGGTATTTGAAAGCCAATGGTCACCCTTTTATATTTGATATTTTATAGCTGAAAGGGCGCAGTTACGTTTATAAATATATAAAATTTTATGGTGTATTGTTTGTTTGTCAATCCAATAATTTCATTTATTTTTCAAGTCTTAGAGACCATGGTGGAACATCTAAATGTCATCCTGTAGGCGGGGATCGTAACAAGGGGAATATCAATCTTGTGAGATAATTAATAGAATCAGGCGTTACCTTGTGGAAATCCATTATATTAAAGACCAGCTGTTCCCCGCGACTTCACCCGCGTGTTATTTTGGGTTTTAATTTTTTTGCGCGGAACCCTAATTCTTTTTCTAAAATAAAAGTAGCTTAAGTGACTCCTTATGACATCAGCTATCTGCCAGTGAAAGTCCTGTCAAAATCGGTCTAGCCGTTTCGGAGATTATCCGGAACAAACAGACAGACAGACAGACAATAATTTAAAAACTTGTAGTTTTTTTATAAGTTTTTATAAGTACTTGTAGTACTTTCATATGCAATTAGTAAAAAGCTGTAATTTTGACATTACAAACAGACACTTCAATTTTATTTATTTGTATAGATGCATAGATGTTAAAAATTAATTAGCTAAAGTTTTCATTGTTTTCATTGTTCTAGTATATATTTTGTTTTGGTTATTATATAAAATGTTCATATGATGATAAATTATCAAAATATATAAGAAGATATTAGCTAAGATCCATGTAATAAAATAAAATGAAGTGTCTTACCTAGTTTGAAGAGCACCTTCCGTCCTCCCTCAATTGCGTGCACTATCCCCGTCATCATTAATCCCAGCACCATTACTCTCAACACCAATATACTAGGATATGGTATGATTGCTATATATGTATGTATATGCTTAACTGAAAGATTGAAAAATAAACGTGTCTTCTTTTTCTTCATCAGTCCATAAAAGTCCACTACTGGACATTGGCCTACTTCGTTGTGACAAGTCCACGATTGCAGCGAGTTGACAACTCACTTCTGGTACTCATCTTGCCGGTATTTCCTGTCGCCTGTCTGGTTACTTAATGCCGGCGTATCATAATACCGTCATTTATCGGAAACCTAAAATATTTCTGGTATTTACCATAGTTGCCTCTTACGAAACTGACGGGCTGAAAGTGAAGTGATTGATTCTCCAACGCTACGAGGACTTACTGGCCCATGCTGCAAAGGAGAACGTCGATTTTAGGCATTATTTTTGCGTCCAACTTTAATCTCGACGACAGGTGGAACACACTGCCTACCAAATCACAATGTGAGTTCTCCATGTAGGATTTTTGGTTTCAGAAACTCAGTGCACAAAGCACTCGCCTCTGTGGACGTCAACAAATCGAATGCGCTTGTTGGAACTCTTTTAATGTGTTAAAGACGTATGCTCCTAAGTTAGCACCGATTCTTACGCCTTTTTTCTGTAATTTCTATTCCCTAGGCGTAGTCTCATGGAAGACAGCTTTAGTTTACCCGATCCCTCTAAAAGGCGACCATTCATACCCGTGAAATTACAATCATATCGCCATCATCTCCTTGTTCTCCAAAATAATGGAGTTCATTATAAACTGCCAGCTCATGAAGTATCTCGAAGGCCACCAGCTGATTGGTGATCGCCAATACGGTTCCTGTCAGAATTACTCAGCTGCTGAGCTCAATGGCGCCATGGCGGTTAGTTGGGATATAGCGAAGACCTCCAATTGGGTTTGAAATAAAGTGCTTTTTACGAAGCTTCCTTTCTATAGGCTTCCTGAGAAATTATGCAACTGGACCAGTTCTCTTTTATCTAAGCCTTAGCGTCGAAAGCAACGGTGCATGCTCCGACCAGAAGCCTGTTATTGCCGGTGTTTCATGAGGCTGCGTGCTATTTATTACCTACCATATTTATTTTATATATCAATGACATGTTGCAAATCAGTAATATTTAATACAATGCGGATTACAATGTTGGTGATGATTTTAACACTACAGGTGGACTGTAAGTTTGTTGTTCATTTTCATTTTATAAAAAACACATTGTTTTTCAATTCAGGATAATATTTTTATAATATTCAATAAAGTGAACTCGAAAAATTAATGTAAAGTAAAAAGAAAAAGGGAAACAAAGCCGCTCTATGACCGCCAATAACAATAAAGGGGAACATAAAAAATACAAAAAAGTACCTTCAACGGTCGTTTCGTTTTCGTGCTCGCTTGTTCAAACGACGGCGTTGCTGATATTTTTTGCAATTAAAAATAAAAAAAGACACACAAAGACAATGTTCTAGTCGTTTACGCATACTTTTTTATCTTGATCTTCATTAACATAAGCGACAGTAGCCTAATAGCAGGGTGCGGACCGCGCACTCAAAAGATCGCGGATTCGAATCCGCCATTCGAATATTGTCGTGGACCACTCCCAATACAAGGATTTTTAGCTTACCAGGAGTGCTTGAAGGGTATATTAGTTATGTTAATAGCATTTTTAGTATTTAAAAAAAAAACATTCCATAAAAACTCATTGTGGAGCAATGGGTTTTTATGGATGATGTCCACATGAGCCTCGCTCGTTGTAGGTTTATGAACACATATCAAAGTGGCTACTGCAGTATAGGGACACCTTCAACCAACTTCATATAAAAGAGGTTACAGACGCTTTGTCACCTCTGGGGATTAACATGGAATGCCTTATAGCCTGTAATTAGCTATATTGGCTCTCTTAACCCCTCAGACGGAAACAGCTGTTTGGCCCGAAGGAATGCCACAAAACATGGTCCTTAGCCACCTGCATCCATGCCCTTACTCAAGAACCTTTCGTCCCCACCGGGTGTCGGTTCTTCAAGCTATATGACCGGTCTATCGTCACTTTAGTTTAAAAATCCGTTGGGATATGTCTGGATCTACTGCGGAAATCTTCATTACGAATTTTATCGCGTAGGAAAACTCAGAGATTAGCCCTCTCCATAACAAAATATGCGACCTTAAGCTTACTTATACGGTCAGCAGTGCCTACAGATGTTCGCACAGAATATTAGCGTAAGCTAGCAGAAAAATACTGCTGCGTTTCGTATGGTGAATATAGAGCAGGCGCTTCTTACTGGTTAGCATTCCATCTAAGTCTTTTGGAGTGATAGCGCATTTGAACTATGACTTATTACTAGAGGATAGATGTAGGTATCTGTAGGTCATATATCCACTTACCATGAGTAGGATATTGTGCTCGTTATAACCTTTGTATAAATAGTAATTTTATATGCAGGAAATAAAATAATACTCCAAACAATGAGACATTTCTAGGCATACGCCTTCCAGTATAACGCTCTGATATTCTCGGAGAATATTTTGAAATTTACATAATTGCTCGCTTGATTTTGAGATCTTGAATAAATGTGTTGCGGGTCTTCTTTATTATATTCAAGATGAAATTAATTGAAATCAAGCTAGTAACAATTAAATTTTAATCATATACGTACTATATATGTTAATGTATATTATTATAATATACAATAAGTAGAAATATGTATTATAATGGCTGTATGCTGATGGATAGATAATTGTACAAATGTCGCCACCCAAGAATCATCATCATCATTACAGATTCATAAGAGAGAGCCGTGTAGTGGCGGTGTGAGAATATCCACTACCCCATAACCCCATATCGTCCCGTGGGTGTCGTAAGAGGCGACAGAGGGAAACTGAAACAAGAGATGGGTTGCAGCATCTTCCTTATAACAACTCAAAATTATAAAAAATTGCGGTTGTCTACGCGCCTGCCATGCGTGGCATCTATGTCAAAATTCCCCTATGGGAGAATCTATGGGGGAGGCCTATTATAATTAATTAAAAATAAAAATATAGATGTGTTGTCATGCCTGATGACTAAGATGGAATTCCTCGTTTCCAGTAATAAGGGTCTTCCGTTATATACTTACTGCACGAAACACAGCAGCATTAAGGTGCTATTTTACGCTGGTATTTCGTAAGGGCGTTCCCCGGTCGAGCCGATTCATTCCTGCTGCAACCACAATATAGCAGCAGCGCGGCTATACCACGTTTAAAATATGCCTATTTCGTTATAGTAATCATTATTTTAACTATAATATGGACAAAGGAAAACAAACCAGGAGATGGGTAGTGGCGTCTTTCTAATAACATCAAGAAAATAAAAAAAACTGTGGTTGCCAACCCGCCTGCCAAGACTGTCAATTATGGTAAATATCCCCTCTATGAGGCAATCTATGGGGGAGGCCTATGTTTGGCAGTGGACTTTTTAATGGCTGTAATGATAATGATGAAGATGATGATGATGGTGATGATGATGATACGGAAAATAATTATAGTTTAATTTTAGTGAGTCGTGGTTTACAGGCGTAACAGTATACGAGTATGTTATGTTTATGTTAGGTGACAATGTATCTGTCACTTTCATTGTTTGAAGTTGGTTACAGGTGCCCAAGGGCTGTAGTATCCAATTAAATTGCTTCTATGGTCAAATGGCCGTAAAGGCAACTACTGATGATGTGATCCTGAATCCCGAGTAAGGCCAAATCAGTTATTGGGTTATTCTGTTGTTGGCGGTGTTATAATCCCGCGCCTTGGAAAGCACGTGAAGCCGTTGGTCATCGGACTATAAGAGTAAGGGAATAGAGAGTAAAATACTCGTGCACTATAGTCCTATTTTGTGCACATGGCTAGTTTTCACTGAGACTGGCCGTGACATTACTTTAGTAGCCACTTTTCAACTGTTGTTCGTTTTCATTTAAATAAATTAAAAATAAAACGTTAACAACCAGTCAGCACCAATGGTATTTATAATTGCAATTTTAAGTACTGATTGGTCTCAATGTCTAAAAATGTGTAGGTTTTGCTTCAAATCTCGCTCAAGAATGAGTGGACTTGCTTCCATAAGGTGTTATTAGCCGGGGTAGCTCAGGAGCTAAGTCGCCCTCGCCAAAATCTCACAGTACGCGAGCAACTCGGGTTCGATCTCCGTCAGTACCAGTGAATTTGTAATTGCAATTTTAAGTAGTGATTTACCACGTGCTCGGCAAAACAACGCGAGGAAATCTACACAGTAGTGATCATGTTAAGTCCGCCAAAACACCCTCTCAGAAGAGTGGGGGTCTGTGCCAAGCAGTGGGACATTTATAAGCAGTTACTTTGCTTTTACATTTTACTTTTTGATTGAAATAAAAAGACTGAGTATTTTGTATATTTCAGCCTAACCAACGAAGCGTTAGATGCTATTTTACCAATTTGTTTCGTATGGTGAGTATAGAGAACCGAAAACCCTTTTTACTGGAAAAGACGCATTCTATCTTAGTCCTCAGGGATGACAATGCATTTTGATTCATAATCGAGGATAAATGTCAGATGGACTGTGTGCGCGCTTGTCACTCTTATTCTTTAAAAAAATATACCATAGAACATTTACAAACAAATGACCCTAATATACAAGAACTTTATCTACAATCTGGAAATTGCTTATGCTGACTTCGGTGTGTATAGAATTGATTATTAAATGAACTTTTCTGCTCTCAAATCTTCTCTATTTATCTTAGATTCTTTTATTACATTCGAGAAGCGTAATAGCACTTAATTTTTATGGGATATCTTCCTTAACAATGAATGGTGCACTTTTTATATAGAAAATGGGTAACAAACGTGCACACAGTCCACCTGATGGAAAGTGGATGCTGTGGCCTATAGACATCTACATTTCTCCTCGATTAAGAATTAATATATAGATGCGTTGTTACCGCTGAGGACTAAGATGGAATGCCTCGTTTCCAGTAAAAAGAGGACTCCGGTTCTTTACACTCACCATATGACACACAGCATTAAGCTGCTATTTTACGCTAGTATTCTGTGGGGGCGTGGTCCTACCTAGATCGGGCCGATCCATTCGTGGTACAACCATAATATAGCTTTAGCGTGGCTCTACCAAGTATGACACCAGCTTCAGCACGCTCCTCACTCAGTTTTTTTTTAAATTATTTATTTATTATAAGCCAGTGCTTGACCTCAATCCCACCTGGTGGTAAGTGGTGATGAAGCCCTAAATTGTAAATCACACTTTCTTAGCGTAACAAAAGCCAATCTTGCCTTGAAAACGCCCAGATTGTATTCGGACGGAAAGACAGACGCCGGCAAATTATTCCACTCCGTTTCTGTACGAATTACGAAAGACGAAAGAAACCGTTTAGTTACTTTAGTTTTTTAAATTCCCATTCTAAAGTTCTGTATCTCTATTCCGACTTATACATGGCTTATTCCCCGTGTCAGTTTTAGGTCAACTGCTCACAAGTTGTAAAAAACTGCACCCTTTTAAAACTTGAATTCCTGTTTTCACGCAAGCTTAATTGCATTGCGTGCTACTTTTTGTTAGGATAGGAACAAGTGACACTAGCTTTAATTAACATTTATAAAACAATGTTAGCAATCTTGTTAAATTCATAGGAATAGTTTATTAAATGAAGTGAATGAAGATTTTATACAACTGAAGTGACCAACGAGACCATGGACACCTACAGGCACCAAACAAAGAAGGCTAAGGATGCGTTGTCACCTTTGAGGACTAAGACAGGCTAAGATATAGCCTTTAGATAGAAAGAAACAAACAGCCAGCAGTGCAGGCTTTGTTATGTAGTGACATAACTAGGTAAGAGGGAGGTACCTAGTAAGATAGTCCATCTTGGAGGCATACTAGGCAGAAAAGTAATTTTTTTTAAAGTGTAAGGGTGACAAACGAACACACAGTCCACCTGATGGTAAGTGGATGCTGTGACCCACAGATGCGTTGTCACTCCTGAGGACTAAGATAGAATGTCTCGTTTTCAGTAAAAAGGGTCTCCGGTTCGTAGAAAACCGTACCTCAACATACTTGACAAAAAAAAAACACAGCAGCATTAAGCTGCCATTTTACACTGGAAATTTGTGAGATAATATATATTGGTAAAAGAGCATTACTTGTTTCAATATCTCGAACACGTTTAGGACATAATGATTTCTTATATTTACGCGAATAATACACATTGAATAAAACTATGTTTACGGAATTTATCGCGTATAAAAATCATACATCGCTATAAAAAGTTAAAAAGCATACGCGATAAAATCCATAAACATAGCTTTATTCGACGCATAAGACATAATCAAATGAAATCAAATCAAATGTAATCATTTATTTGCATTAAATATGGTAAATTAGATGGAAAACGTTTCAAACAGACAGACATGCAATACATTGGGCAAAATTTATAAAATAGAGATTTACACATAAAATTTAAGAATAGTGATTTAATTATTATACTATGAGTCGGAAAATAAATGCCAATAGTCATGGACACAGAACACAATAACTCTCTACCAAGAGGTCATGGATGTCATTATCGTTAAAAGAATACATGTATGTCAATAAGAATTAAACAACTATTTCTCAACGATCACTATAAAAATTAATGTCAAAATAAAATGTTGATATAATATCTAATTACTCACACATTATACCTATTACTAATTCATAATTTGTCAGTTAAATACTCACGCACCGTATAATAACATTTGTCCAAGAGTAGTCGAAGTAATAGAGTCTTAAACATATTCAAGGTCAGACTTTTAATGTCTGCTGGCAATTTATTATAAAAAGCTGTACCCCGTGACTTCGTCCGCGTGGAATTTATTACGGTTGGATTTCATGAGTTTTGATTTTTCGCGCGGAACCCTAATTGTTTTTTAAAATAAAAGTAAGTTATTTACTCCTTATGATATCTGCTATCTGCCAGTGAAATTCCCGTCAAAATCGGTTTAGCCATTTCGGAGATTAGCCGGAAAAAAAAAGACAGGCAGACAGACAGACGAAAATTTTTAAAATTGTTTTTGTTATAAGTAGGTACATGTATATACTTTCATATGCATTTGGAAAAAATATGTTATTTTGACATTACAAACAGACACTTCAATTTTATTTATTTGTATAAATTTCAATAGCCATGGGATAATAGTTTTTTCTATATAAAGTTGTGAGCATTGTGGGTAACTCAAGTATAGGCGGATGTCTCCCACGATACTTAATTTTTTGTCAAAATTTATTTTTACCCAAGTACGGAGAAGTTGTATACGTTTAGGGTGAGAGGTTGTTTCTTTCTTTGTGTGTGCAAACAAATGTTTCCATTTATCTCCAAAACGGTTTGACCGATTTAGATACGGTTTTATGTTTGTGATTTATCGGCGATGGTTTTTAGATAAGTGTTATGGTGTTAACTCGCCAGGGTGCGCTGCAATAAATATTTTATGTGCAAACGAATATTTCCATTTATCTCCAAAACGACTTGACCGATTTAGATATGGTTTTCTGTTAAGGATTTGTGATTCATCGGCGATGATTCTTAGACAAGTGTTATGGTGTTAACTCGCAAGGGGCGCTTCTAAAAACATTTTGTGTACAAACGAATGTTCCCATTTATCTACAAAACGGTTTGGCCGATTTAGATACGGTTTACTGTGAAGCGTTTGTGAATCATCGGCGATGGTTCTTAGATAGATTTTATGGAGTTAACTCGCCAGGCAGCGCTGCAATAAAAAAATCGCTGGTTAAAATGAGTTGTAATGATTTTTCCCGAGTCGTCTTGATCGATTTTCACATAGCATATTGGGGTTTTTAGAGTAATCGTCATGTTAATGCCATAATAACAAATCTAGATCAATGGCAGCTTTGTGGCCTTTTTTCGGCTACCTCGATTTGTAACCCGCGCAACATGCTTCACAATCGCTCACACTCTTCCAACGCTATGCCATTATGTGGATTGTTGAAGAGTTTGTTTGATTTAGATCAGTTATAACTATGTCATCTAAAGATCATACCCTACCAAGAGCCATATAAGCTTGTCCTTGTTGCAGCGAATGTTTTTGGTCCAAGATATATGACCGCCTTATCGACTGTAGTGCCTTGCAATTTATACACTTTAACGGCCCAACTCAATATGACTGGAATCATTACCCTTACTATTTTGCCAGCACCTTTGTTGACTTGAAATGATGCACTCATTGAAGCTATGCCTACCCACACATTTTCATCATGGTAATTTCTACCGATAAAGCGGTCATCAAACTGGTCTCCATTTCCTAACTGGTCTTTTCTTAACCCTTCCTACTGAAATACCCGAACTACTCCCATGCTGCTATTGACTAATCCTTCGCTGACCTTGATGCTCATTCTTAACATCACTCGTGTACCCACACCCAGCTTTATGTGTGATACTAGGCCTCCTGTGTTATTTGGGTACACTGGAATAGCAGCAGGTGGAGGTTTCTGTCCAATAGTGTACAAAAGTGGTGGGCATATTACATATTACAAAAGTATATATTATGTACTTTTATAATCGTGGACGAAGTCGATGGATGCAGATGGCTCAGGACCGTGCTTTGTGGCATTCCTTGCTTTGTGCTTGGGGAGACCTATGTTCAGCAGTGGACTTGTGAGGTGATTATGATGATGATGATGTAATATTTGTAAATTGTACATAAGGCGGACTTAATGCCATGTGGCATTCTCTGCCAGTCAAAGTCTGCGAAAGATAATTAATTGTTGGCAGGTGCGAAACATACGAGTAACACTTACATAAAGTGTATATATATATAGTAGTCGTATATATATATATATATATACATACATATATATATATATATATATATATATATATATATATGTATTAAAATATCATTGAAGTGTATTCCAAAGATGTATATATTTTTTACTCGTATATCTTAAAATAGAAATTGATTTTTTTACTTATGTATATTCATTGTATTTTATGATATGCATTAGTACTACTATTACAGCCTATCAAAAGTCTTCTGTAGAATACAGGCCTCTCCCGTGGATTGCCTCAAAGTACGTCCCTGACCAACCCGCATCCATCGACTGCTTACGGGTCTTAGTGGGAGGTCGTCAAACACTACGCCTGCGAATGCGAGGCTGCCACTCTAAGACCTTTCTTCCCCATCGGTTTTTGGTTCTTTTTTTTATAAGATAGGTTGACAAACCAACACACAGTCCAATACTGATGGTGAGTGGTTGCTGTGTATCCTCAATAAAGAATCAAAATGCAGATGCGTTGTCACCCGTGAGGACTAAGATGGAATGCCTCTTTTCCAGTAAAAGGGTCGCCGGTTCTCTACACTTACCATACGAAACACAGCAGTGTTAAGCTGCTATTTTACCCTGGTATTCTGTGAGAGCGTGGTCCTTCCCGGTCGAGCCGACCCAATCGTGTTATAACTATACTACTAATATAGCTGCAGCATGGCTCTACCAGGTATAACTATATGACCTGACCATTGCCACTTTAGCTACCGATCCGCTGGCCTACGTCAGTTACTTTGTTCGTCTGCGGATATCCTCGTTACCGACTTTATCGCATAGTCTTTTCATTGCATTTCGAGTGACTTGAAACTTCCCCATACAACCAAAGAGTGAAGGACCACGTTTCATTTCCGAAAGTAATCACTGGAACTTTATTTTTATAGAATAGGGAGTATAATACAAATGAGCATGCGGCTTACCTGATGGAAAGTGTCGACCGACACCCACGAACAAATGCAACACCAGGGGAACTGTAGGTGCGTTGCCGGCCTTTTGAAAAGGAGTAAGCTCGTTTCTTGAAGGTCCCTCAGTCGTATTCGTCCAGAAAAATCGCCGGTGGTAATCGATTCTACAAAGAAGTCGAGCGAGGAAGAAAATTCCAAGTAAATTGTGCAGTGGTGGACCGCCAAGTATCCAGATGGTGTGGATGGTATCGGGAATTTTGTTTAGATGCAAGTTTGTGAAATTTGGCGGCCGGAATTAATCCAAACAATTCCTCTGATTCTTTCCCTGTAGTAAACGCGATAGAAAATGCAAAGGTATACAACATCTCTTCGCATCGCTAGTGATTGTACACTTCCGTCTTAAGATTCTGAAGAATATCAGAGAAGAAGATTTGTAGCAATTTCTGAATGCAGCTCGGCCCTTGATTCGTCCGTTGACCTCTTAGTCTAAGTTAGACATTTTGTCCCAGTTACAAATACTGTCAACAACTTCGAGTGTAGTGTTCCTTGTCTTGTCCATTTTCACTTTAAGACCTACCTGTTGGGAAACAGTACTGGTCGTTGAGCATAATGCTTAGGGTCCTCAAGGGATTCTCCCATTATTAATGTACTCCGTCAGTCCGGATTTCTACGAATCTATATTTTGAAGTATTTTGACACACTTTTACATTTATGCAGGTGAGTGAAGTGACAAAATAAAATTTATAAATACTAGAGGAATTCTATAGTCTACAGAATATAATGATGGGATAGAAGTTAGTAGTTGATTTTCTGGGCAATAACCTCGCTTTTTCAATGCCGAGTTTATTTGAATAATTTATGAAATGGTTCTTATTAATGTACGCTTTATTATTAATTGTCGTCATTATGTATTCTGAAGGAGATATCAATCTTAAAGACATTTCTCATCATTAACAAAGAGATAATAATGTGCTCTAAACCGAATTTCGGTCACGGCGGTTGTCTCAACGTCTTGCACAGGCTAGCCACCTGTGCAAGACAGGATTATAGTGCCCGAGTGTGATGGCAAACACAGGCTCTCTCACCTCATAGTCCGATGGGACGCTAATGCAACACGACTGAGAGAGATCAGGTGCAAGACAAACGGATTTATGTAAATTTCTTAGGTCTTGGAATAAAACACAAATTACTTTTTACCCTGAAAAATGCGCGATTCTTGTGGGATAATAATATAATTTTAAACATTTAGCATAATTCTATTATTAATTTTTACTTACTATAAGCCAGTGCTTGACCACAAGCCCACCTGGTGGTAAGTGGCGATGCAGCCTTAGATGGTAAATCGCACTATCTTAGCGTAACAAAGCCTATTCATTCTTGCCTTGAAGACTCATATACCCTAGGCAAAACAGGAGCTTTTTACTTGCTATAAGCCCGTGCTTGATAACAATCCCACCTGGTGGTAAGTGGCGGTGCAGCCTTAGATGGTAAATCGCAATATCTTAGCATAACAAAGCCTATTCATTCTTGCCTTGAAGACTCATATACTCCTAGGCAAAACAGGAGCTTTTTACTTGCTATAAGCCCGTGCTTGATAACAATCCCACCTGGTGGTAAGTGGTGATGTATTCTAGATGGTAAATCGCACTGTCTTAGCGTAACAAAAGCCTATTCACTCTTGCCTTGAAGACGCCCAGATTGTATTCGGACGGAAAGATAGACGCCGGCAAATTATTCCACTCCTTTGCTGTACGCATTACAAAAGACGAAGCGAACCATTTGGTTCCAATGCGTGGAATATCGACAACAAAGGGGTGAAGACCCGCCGACCGCCTGATTGTCCGATGGTGGAAAGGAGAAGGAGGAATTAAGGCGTGTAATTCCTGCGCACACTCACCGAAATGCATCTTATAGTACCGCTGGCTACTATGCGCCTGTGTTCGAGGCTAACAAGATTGGTTTTAACCAATGAGCCTCTTAGCACGTCTCTCCACTGAATCCAACGCTGCCAGGTGGCATTTTGCAGCACCAGCCCTTATGTGACAGCAGTACTTCATGCACGACTGGACTTGCGCTTTATATAAGGTAAGAAGCTGCGCCGGCGTGAAGTACCGCCACGCCCTTGCAAGGATACCAAGTTTCCTTGCGGCTGTTTTGGCTCTGGATCTGGATACCCTCTTCGCATTGTATCCGATGTACAGAGATACGTCCTAAATTATATAAAAATATTTTTTATCCTGGAAAAATGCACAGTTCCTGCAGCATTTACAGTTAGACTAATTTTAATCACATGCCGTGTGTGTTTGTGTGTCTATAGGTAGGTATGTACAAAATAATGAGATCATACTTTCTAAATATTAATATTAGGGCGTATTATCAGAAGATGTCGTGCATAGGCTACAAGACACCCATAATGATTTAATCATCAATGAAGCTTTGAAGTTATTTGAAGATGGAATGCTATCAAAATCTGGCGGGCGGGACCCGGGGTTCAAACCTGGAACCCCATGGTCAGCAGTCACGTTTACGATCACTAGACCAACAAGCCAGTCGAGGGTGGAATGTATTCCTAATATAATGTCTCCAGACCGAATTTCGGTCAAGGCGGCTAGTCTCAACGGAGACTAGCCATCGGCGCAGGACAGGATTATAGTGCCCAAGTGTATGCGCAAGCACAGGTGCACTCTCTATTCCCTCACTCTCACAGTCCGATGGGACGGTAAGCCGACAAGACCGGAGAGAGATCAGGCGCAGGACCAACGGCTTTACGTGTTTCCCGAGGCACGGGGGTGAGACACCGCCAACTTCCTGACTCCGGGCAGCTACTGAGAATTTCTTGATGGAAAATGAAAAATGCGATAACTGATTTTTTTTGGCCCAACCCGAGATTCGAACCCGGGACCTCATGATCAGCAGTCGTACTACTACAACCACTAGACCAACGAGGCATTCCTAATATAGCCAGCGAAACAATAACTGTACGAACTTTGTTCATTATCAAGATGTCTAAAAATAGTAACGTAATATGGCCGTACCCTCGCTGTTTGCCAATGCAAAAGAAAATAAAATTGATAAATATTAAAAGTCAATTACAGACTATACATCCCACTGCTGGTCACAGGCCTCCGCAGATTAACAAGAGGGTTATGGACTAAATAAAATTAATTACCGTGTAGAAGCCGTGTAAGAATATCCACTACCCCATATCATCAAGTGGGTATCGTAAGAGGCGACAAAGGGAAACAAACCAGGTGATGGGCAGCAGCGTCTTCCTAATAAAAACTAGAAAATAAAAAAAAACTGCGATTGCCAACCCGTCCGCCAAGCGTAGCAACTATGGCAAATATCTCCCTTATGAAGCAATCTATGAGTAGCTTATGTTTAGCAATAGACTTTGATAGGCTGTGATTAATCAAACATGGAATGATTAGCCTCTTCGTTGCCCAATAGCGTGTTGAGGGACTTCACATGTCTTCAAAATATGTTTATGTTTTTAAATATAAGAAGGGGCAAACGGGCCTGCAGCCCACCTGATGGTAACAAATTGCAGATATGATTTGGGGACCCTCAAGAAAAGAGCCTACACTTTTTTTTAAAGCTGGCAACAGAATAGGTTTTCTCACGATGTTTTCCTTTATTGCCGGGATCGTAGAAAACACGCACAGCCGGTGGGGAACGAACCCGGCTTGCTCGCATACTGTGAAATTTACGGTTAGTGCTTATCTTCTGAGCTTCTACAGCTCTAAATAATTAATAATTGAATGCAACGTATTATCTGTTTATCAATTTTTTATGCGTAGAAGAACCACCCTGTTGCTATATTATAGTTGCAGCACGAATGGATCGGCTCGGCCGGGGAAGGGGTACACTCTCACAGAATACCAGCATCAAATAGCATTCGTTTCGTATGGTCAGCGTAGAGAAACGGAGACCTTTTTTTCTAGAAACGAGGCTTTCCATCACAGTCCTCATGAGTAACATCTGTATTTTGATTCTTGATTGAGGATGTGGATGTCTCTGGGCCGCTGCATAATGTAAACTGTAAGCTCGTTTATCACAGTTATTCTATAAAAACCTTTTGTTTAGCTAAGTATTAATTACTATTATATGAGGCAATAATAACTATGGATTATATTATAGGTGCTGCGATGTTTTATTTTTTTATAACTGCTATGGCCATTACGGTGCCATTACGTTAATGATGTAGTTTCTACATTTTCTTTTATTTCTAACCTTGTGTCATTATAATGTGCTGCCTTAATAACAAACTTGCGTAATCTATACAAATAAATAAAATTGATGTTTCTCTTGTAATGTCAAAATAACAGCTTTTTACTAAATGCATACGAAAGTGTATACGGTATTTATAACAAAAAAAAAAAAAAATTAACTCTAAAAAAATCTCCGAAATGGCTTTTTTTTTTATAGAATAAGGTGACGAACGAGCATACAGTTCACCTGATAGTAAGTAGATGCTATGACCCATGGAATCAGAATGCAGATGCGTTGTTACTCCTGAGGACTAAGATGGAATGATTCGTTTCCAGTAAAAAGGGTCTCCAGTTCTCTACACTCACCATACGAAACACAAACACATGTTTTTTTACCATACCAGCTTAAAAACTGTGTTTCCTACCCCAGTCAAGCCGACCCATTCGTGCTACAACTAGTATATATACGAGTAATTGTAGCGTGGCTCTACCACGTATAAACTATATTGGTAGAGCCATGCTGCAGCTATAATAGTAATATAGTTGTGGCACGAATGGGTCGGCTTGTCCGGGGAAGGACCACGCTCTCACAGAATACCAGCGTAAAATAGCAGCTTAACACCGCTATGTTTCGTATGGTGAGTGTAGAGAACCGGATACCCTTTTTACTGGAAAAGAGGCATTCCATCTTAGTCATCACGGTTGACAACGCGTCTGCATTTTGATACTTTATTGAGGATAGTGGTAGATGTCTATGGGCCACAGCAACCACTAACCACCAGGTGGACTGTGTGCTCGTTTGTGACCCTATCCTATATAAAAAAAAAACTAATATAGCTGTAGCGTGGCTCTACCACGTATAAAACGGTGACACGGCTGAACCGATTTTGACGGTAATTTCAGTGTCTAATAGCTGATGTTATGGTTGTTGCCGGATTAACTTAAGTTACTTTTATTTTAAATTAAGAATTAGAGTACCGCGCAAAAATTATAACCTATGAAATCCAAACGTAATAAATTCCACGCGGTGGGAGCCGCGGGGAGCAACTAGTTATAAATATAACACGTCGCAGCTATATTTTGTTGCAGCGCAAATGAGTCCAATTCGGACAATTTTACGCGATTTTGATGATTTTATTACGTTTAATTAAACGCGATAAAGCTCACAAAAATAGGTTTAAAGGGGAATTACAAAAGTCACACAGAATATTTGCGTAAAATAGCTGCTTAATGCTGCTGTATTTCGTATAGCAAGTGTATAGAACCGGAGACCCATTTTACTAGAAACTAGGTATTCCATCTTAGTCCTCAGGATCTAGAGGAGTAATAATATATAATAATCAAAACGCATCTGCATTTTGATTATTAATCGAAGAAATTATATCTGCGGGCTACAGCATCCACCAGGTGGACTGTGTGTTCGTTTGTCACCTTTTACTTAAAAAAAAAAAATTAAAATGTCATAATAATTGTAAGTTATTCTAATTTTGATTATTGGATTTGGATTATATCTCGAATCATCTAATATTTAAATACAATACAGTAAAACGATAACTTTTCCAACCACAATCCATTAAATTATAAACAGCATTCTCTCTCATCATTCTCAAACGCAAGATCAATTTAAATAATACTTGTTGTACCTTCGAATGGAAATTCAACTTCCGTATTTTGTTAAGTGCTTTATAATGTTAAAGCAGTTCAAATTTATCAAAGTACTGTTTACTGTATTTCAGAAGATATTTAAACTTAAGTATGTATACTCGACATGAATTGCTTTTTAATATTACATTGAAATAGAAACGTTTTTATTCAATATAGATTATAAATATTACTTATTGAAAGTCACTCTTATTTTTATATTACCACTGGTTCGGAAAATACCTCTGTCCTAGGAAGAACCAGCAACAAACCTAGTGAGACTTTTTTTTTTTAAATAACTTTACAAGCTTTGAATATGTTACAAAATAATTAACAATACAAAATAAATTACAAATAGCTTGGTAGCGATCACCTTATTCCCGTTGTTCTTATCATCCATAAAATCTTTAATATGTATAAAAATAACCCTTTTTAAACAATCTTTGTTGAATAAAGTTTTTAAACTTGACATAAGTCACATTTTGTATATTTTCTGGGATTTTATGTGGAGTCGAGTAACTGGTACTACTAGCTTGTGTCTGTTTCTAGTATTTATAGAGAGAATATCATAATTTTTTAAAAAACCACTATATTTTTGTCTTGATGACCAAGTTAGTATATTAATTTTTTTTTTATTAATTTCTAATAACATACCTTAAAAATTGTATTAAAAATTCTCTTTTCGTTACCTACCGATGAATATAGAAACATCAACTTAGATTAGTATTATTTAAAATAAAAATCACCATGCGGCGTCAATGTAAAGTTTCATCACCCCACCTCGTTTCGTGGGTGTCGTAAGAGTACGAAATCTAAACAGCAGCGTTGTTATGGCATGTTTAACGAAAAATAAACGTAGCGGATACATTTTTGTAAAATTTTTAGTTTTCTTTTTTTAATCTATCCATTCATCTATTAGAGCCTATAAAAGTCCACTGCTGAACATGATTGGTGGTTCAAATGGAAGGGTGATCGATCTTATCATTAGAATTTTTTAAAGGCTGTTATGTAAAAATTAAAAAAAGAAAAATAATTAAAATGTGTGTTTATACCTACGGCTTTACTTGTAATCCTTCCCTTATTTCAATTAAGAATTAATTAGCCCTATACCTGTCTCTATCTATTGTAATTTTGTAAAGAGAGACAAAGAGAGAGAGAGAAGCTTTAAGAATTTCTTAAATTGATGTAAATTTTTTAAGAGCAAGGCCGCTAATGATAAAGCAAAAATATAAAAACGATTTCATTTAAGTTATTATTTTAATGACAGTATCGGTGTAATTGAGACGTACCTATGGAGGTCGAATTGAATTGGAATTATTTCCGCATCCAATCGGCAATTTGGAATAAATTGTAGATTCAATACCAGTACAGGGTTTAGTGGTTGAGCTGAATGAAGTGAGAAAATCATACCCTAATTTGTTTGATAGTTCTGCTGGAAACGTCCATAGTCGCTTATCGCAGTTTCTCATTTCTCACTTTTAATTTAAATATTTTTTGCATAGTATTGTATAGTATTTTTATCCTGCGATGACATTATAATAATTATGTCCTCTAGACCGAATTTTGGTCACGACGGCCAGTCTCAACCGAGACTAGCCATCTAGGACAGGATTATAGTGTAGAAATTTGTGCGCATAGGTGCACTCTCTATTCCCTCACTCTCATAGTCCGATGGACGGTAATAGGACAAGACCGGAGAGAGATCAGGCGCAGGAACAACGGCTTTACGTGCTTTCCGAGGCGCGTGGTGAAACACCACCAACTTCCTGACCGGCTACTGAAAATTTCTTGACAGTAAAACTCAATAACTGATTTTAGCCAGACGCGAGATTCGAACCCGGGACCTCATGATATTATCCCTACTTAATACTATAAATGCGTGTTCGTTGGTTTGTACTTTTACGCTGCAACGGAGCAAGGGATCGACATTATTGATTTTTTGCATAGAGATAGTTTATAAACCGGAGAATGACATAGAATGATGTGCAGTTTCGTGGTCACTCGGAAGAGAAGGCCAAATTGGCCTGTAAAAAGCTTGGAGTGCTCAGCAGAGCGGGATAGTATTTCATGTCGGCACAACGATTGCAACTTTACAAGGCGCAGGTTCGGCCCCACATGGAATACTGTTCCCATCTCTGGGCAGGGGCTCCCCAGTGCCAGCTCCTTCCACTTGGCCGCATCCAGCGCAGAGCGGCTCGAATCGTCGACAAACGAGTTCTTTCCTATCGGCTGAACTCAATGACACTGCGTAGAGATGTTCCATCTCTT
This sequence comes from Parnassius orleans, assembly GCA_029286625.1. Lineage (NCBI taxonomy): Eukaryota > Metazoa > Arthropoda > Insecta > Lepidoptera > Papilionidae > Parnassius > Parnassius orleans. Next base: position 1,464,265 of record JAGSMP010000222.1, read on the forward strand.
TGCGTATTTTATCGCATCTATCAAGGGGAGTGCTCTGAGGAATTGTTCGGACTAATCGAGATACCATCCATACCATCTGGATGATGTTTTCTTCCTCGCACAACTTCCTTGTGGTATCGATTACCACCAGCGATTTTTCCGGACCGATACGACTTAGGGACCTTCAAGAAAAGAGCCTACTCCTTCTTAAAAGGCCGGCAACGCATCTGCAATTCCCCTAGTATTGTAGTTGTTCATGGGCGGCGGTAGTCACTTACCATCAGGTGAGCCGCATGCTCGTTTGCCCCCTCTCCTATTAAAAAAATAGGCTTATACATAGACTTTTTATCCCGGAAAAATGCACTGTTCCTGCACGATAGACCTGGAGCGTAATTTTGTAATTACCCCACCATGCTAAAATGGTTGAACGGATTTTGTTGAATTTGGTATACCTCAAAACCTGAAAACGAGATGCGTGTTGCCAGTGATGACTTATGTATCTGAGACGTGGTCCTTCACTGCTGGCCGTATGAGGACGCTCGAGGTCGCTCAGCGAGCTATGGAGAGGGCTATGCTCGGAGTTTCTCTGCGTGATAAATTTAGAAATGAGGATATCCGCAGTAGAACCAGAGTGACCGACATAGCCCAACGAATTAGTAAGCTGAAGTGGCAATGGGACGGCCATATAGCTCAGAGAACCGACAACCGATGGGAAAAAAGGTTTCGAGTTGCAGCCTCGTACCGGTAGGCGAAGTGTAGGGCGACCCCTCACTAGATGGAGTGACGACCTGGTAAGTCATGCAGGAAGTCGATGGATGCAGGTAGCTCAGGACCGTTGCTTTGTGGCATTCCTTGGGGGAGGACTATGTTCAGCAGTGGACTTGTGAAGGGCTGTAATGATGATGATGATGATGATGATGGTATAAAATGTATCTTAGGTGGTGGACTCAATGCTACCCTTACAGCCTACTAAAGTCCACTGCTGAACATTGGTCTCTCCCATAGATTGCTTCATAGAGGGGATATTTGGCTTAGTTGCGCGCGTAAGCGGGTTGGCAACCGTGGTGGATACACACATTATACGTTTTAATCCAGGAAAAGGCAAGTTTCCTGTGGGATAGTAATTTAGTGTGTGTGTTTACTATATCTTTAATATTTATGTATAAATCAATGACATCATATTCACATGTATAGTCATTTATTCCAAAAACAATAGGTATACATTGTGGGAAAACATAATTAAAACATAAAATAAAACTAATTAACATTATTCGTGTTTACTTTAAAATGTCTTGTAATTAATTAATAATTAAATTATGCATATATAATAAACATTTTTAATAGTCTTTGGAGATAGAAATTAAGTACAAAGTTACAATATTAAAATATCTCGTGCGTAATAGGCACGAATAATGTGGTTGTCTTCAAGGTAATAGTGGATAAGGATTTTATTAAGCTAAGTCCGCGCATTTTACCCTCTTAGGCTACATCACCACTTACCGTTGGATTGTGGTCAATTACTACTTATAACAGTTAAAAATAGAATATTTGTTGAAGTTAATTTATCATAGAATGATATTTTGTTATCTCGCAAAAAAAATATTTCGATTTGTCCACACCGTAGCGAAGGCGAGAATTTTCAAGCGATGTTGTGAGTTCAACTACAATGCATGTAAATCCGTGTGAATTAAATGACGCAATTTTCGGTTCCCGAGCAGCGCATAGATAGAAACGGGGACTCTTCATTCTCCACGCACCAGGGTGTACTCGCAAAACATTGAGCTTATCGCTGGTCTAAAAGCCGCAGCAAATACGCATCAACCAGGCTCCAATGGGCGGTGAAGTCGTTTTGTTCGCAGGTGACTTTAGACAGATACAGCCATTTATTGAGACAGGCATTTTTCTTCCGTTTAACATTTCATAATCGTTATAGTTTCTAACCAAAAGTTTCGATTAGAATCGTTTAAAGAGGAATAAATTTACTTCTACACAAACAATCTCGATTATGATATGTATTAAAAACGAAAGATATATTTTTCGTTTCTACCAATGTATTAATTAAATTTTAGAATAAAAGAGCTGTTGTTGTCACTTAACTATAACAGTTAGACATATTATCTAAGCGGACTTTTTTTGTAGATATTGATAAGTTCTATAAACGTCTAGTACATTATTTCATTCGACCATAAATAGTTTATGTAGTGCACGAGAAGTAATGACTTTGATAGGCAATTTTTTTGATACCTTGGGTTACAATATTGGTATTTTTTTAGGGATTTCTATTTTGTTTTAAATAAAATAGCCTATATTACTCACTGATAAAGTAGCTTTCTACAGGCGTAAGAATTGTTGAAATCGATTTTGTTGTTTTAGAGTTTATCCATTACTTTATTTATTTAGAAAACCAACTGCTTTTAACAAAATAAGCTTACATCAAATTGGATTACCTTAACATAAACCTATTACAGGTTTCCCTATACGATTATAATATTAGTATAGGTATAATGGTGTCATTCCGTGGGTGTCGTAAGAGGCTACAGAGTGAAATAAAACCGGGGGTGGGCAGCCTCTCTAGATAACAAATACAAATGAATAAAAAACTACGTTTGCCAACTCAGCTGCCAAACGTGATAATTATGGTAAAAGTTTATACGAGGCAATCTATTTCGGATGCCTATGTCCAAGTAATGGACATTTGATAGACTGTAATGTCCAAGTAATGGACATTTGATAGACTGTAATGTTCAAGTAATGGACATTTGATAGACTGTAATGTTCAAGCAATGGACATTTGAAAGACTGGAATGAATGAAAGAATGAAATAAGTGCCGTGTAATAAGCAATTTGAACTCCATGCGAAGGAAATACAGCAGACAGAACTTCTTGAAATGATTACATTGACTGCTAACAGTGTAACAAAAAAATTATTTCCGATCTCCACGCGATTTATTCTTTTTCCTATTACCACGCGAGCAAAGCCGCGGACAAAAGTTAATAATAATATAAATGTTAGAACAATAATACTAAGGTTAAAAGAAGAGAAGTTTTTAGTTTCCAAAAACAATTTTACATTTTTTTTAATATCGCAATAGCGTGAAGTATTTATAACATTATTTGTAAAGTTAACATAACGTTCCTTATAAAGTTCACAAGCAATATCGTTCAAAGTGTAATAATTCACACATTCATTAATTGCAGCCTGTAGCCTATTCATTGTTTATTTAAAAAATATATATATATATTATACACAAGTAACACATATACTACTTTACTACTGTGATCTATTCTATTTCTTCATTTTCCTATAGCTATCGACTTTTCTATTGTGTTGTGTAGAATTATCTAATTCGTGTAGCTTGTGCAAATATATACATACGCTTGGACTTAATTATTTCTTACCAGACTTTGACCCATACACTATCACGCTATAAGCCTATCAAGTTCCATTGTTGAACATAGGCCTCCCTCAAAAATGTCAATGTAAAGTAAATAAAAATATAAATTTTCATTTCGTTTCCTGGCTAAACAAATGTTTCTAATTAATCAGTTTTAGTCTCTCTGTACGGGCATCATGCGAAAACTGTTAGACCAATTTACTTGAAATTTAAAATGGAGTTTACATAATATACATATACATCTCCATTTTATACATATATGTTATGTATATATGTATAAAATGGAGATATCTTATAAACCGGGGTAACATAATGTATGTTTAGAGGTGAAAATGATTAAAAGTAATTAAGTATGAGAGCCGAGTCGCAGTCTGACCGCTGAAATCTAATTAGTTTTAATATCTTTAACCATAAGATGATGGCAATGTTCTGATCGTTGAATTTTAACGGAAAACATAAATAAAAGTGAGTTTTTATTACCTTACATAAAGTATGCTGAATTTACTGGGATAGGCCCGTGTGGAAAGTTGCGGTTGTTATGGTTAATCAAGAGTGTGACAGGTTATTTATCGCGGTACGCACTTATGGCGATCGCTTTCAAGAAATAAGTGAAACGCATCGTCCTTAGGACGATCTTCAAAACCGTCTCATTTTGCCGTCTCTTCATTAATTATTTAATATATTTTTATATAGTTTGAATGAATGAATATACTTCTATTGTTTGACGGGTCCGTGGCGCAGTGGCTTAGAAATGAGTTGCGGCGCTGAGGGCCGCGGGTTCGAATCCTGCACGGAACAAGTATTTGTATGGCCCACAAACATTGATACACAAAAAATCTACAAATAATTGTTCCGGGTCTGGATGTTTGTTCTTGTGAAATGTATGTATGTAAACTGCCTCCACGGTATTGGAGAATATCCTAGTGTGGGGCTTATACAAAATAAAAAGATACAGAAAACATTTAAAATCAAATAAAGTATATAATTTAGCGACCTAATACAATTTAGCAATCTTTCCCGGGCAACAAAAATAAAAGTATTGTTATTTTATTTTTATTATATTTAAATGACTTGTACATATTTATTATTAAGTATGAAATAAAAAGTAAGCATTTATAATGAGGAATCGCTGATAATAAAGACGAGATTGCATTATTGTAATACACCTCTGGATACCCTGAGTGGCATTCCTTTCTTGTACAACGCACCATTAACAGCACAGTGGCAGAGACGGGCGTTGCGGCGGCATTGTGCAGTTGGATTTCTTTGCGAAACCATTTCTTCTTTATCAGATGACAAAGATGCTCTAGCTTTGCTACAACTTATCAATGTACAAAGACACAGATAATTTTGGGTACATCCTATTTGGTAAAAAAAATTACGATCGACGTGCTCCTTGTGCGGCGATTAGCTTGCGACGACTAAAAGCGCACCACCTGGTGGCGGTGACTTCACCTGGATACGCGGGCGTACTTCTCCTTCCGACAAAAAGCGACGCTATGTGAAATAATTACTAGGTATATTTTATGTTTCTTTGATTATTCGTCACCGTACACGCCCTCGCCACGTCTCTTCTGTGTAAACCACGCCTTAAAGATGTGCCTATTTATTAAAAGTAATTGCGATATAATAGGTCGGGGAAAAACTTTCTTCGTATTTTGTTTGTATAAAATTGAAGAAAAATCTCTTTGCTTATACTGTTTGTATCTGGCTGGTTTTAATATTTATGCATATAGGACATTAAGAAAAAGAAAATAAAAAGTAAAAACACTTTCCCGCCATTTTCCATTGTTTTTTTTCCGTCAAAATGAGTGAATCTAACGAAGAAATTCGATACATTCTTAAGTTTATTACAAAAAAGGGAAAAATGCGACTCAAGCCGCGAGGAAAAATTGTGATGTGTGTGTACTCTTACTGACACCGCATTAGGTCCATAAAGACCTAATGCGGTGTTAATAAATAACTAACAACAGTTGGTTTAAGCGTTTTCAGTCCGGAATTTTGATGTCAAAGATGCAGCTCGCTCTGGTCGCCCTCATACGGATAAAGGCGATGCCGTTTATGAAAAAGTGGAGGAAGATCGGCATATTAGTAGTTACGACGTAGCCGAAGAATTAAAGATTGGCCACAAAACAGTTTTGACCTATTTGAATAAGTCTGGCTATACAAAAAAGCTCAATATTTGGGTACCACACGAGCTCACTGAAAGACACTTAATGAATCGTGTACTCATTTGCGATTCTCTATTGAAACGTAATGAAACCAAACCATTTTTAAAAATACTGATCACTGGTGATGAAAAGTGGATCACCTACTATAAGAACGTGCGAAAAAGATCATGGTCAAAGGGTACTCAAGCTCCACAGACTGTAGCAAAACCCGGATTAACACACGCAATAAGGTGATGCTGTGTGTATGGTGGGATTGGAAGGGAAACGTTTATTATGAGCTTTTACCGCCGGATAAAACCATCGATTCGGATATCTACTGCCAACGAACTAATGACTCAAGCAAAAAATTGAGAAAAAACGGCCGGAATAGATCAACAGAAAAGGAGTAGTTTTTCATCATGATAACGCCAGACCACACACATTTTTGGCTACTCTGTAAAAGTTGAGAGAGCTTGGTTGGGAAATGCTAATGCATCCAGCATATAGTCCTGACCTTGAACCTCAGATTTTATCCTGTTTCGGTCTCTTCAGAATACTTTGGGTAGTGTTAGGTTAACATCAAGAGAGGACTGTCAAAACTACTTGTCGCATTTTTTGATCAAAAATCCCAAAATTTCTGTAGCAACGGGATTATGTCACTACCTACAAGATGGCAACAAGTTAACGAACAAAATAGCATATTATAATTAAATGTAATTAAAATTTGAAAACAAATGTGTTGAATTATTATATAAAATACGAAGAAACTTTTACTTTACAAAATTTACACCTTTCCTACCAAAACGATCTTTATCTACCTAAAATTAAAAATAAATTGTATGACAAAAGTGCATAATATGTCGCAGTAAGATGATTGAAACCGTGACTATATTACGATATATAGGTTATATGAAAGTTATTCATAACAATCTTACTAGGAATATAACTATGATACTAGCACGAACTAGTAATATCTTACTAGACCAATTTAGGTCAAACTACTTTTGACTGAAAAAAATCAGCCCAAAGTAGTTTTGACTAAGAAGCTTCAATGAAGCCCCCATATATCAAAACTAGCAAGCAGACTTAGTTCTGCAGCATATGCTGTAAAAATGATTAGAAATCTTGAAACAGCTAGACTAGTTTTATTTAGCTATTTCCACAGCATAATGTCGTATGGTATTTTGCTATAGGTACACGCAGCTGACACTGAAATTATATTTGTTTTACAGAAGAGAGCCATAAGAGAAATTTATGATTTAAAGCCTAAAGAGTCGCTGTGACAAAAATTTTAAGAAATGAATATATTAACTTTGGCATCTCAATACATTTATGAAAATGTAATCTACGTACACATAAATAAAAGTAGTTTTACAAAAATAAGTGATATTCATTCTGTAAATACTAGGAACAGACACAAGCTAGTAGTACCAGTTACTCGACTCCATCGAGTCAGTACGAGTAATTCATTCTTGGGGCGATGTATACGCTTTTACAACAAAGTTCCAAAAAATAATATACAAAATTTGACCTGCTCAAAGTTCAAAAACTTTATCAAACTAATTTTGTATAAAAAGGGTTATTATAATATTAAGGAATTTATGGATGATAATAACCCCTGGGAATGAGGTGATCGCTACCAAGCTATTTCTAATTTGTTTTGTGTGGTTAATTGTCTAATTTGTTTTGTGATTGTAAGCTGTTATTCGAAAAAAAAGTCCCGTTTGGTTTCTTGCTGGTTCTTCCTAGGACAGATGTTTTTTTTTCGAACCAGTGGTAATTAAACAAAAGAACGACTTTCAATAAGTATTATTTATAATCTATATTGAATAAAAAAGTTTCTGTTTCTGTTTCTGAACGTTGGTCAATACCACTTTTAACTACTTTAGATTTATACTTTTTGATTTTTTTATATTAAAAAGGTCATTTCTTTCAATGCTATATTTTATTTCATTATAATAAATGAACAACAACACAACAGGAACTGAAGATTCAATGCCAATGTCGCGAAATTTGTTGGAGGACTCTTTTTTAATTTCTTCAGCAGATTTATCTCTTTGGTCCTGAATGTTTTTTCCGTTGTTGCATTGCGACATGCACAACAGTTGAGATCCGTAACCTTCACCACGTGACGATATTCCACAAATAACATGAACATTTCGTCTACATGAGTAACACGAGAGTGCTCCTGTACATTCAGTTTACACTTATAATTGTTTCACTAGATAATTATATTTTAGATCATGCTCGTACCATAGTTATATTCCTAGTAAGACAGGAACCGCTGTCATTGATGGAAATAATGACATTCATTAAGGATATAATTATATCACGGCTATAAGCATCTTATTGGACGCTTGGTGAGGCAACTGTTGATGCCTTTTATATCATGTCATCTTTAACTATTATTCTTATTACAAAAAAAACTTTAAACGGTTTATAAATAGTTGAACTGGTATTTTGTTTAAAAAAGGGGTTTAATGCACTTCATTTACTGCAAAACGGATCGTTAAAGAAAACGAAGCATTTTTAAATATAGAAACGGCCTATGTAACCGATAACAACTTTTTTCTTTACAAACATTTATCCCATAACTAATACAATACTTTTTTGAATTGGACTACTATAGTGGACCATGCGAGCTTTTATATAAAAAAGGCCGCGTGTTCTATTCTACATAACAAATAAATATTCAACTATTTGGTAGGACTTTTGGGGGATGAGGCTGCTCGCGTCCGTAGGAATTACTTGAATCCTGACTCCCTACACGTATCCCCTGGGTAGTGCTAAACGAGCAGCAGCACATACTGGTGGTCGGTTGGTCCTCTACTAGTGAGAGGCCCGGCCGAGGGCTAGTTACCACCCACCTGGCAAAGACATACCGCCAAATGACGCAAGTCGTCCTTGGTATGATGTTAGGTGAAACCCATTTCTTCGGGAGAATGGGCCTGGACAGTTACGTTGCGCATAAGAACCGGTTGCGGCGCGGCCGTTTCTTAGTGTTAGTTGCCTGATTATGGAGTTATCGGGATCCGAAGCACGGTTGCACCGTTGGCCGATCGTAGATAATTGGGGGCCCAATTAATGAGCCAGCCACTCATTAAAGGCTACCTCGCGATCTTACGAAAAATCCTGGGATGGCTCCATCATACCGGTTGGCGAATGGAGGAGACTAGCGAGTGGCGATTTCCAGGGGTTCGGGCGTCCCCGCGATCTCCATGCTAGGTGTCATCGATGCTGTTACTCTGTTTGCGTCTTCGGGTTATATGTGTGACGCCTCGTCCAACTGTCATTCTCTCAATCTATTCACTCCACCAATAATGAAAAAAAGTCTCTCTCACTCCATCAAAGTGCACCTCACAAACATCCGAGGTCAGTTGGTTTTTCTGGGGGACTTTAATGCCTGTTATCAGGACTGGCTGTTCTCCTACCAGAAGACCGACCACGCTGGAAGAGAGGTGTGGAATTTTGCCTTGTTGCTGGGACTTTCCCAGCTGGTACATCATGCGACTAGGGTACCCGATATGGACTGGCATACAGCCAACTACCTCGACCTTCTGCTGACGACCGATCCGGATAAGTACTATGTTCAAGTTACCTCACCCTTGGGAACTTCTGACCACTGTCTGGTGAAACCTGTGTCGTTATCCCCCACCTATATACGATCTCCAAGGTGTGCGGCGAATGTGGCGATACAAGTCAGCCGATTGGGATGAGATGCGGCATTTCTTTGCATCTTATCCTTGGCTTATGCTTCTCGTCTGAAGATCCGTCGAGCTGCGCGGATGCCATTACCGATGTGATACGTCAAGCGATGGAGTATTTAATCCTCTTTGCTGTCGTGCCCATTGATAGTAAAGCTCGCCCATGTTTCAATGCCGAGTGTGCTCGTGCTGAAAAGCAGAAGCATATGGCGTATTTATCCTTGGTCGGTGCTCGAGACCGCAAAACTCCGGATGTTACCCATAAGAAGAGAGCCTTTAACCAAGCTGCCAAGTCCTGCAAGAAGGCATTAGGGCAAGCTAGTTTCAACCGCATTAAACGCATCGGTGCAAAGCTTTCTGTCAAATTATCTGGCAGCAGAGCTTTTTGGTCTCTCCCCAAAGCGGTCGAGACAAACTTCTGCCGGTGTACACTGCCTCCGCTGGTAAAACCAGATAGCTCACTGGTACATGCGGCTAAGGAGAAAGCGGACTTATTTGCTTCTCTTTTTGCTTGCTATTCGCGTCTGGACAGTAGCAATAGCGTACCACCTCAACATAGTATATAGGTATTTCTATATACTATATTGTCCGTATCAACAACAAGGAAGTTCTTAAATCATTGCGGAGTCTAGACGTGAACAAAACTAGTGGAGCTGATGGTATACCAGCTATAGTTCTAAATTTCTGTGCGCCTGAGTTGTCTCCTGTGTTGACGCACTGGTTCCGCCTCTCATTTAGGACTGGAATAGTGCCTAAGTCTTGGAAGCTAGCCAATGTGCAGCCTGTGTCTAAAAAAGCAGCCGTGCTGACCCTGCCAGCTATCGGCCAATTTCAATAACTTCCATACTCTACACGATTATGGAGCGTATATTGAATACCTATCTATTGACATACCCAGAGCAGAATGATCTCCTCAGTGACTGCTGGTACGGATTTCGTTGGAATCAATCAACTGGAGACCTTCTAGCGTATGCCACTCACATATGGGGCGAAGCCCTCGAAAACAATGGGTAAGCACTTGCTGTTTTCCTTGATGTCTCGAAGGGCTTTGACAGGGTTTGGCACGTTAGACTTTTGGGCAAGCTTTCAGCGTATGGCTTATCCCCTGGCCTGATTGACTAGGTGAAGGAATTTCTGAGTTAACGATCTCTCCGAGTTGTCATCGATGTCTGCTCGTCCGGTCCTATCGCGACAAACGCCTCCAAAACACAAGCATGTATTTTCACCGCTATGAGGTGCAAAGACATGCTTGTGTTTTGGAGGCTCACCCTGGCTCCTACTTTCCGAAATGTATCCTTGGATTACACTGAAAGCCTCCAGTTGTTAGGGGTTGAATTTTTTCCGAACCTCTACTATGGCCGGTTCATTGAGTCCAGGACCAAAGCAGCCGCAAGGAAACTAAGTGTCCTTGCAAGGGTGGGGCAGTACTTCACTTCAGGGCAGCTTCGTACCTTATTTAAAGCGCAAGTCCGGTCGTGCTTGGAGTACTGCTGTCACATATTGGCTGGTGCTGCAAAATGCCACCTAGCAACGTTGGACTCAGACGGGCTAAGCAGCTTGATTTGGTTGAAACCAATCTTGTCAGTGTCGAGCATAGGCGCAGAGTAGCCAGCCTCTCAATATTCTATAGGATGCATTACGGTGAGTGTGCGCAGGAATTACATGCTTTAATTCATCCCTCTCCTTTCCACCATCGGAAAATCAGACGGTCGGCGGGTCTTCACCTCTTTGTTGTTGATATTTATTTTTATTTATTTAATCTTGTTTGTTGTCACCTTAATAACAAGGGTAACAAAGGGCGTACTTAATGCCTAACCGCATTTTGCCATTCAACCCTAACCCTATACAAAAACTTTACATATAGTATATGTAAATATATGATCAAAATATGTATCATACATAGATGTAATATATATACGTTACATAAAGCATTTTTACATAGATTTTTTGGTCCCGCATCCGTGATTCCAAGAACGAGATCCTCAGGGTGTGCGAACGAGTGCCCACAGAATCCCATACTAAAATATTGGCGTGCCGTGCATCGCGACAATAACTGTAAATAGATCGTACGAACCCCCTTTTGGGGGCAATTTTAGTATTAACTTATGATTTCAGTTGAATTGTCTTTTATTTATTTATTTTATTTATTGTATCCTTATAATTATATTTTTTAACACTAAGCGATATTTGAAATGGGTGTAAAAAGCCGGAAATAAATGACTTTTATTATTATATAATAATAATAAAATACATATATTGAAATTGCAAATAATAAAACATCTAAATATATCGTCATTATTCTTAACATCCAACATCGCTTCGTTAAAAAAAAGTCATGTACCAACTTTTTAAAACAGTCCTTACTTGGCGCTCTTCTTACGTTTTCGGGCAAGGAGTTCCAGAGTAGTGTTGCCTGAATAGTAAAAATTGTTGGTGAATCCAGTGAAATGAGATAGAATACTGATCTTATGATTAGATGAGGGCGAAGAACCTTATCATGAGTTGAAAAGAGCTTAGTCTTGGTTGAAAGAAAGTTCTTCAGACGATAGAGGGATCGTAGGGTGGCAAAGACTGTGCGGCTAATTTCAGTGACATGCGTACACCAGTTCATTGTGTTATCCATACATAGGCCAAGATTTTTTACAGGGGAAGAGAACGGTATCAGTATATCATTGTAATAGACAGCAGGTAGGCTTACCACATCAATTTTGGACAACATTCTCGAGCTACCTACGATTATAGCTTCGTTGGATTAACTGATATTCCAAAACGCCTAGACCAATCTTTTACAGTTTCCAAGTTCAGATTTAACATTCTAATAGCGTCATGGAGCTCTTCAATAGATGCAAGTAAATTTGGAGGTTGTCAGCACAGATGGTATGAACAGTTAAAAATAGATGTGACCAAGTTTATAAAAACTGAGAAAATTAATGGAGAAAATATATCGCCTTGCGGGACGCCAGCATCAAGACTAGCCCACTTGGAACTCTTCTGTCCCAAATGGACGGACTCTCCATTGGATATTCCACGCATTAGAACTAAACGGTTTATTTCGTCTTTTGTATTGCTTTCAGCAAAGGAGAGGAATAATTTGCCGGCGTCTATCTTTCCGTCCGAATACAATCTGGGCGTCTTCAAGGCAAGATTGAATAGGCTTTTGTTACGCTAAGACAGTGCGATTTACCATCTAGGAATACATCACCACTTACCACCAGGTGGGATTGTTATCAAGCACGGGCTTATAGCAAGTAAAAAAAGCTCCTGTTTTGCCTAGGAGTCTATGAGTATGAGTATGAGAGTATGAGTCTGAAAGTATGAGGTACCATAATATTCCGGCCGCAAAAACCGCTGTATTCCTGTCTGTAGTGTATAGAGAGCCGGTATAATTATAGTGTGTGATGCATTCCATTTAGACCTCAGATGTGACAACGTATCTGTAGAACCTCTTGTTAAAGTTGGCTGCAGGTGTTCATGGACTGCATTAGCCACTTACCATCAGGTGGACTGTAAGTTCGTTTTTCAATTCAGGTTTATAAAAAAACAAAACTAAGTATCCGGAACGTCTTATTCATCAGTCGTAGATCAAAGTTGTAAAAAATTAATTATATAATCCAGCGTGAAGTATAAATTGAAAATAAAAAGCCTTGCTAAGTCATATCAAAGATAATTGTACATATAAGTGAATTCATTGTTAATAAACCTATGACTAGGGTAAAATGATCGCGGTGTTGTATTTTTTCGCTTTTTTAATTAATAGGTGCGTGGGAGTTATTTATCATTTAAATGGTAAGTTTCCTAAAACGCTAAAAGTAAAGTAGTTTATTAACTTTTTTGTGAATTTATGAAGTTTTATTTTCAAAACTAGCTGTGCCCGCGACTAGTTCGCATAAACCTTTGTAAATAATTTGTTTGTTTTGAAGTTTTATTACTTTGGCTCAATTGATTATATTTTATAAACTGCATTACTTTTCCAACTCAAACAGTAATGGTATTGATATTTTTATACTTATAAGGCGTAATTTTACCATAAAATCGATCAAGTGCATGGATGACTAAAACACCAAGGATGCGTATCTTTTCAATTTTATATTTAAAATAAAACTAAGTAACGTAAATATGCACAAAGAAAATATGAAAAAGAAATTTAGGAAGAAGTAAAAAACTACTCAAATATTCTAATTTATAAAAACATAGGGTTACTTGCATTGCAAGCTTCAAAGATAAACGATATCCGTGTAGCTGCGGCTTAAATTAGTCCATTGCCCCGTTACGTAAGAAAACTCTAATGACTTTCGATATATTATGTCAGTATAAAAATATTGGATATCAGAGCCAGACATAAAATACCTAGACCGGCTACAGGCAGCAACATCAAAGCTAAGCGAGACATCTTGTATTACGGTCGTCAATCTGCCTATCAACCGTGACAATTGTGGCAAATCAGGGTGATTTTCCTTCATTGTCATGGTTACAGTGAAACCGGCGCATGTCTTGCAGTAGAATTTGTTTCTATATCATACCACCATTGTGATACACTGATCGAAAAATACTAATTTGTTTCAAAAGACTACTAGTTAAGATTATCGTAACGCGTATCTTCGATTAGGATTTAGTCTTTAGTTTTCATAACGCGTATCATAATGCGTATCTTCGAGTCGCGTATCTTAATGCGTATCTTCGATTATCATAACGCGTATCTTCGAGCAGGATTTAGTGTTTAGTTTAAAAAAAAATGTTTCATTCTATCAAAAGTTATGATTATTATTTCGTACCTACGAATTTGTTCAATGGAGGCGTTGAATCATGAAGTTCATTTTAGTCTAATATCAGAAATTGTAAGCAAATTATGTAAAATAATGTTTTGTAATGATATTCTTATACCTCAAACATAGATGAAAAAAAAAACAAATATATTTTCTCACTAACGTTAACATAATACCACCTTAGTTAGAAAAAGGACAATAGTTGTGGAAAACTTGGAAAGGAGAACGGCAGATTCTGTACATACTTTTTCTGTTGTTTTATGAATTTGTACCACATATTAAGCAACCAAGCCATTTATTTTTATGTTAGTGTTCTATTTTAGAACTCCGGATTAATTAATAATATCAATAAAAAGATTTTAATAAATAAATAATATAAGCGTAAACTAAGCATTTATGTTTTTAAGTTGCCATATGTATAATAACACAAATAGCGAAATGATAATTATTTATTTAAAATAATAAAACATCTAAATATATCGTCATTATTCTTAACATCCAACATCAATTCGTTAAAAAAAAGTCATGTACCAACTTTTAAAACAGTCCTTACTTGGCGCTCTTCTTACGTTTTCGCAAGGAGTTCCAGAGTAGTGTTGCCTGAATAGTAAAGGAATTGTTGGTGAATCCAGTGAAATGAGATGGAATACTGATCTTATGATTAGATGAGGAGCGAAGAACCTTATAATGAGTTGAAAAGAGATATTGGAACTTGTCCTGAGATATGTTGAGAAGTTGGATTATTCGAAATTGAGAAAAGAACAAGCAGAATTTAGAGTTTCGTCTTTGTCGGATGTTACATTGAGTTCTCGATAATGAGATGTGATCATATTTTCGGACACCAAATATATATCTAATACAGTTATTGAGAAGACGCTTAGCTTGTTAAGAAGATTTTGGTTCAAATTGCAGCACACATCTCCATAATCAATAATGGCATTATAAGTGTTTGCAAGTGATAGCTTAGTTTTGTTTGGAAGAAAGTTCTTCAGACGATAGAGGGATCAAGGTAAGACTTTGCGGCTAATTTCAGTGACATGCGTACACCAGTTCATTGTGTTATCCATACATAGGCCAAGATTTATTACAGAGGAAGAGAACGGTATCAGTATATAATTGTAATAGACAGCAGGTAGGCTTACCACATCAATTTTGGACAACATTCTCGAGCTACCTACGATTATAGCTTGACACTTCGTTGGATTAACTGATATTCCAAAACGCCTAGACCAATATTTTACAGCTTCCAAGTTCAGATTTAACATTCTAATAGCGTCATGGAGCTCTTCAATAGATGAGTGCAAGTAAATTTGGAGGTCGTCAGTATACAGATGGTACGAACAGTTAAGAATAGATGTGACCAAGCTTATAAAAACTGAGAAAATTAATGGAGAAAGTATACCGCCTTGCGGGACGCCAGCATCAAGACTAGCCCACTTGGAACTCTTCTGTCCCAAATGGACGGACTGTCCATTGGATATTCCACGCATTAGAACTAAACGGTTTGCTTCGTCTTTTGTAATGCGTACAGCAAAGGAGAGGAATAATTTGCCGGCGTCTATCTTTCCGTCCGAATACAATCTGGGCGTCTTCAAGGCAAGAGTGAATAGGCTTTTGTTACGCTAAGACAGTGCGATTTACCATCTAGGAATACATCACCACTTACCACCAGGTGGGATTGTTATCAAGAACGGGCTTATAGCAAGTAAAAAAAGCTCCTGTTTTGCCTAGGAGTCTATGAGTATGAGTCTGAGAGTATGAGTCTAAAAGTATGAGGTACCATAATATTCCGGCCGCAAAAACTGCTGTATTCCTGTCTGTAGTGTATAGAGAGCCGGTATAATTACAGTGTGTGATGCATTCCATTTAGACCTCAGATGTGACAACGCATCTGTAGAACCTCTTGTTAAAGTTGGCTGCAGGTGTTCATGGACTGCATTAGCCACTTACCATCAGGTGGACTCTAAGTTCGTTTTTCAATTCAGGTTTATAAAGAAAAACAAAACTAAGTATCCGGAACATCTTATTCATCAGTCATAGATCAAAGTTGTAAAAAATTAATTATATAATCCAGCGTGAAGTATAAATTGAAATTAAAAAGCCTTGCTAAGTCATATCAAAGAGAATTGTACATATAAGTGAATTCATTGTTAATAAACCTATGACTAGGGTAAAATGATCGCGGTGTTGTATTTTTTCGCTTTTTTAATTAATAGATGCGTGGGAGTTATTTATCATTTAAATGGTAAGTTTCCTAAAACGCTAAAAGTAAAGTAGTTTATTAACTTTTTTGTGAATTTATGAAGTTTTATTTTCAAAACTAGCTGTGCCCGCGACTAGTTCGCATAAACCTTTGTAAATAATTTGTTTGTTTTGAAGTTTTATTACTTTGGCTCAATTGATTATATTTTATAAAATGCATTACTTTTCCAACTCAAACAGTGTTGGTATCGATATTTTTATACTTATAAGGCGTAATTTCACTATAAAATCGATCAAGTGCATGGATGACTAAAACACCAAGGATGCGTATCTTTTCAATTTTATATTTAAAATAAAACTAAGTAACGTAAATATGCACAAAGAAAATATGAAAAAGAAATTTAGGAAGAAGTAAAAAACTACTCAAATATTCTAATTTATAAAAACATAGGGTTACTTGCATTGCAAGCTTCAAAGATAAACGATAATTCGATATCCGTGTAGCTGCGGCTTAAATTAATCCATTGCCCCGTTACGTAAGAAAACTCTAATGACTTTCGATATATTATGTCAGTATAAAAATATTGGTTATATCAGAGCCAGACATAAAATACCTAGACCGGCTACGGGCAGCAACATCAAAGCTGCGAGACATCTTGTATTACGGTCGTCAATCTGCCTATCAACCGTGACAATTGTGGCAAATCAGGGTGATTTTCCTTCATTGTCATGGTTACAGTGAAACCGGCGCATGTCTTGCAGTAGAATTTGTTTCTATATCATACCACCATTGTGATATACTGATCGAAAAATACTAATTTGTTTCAAAAGAATCATTAAGATTATCATAACGCGTATCTTCGAGTAGGATTTAGTCTTTAGTTTTCATAACGCGTATCATAATGCGTATCTTCGAGTCGCGTATCTTAATGCGTATCTTCGATTATCATAACGCGTATCTTCGAGCAGGATTTAGTGTTTAGTTTAAAAAAAATGTTTCATTCTATCAAAAGTTATGATTTTTATTTCGTACCTACGAATTTGTTCAATGGAGGCGTTGACTCATGAAGTTTATTTTAGTCTTATATCAGAAATTGTAATCAAATTATGTAAAATAATGTTTTGTAATGATATTCTTATACCTCAAACGTAGATGAGAAAAAAAACGAATATATTTTCTCACAAACGTTAACATAATACCACCTTAGTTAGAAAAAAGACAATAGTTGTGGAAAACTTGGAAAATTTTCGAGTTGTTAATAATATCAATAAAAATACAAGTAATAATGAACAAATAACACGGAAATATATGAATTAAAGGCGCAAAGGGTACATCAGCCGAATTTGTATTGAATGTTTTACATCTTGTACATTGTGATATGACTAGGTCAGGAGAAAAAAATCTTCTTATCCCAATCATCTAGTGGGTTTCTCGAAGAATTGTTATAAGTATTTGCTGGCTAGGATGTTTGTAATCTGAACCAGTCGTTATATTTTTTTCCCTTGTATAAAATTTGGTATTTGAAGTTTGATTTTTCACTTCCAAATGTGAATTTTGTTTTATTATATATAATATCAAAACTGTATTTAAAAAAAAAACTAAAACTAGTAATTTAATTATCAAACAGTCCTACCCGCGGTATCGTGTCAAGAACGCTGGCTGCGTTACCAAGCTGAGTGGCTATACTTAGCCTTGTTTTGTTTCAACTCTTTTCGTCTTTGAAAGTTTTGGCAAGTTTTTAAATTTGAGAGTTTGTTCAACATTTCTTTTTGTATTAATTTGAAAATTTTTATTTCTGTATACGTTCTCTTTGTGTTAATCTTTCCTCACCTTGCTATTTTTTTTCTTTTTTTTTTAATGCTGCTGTTTCGTTGTTGAGTGTAGAGATCCGAGACCCTATTTACTGAAAAGAGGCATTCCATCAAAGTCCTCACGGCTATCAACGCATCTGCATTTTGTTTCGCGAATTAGGATAGATGTAAATGTCTATGGGCTACAGCAACCACTTACCATCAGGTGGAGTGTGCTGCTTGTCACCCTTATCTTATAAACAAAAATTAATCTTCCGAAATAAATGTATGTTGATATTATGTGATTCTGTCTGGATATCTTGAGAGAAGTTTTATTTAATAGTGCCGTGAATCAATTGGTTGTCTTAGCCAGCTTGGTCCTAGCCACCATTTGTATTCCATCATTGTTTTCGCATCACAACGTCGTGATGATAAATCTGCAGGGTTCAGTTCTCCAGCTATATGCCGCCATTCACTTTTCTTGGTGCAATTTCTTGTTTCTTTTACTCTGTTATTTACAAACGTTCCCCATTGTGACTTTTTTTGTATCTATGTCAGAGTAGCGTTAGAATCGGTCCAATAATACAATTCACATTCTAGTTCCATAGCTTCTTTAGTTTGTTGTAGCAATAAGCGCACATAACAACTCAAGTCTTGGTATTGTTATCTGTTATTTTCTCGGCGGTACTCTCGCTTTCGCTAATACGATTTGAACGTCTACAATTTCTTTCGATTCGGATCGTATAATACAACAGAAACAGAAACAGAAACAAAACTTTTTATTCAATATATATTATAAATAATACTGATCACTCTTTGTTTAATTACCACTGGTTCGAAAAAAACCTCTGTCCTGGGAAGAACCAGCAAGAAACCCAGCAGGACTTTTTTTTAAATAACAGCTTACAATCATGTATGTTTACAATACTTACACAAAACAAATTAGAAATTGCTTGGTAGCGTACACCTCATTCATAGGTTATTATCCTAAATTCCGTAATATTAATAACCTTTTATACAAACTATGTTTAATAAAGTTTTGAATTTTGAGCAGGTCGAATTTTTGTATATTTTCTGGGATTTTGTTGTAAGCGTATACATCGTCCCAAGAATGAATTACTGACTCGGTGGAGTCAGTAACTGTACTACTAGCTTGTGTTTGTTCTAGTATTTACAGAATGAATATCACTATTTTTTCTATAACTACTTTTATTTTTGTGTACGTACATTACATTTCATAAATCTATTGAGAGAAAGTTAATATATTAATTTCGTTAAATTTTGTCGGAGCGACTCTTTAGTTTTAAATCATAGATTGCTTTATGGCCTCTTCTGTAAAACAAATATAATTTCAGTGTCAGTTACGTGTCCCCAGCAAAATACCATACGACATTATGCTATGGAAATAGCTAAAGTAAACAAGTCTAGCTGTTTCACACACTGGTAAGATTTCTAATCTTTTACAGCATATGCTGCAGAACTAAGTCTGCTTGCTAACTTTGATATATGGGCGCTCCATTGAAGCTTCGCGTCTAGTGTTATTCAAGAAAAATGGTGGTATCGACAAGACTCAGTTCCTCCCATTTAAAATTACATTGGTATTTAATTGTCTGACATTTGGAGTCATGAACTTCATACATTTCGTTTTAGTGCTATTTAAATGCAAGTTATTAACATTAAACCAATTTACTAATTTAGATACAGCATTATTTACTTCGTCATATTTTAATAATTGTCGTTTTAATTTGAAAATTAATGAAGTGTCATCAGCAATAATACTGTATTATGGTTATCCCCTACTATGTAGGTAAGTCATTAATATATACAAGAAACGGAAAGGCCGAGAATTGAGCCTTGAGGCACGCCCATTTGTACTATCGACCCGGAAGAGCTCATACTATTAGTGACATCGTTTTGAGTTCTGTTACTTAAATATGAAACAATTAATTTAAGCATTGCTTCTTACACCGTAGTGTTGTAGTTTCCTGATTAATGTTTCATGGTGAACTCAATCGAAGGCTTTGGATAGGTCACAGAATATACCCAAAGCATCTGTGAATTCTCCCATGCATTGAAAATATATTTAATCAGCTCAACACCAGCATCAGTTGTCGAATACCTTTGAAACCGAATTGATTTTTATGAAGTAAATTATTAACATTAAAAATTAACATTTGATCAAGAATAATTTTTCAAAATTTTACTTAGTGTTGGCAGTACAGAAATGGGTCTAAAATTGGCGGGTCTAATGTACTACCAGATTTAAATAAAGGTATTACTTTACTATGCTTCATCAAATCAGGAAACACACCATATCTGATACTAGTATTAAAATAATAGCTAGTTGAGGCGCGATTATATCGATTATAGACACAATAACTTTACATACACAGATCCGCAGTTTTCTTAACATCAATAGTTATAACATATTTACAATATCTTTTGATGATATTTTATGAATGTAAAATTCTTTGTACACGCATGTACATTTTGTTTAAGTAATGATTCGGCGACGGCAGGAGAAGAATTCAGTGACATAGTGGTTAAGATCAGAATACCCGTAAAATATTTCTCAAAACCATTGCAACATCCTGATCTGATTCCGTTAATTTGTTGTTAAACTTAACCGGTAGTTTGAATTGCAGAGTTGACCTTACCAGTTTCAATATTAATTATACTCCACGTCATTTTAATTTTATTAGAAGGTCTTAATTTTGTTGCTCAAATGCAAAGACTTGGCTTTGGAGCACACTCTTTTAAATATTTTTGAATATTTTTTACATATTCCCTCACAGGCTAGATCAACACGCATATTTAGATTTTTCCTCCAAAATACGTTGCCCTCACTTTTGGATGGTGCCGCTGGCAACGAGAAGAAGAATGCATCTGCAACTAGACGGAGCCCTTTGCACACGCACGACTAGTGAAATTATCTGAATGAAAATTATCCGCGATGGATCGGTCGAGGAGGCTCCGTTGCTTGCCGCCGAGATCGCCCGACCTGACACCCTTAGATTTTTATTTATGGGGATTCATGAAACAGAAGGTGTATGCCGCGCGCATTGAAAGCCGCGAACAATTAACGGCTAGGATTTTGCTGCCGCAGAGGAAATTAAAGAAAATCCTGAATTACTGCGAACAACCAATAGTGTAGCCACGAGGGCTTTTATTTGCTACAGGAGGAGGTGGGAAGCTATTTTGAAAACTTAATTAATTAAAATTGTTGTTTTTTAATCATGCCTGTTATTTTTATTATAAATAGGCATTTCTGCATTAATAGTTTTAACCTATGTCGCCATGTCGTCCGCATCAATTATTTAAAGGGTGCGCGCACGTGTTATCTATCTACCGGTTTCTAGGAACCGCTCTCTACCTGATGACGATGATGCACAGCAAGGAGGGACCTTTTTTGACACGCTGTTATTAAAAATTTTAAGAGATAGATATTGATAAGTAAATGTGTAGTAGTAGCTTTAGATTATTAATAATGAGTAAAAAGCCCATGTTAAGGGGGCATTTTATGTACTTACACGTGTTTTTGTAAATAAATATCACTTTTTTGCTTAGAAAAAATGTCTTTGTCTACGTTTATTTTTATGATTCGCCTTATTTTAACTAAAAATGTTACGTAATCCAACAAAACAACTTATTAACCTGATGAAATAAGAAAACAGAATCGAAATCGTGCCCGTAGCATTGGAGCTAGAGCAAAAAGTGTGGAACAAGGTGACCAACAACATTCAAAAATTAAAATTCAATAACTTAAAAGTATTTAAGATAGACCCCCTTTTAGGTTTTTACTGATAATTTTTCATGTACATGCAGAATATCCTGGCGGTCACTTGCCGATGGGCGACATTGTATAAGAAGAGCGGCTGAAACACCAAGGCATTGCATTTTCCAAGAATGCATGGAACCAGAGCGAAATGTTGTGTCCGAAAAACCAGACGAGAAATATTAATTAGGTATCAATATTTTATACTAAGAAGTGCTCGTATTTGTTCTCTGCATAGACAGGAGGCAAATTACGAAAATCTCTATACTGTGAGTACAGCCTTAATAACTTTACTTCCATACAAATAGAGAGAGATAATTTTATATTAATGGAAGGACTTCTGTAACATTATTTATGAGAATATTCAAACCCTGATAACCAAGTCCAGTACTTTATAGGCATAAGTAAACATGAACATCAACAAATATTAGAAGCAACGCCTAGGCTTAAGAATATGCATCGGGTAGTCTTGCACTAACAGCCTTATTGAAGTTAAGGACTGGAGATTCAGGAAACAGATTGTCGTGCTTATTTCAAGTACCAAGAAGGACCCTAGAAACATTAATGTCTGTAAAGAAATATTTTGTTAACAGACTATGTTCCACAATTTCTTGGATTTTCTAATTTAAGAAGGAAGCAGGCAAAAATACCCACATTGCCAATCACATTTTGGTGAGCCTGATGCACCAGCTGAACAAAAACCTGCAATTACAATAGCTGATGCAACATATATCTATACACAAAAGCAGTAATTACTTGTTCCAAAAGGACACATATTCCTACATAAATATAGGAATTTATTAAAGCCATTTGTCCTCAGCTCTGATGGATATATCATAGAAGCACGCGGACCATATAGTGCCACACAAATGATGCGACCATAATGAATGACTTATTAAACGAAACAGAATTCAATGATTTTTATAGAAAATGATGTTTTTATTCTAGATAGAGTTTTCGTGACTGCATGGATAGTCTGCATGAGAAAGGATACATAGGTCATATGCCTGAAACTAAAGAAGACGGCCAATCACAGCTATCACTCTGAAGCCAACAGATCACGCTGTGTAACTATAAACAGGTGGGTAGAAGCTGTATGATTGTTTTAAGAGAGACTTCAAATTATTCCGCCATGAATATTTTAACCGGTTGTCGCAATCTTATGACAGATTTTAAATAGCAGCTGCTCTGCTGAATGCGTTTACTCCGCCATTCACAGAAAATATACATGCAGAGCAGTTTGTTTCAATTATATATGAGTGTTCCTTTTTTAACCAACACTATAGCCGAGTTGGTTAGGAACATAATTTAAACAGGCGCGGTTCCTGGTTTGTACCTATAGATGCGACAACCCTATCTTTCCGCGGCTATCCATGGAGGAATTGATACTGTTTGCATGTGGTGTATACCAAATTCGCCAGGCCCGTTCATATGTGGGTGAGCATTTCCGCTTTCATGGAATATATACATTAGAGGTATCCCGAGAGAGAATACATAGTTTAGAGGCAATAAACCCAACGTTGCTTCATGCTAAAATAAAGTCCCGCCATTCTTCTGCTAAAACTTATTTTGTGTTTATAGTTGCAGAAACAAACATGAATGGTCGGGACGCAATCAAAAGTTATTACTGTAACTGCATTGTCGGTTTAAAAACAGTGATGCTGCTCATGTGATGAGCATTATTTGGTACCTCATGAGGGTATTACCCGACCTGCCCCTTCTTAGATGACGTAATATTAAGAATTGAATAATTATAAGTACAATAAAATAAATGTACTTACAAAAACAAAGTATTGTTTTACTTACCTACACTCAAAACCCCATCAGAACTTCATCATTATCAAACTGTTGCAGTCCGCTGCTTGATAGGTATCTCCTAATGCACCCGCTGTAGGTACGATCCTCATCTCAATCTACCTACTTAATGGTAAACACTAAACAAAGATAGCGACAAGCAATCTAGAACATTTACTTTATCACCAAAACAATGTTTATGTGCATATATGTAACAATCTACATTGGTACACTAGTACATAACCTTAAAAAATAAAACTGGTTATAACTTTTAAGTCCCAAGTTTAAAAATCTAAGAATATAAATAGGGCTTGTCTATCCTACTAACTGCCAATTAAAACAAAAATATCCCAAAACACGAAATTTTTTAGCGGTACGAAATTCCACAAGCCTGCCGTTTTCGAGTTGTTAATAATATCAAAATACAAGTAATAATGAACAAATAACACGGAGATATATGAATTAAAGGCGCAAAGGGTACATCAGCCGATTTTGTATTGAATGTTTTACATCTTTTACATTGTGATATGACTAGGTCAGGAGAAAAAATCTTCTTATCCCAATCATCCAGTGGGTTCCTCGAAGAATTGTTATAAGTATTTGCTGGCTAGGATGTTTGTGTAATCTGAACCAGTCGTTATATTTATTTTTTCCCTTGTATAAAATTTGGTATTTGAAGTTTGATTCTTCACTTCCAAATGTCAATTTTGTTTTATTATATACAATATAAAAAACTGTATTTAAAAAAAAACTAAAACTAGTAATTTAATTATCAAACAGTCCTACTCCACGCGGTATCGTGTCAAGAACGCTGGCTGCGTTTCCCCGCTGAATGGCTATACTTAGCCTTGTTTTGTTTCAACTCTTTTCGTCTTTGAAAGTTTTTGGCAAGTTTTTTAAATTTGAGAGTTTGTCTAACATTTCTTTTGTATTAATTTGAAATTTTTATTTCTGCATATACGTTCTCTTTGTAAGTTAATCTTTCCTCACCTTTGCTATTTTTTTTCTTTTTTTTTTTTTTTTAATGCTGCTGTGTTTCTTTTGTTGAGTGTAGAGATCCGGAGACCCTATTTACTGGAAAAGAGGCATTCCATCATAGTCCTCACGGCTGTCAACGCATCTGCATTTTGTTTCGCGAATGAGGATAGATGTAGATGTCTATGGGCTACAGCAACCACTTACCATCAGGTGGAGTGTGTGCTCGCTTGTCACCCTTATCTTATAAACAAAAAAGTAATCTTTCCGTAAATAAATGTATGTTGATATTATGTGATTCTCTGTCTGGATATCTTGAGAGAAGTTTTAATTTTCAATGGTGCCGTGAATCAATTGGTTGTCTTAGCCAGCTTGGTCCTCGCCACCATTTGTATTCCATCAGTGTTTTCGCATCACAACCTCGTGATACTAAATCTGCAGGGTTCAGTTGTCCAACTATATGCCGCCATTCACTTTTTTTGGTGCAATTTCTTGTTTCTTTTACTCTGTTATTTACAAACGTTCCCCATTGTGACTATTTTTGTATCTACGTCAAAGTAGCATTAGAATCGGCCCAATAATACAGTTCACATTCTATAGGTAGTTCTAAAGCCTCTTTAGTTTGTTTTAGCAATAAGCGCACATAATAACTCAAGTCTTGGTATTGTTATCTGTTGTTTTCTCGGGGATACTCTCGCTTTCGCTAATACGATTTGAACGTCTACAATTTCTTTCGATTCGGATAGTATAAATATACAACATCCATAGGAATAGACACTTGCATCACAAAACGTATGTGGGCTTATATGGCTCATTTCTAGTTGCGTTGTACTTGATCGTCTTAATTAATTGTAAGTAATGGAGTGGTAATAGCCACCCTTCAAATTCATTTTTAATGTCACCATTAATAGATAAGGGCTGCATATTAATCCAAAAACGACTCTACGATGTCTAAAAACTATTTTCTTTTCTTCTTTTTCATTTTCCCACCATAGGAATTTTAAGTAATTTTAGTCTCCAGGAGTAATAGATTTTTATTTTTTTTTATAGGAGAGGGGGCAAAAGAGCATGCGGCTCACCTGATGGTAAGTGACTACCGCCGACCATTAATAACTGCAACACCAGGGGAACCAGAGGAATTGCAGATGCGTTGCTGGCCTTTTAAAAAGGAGTAGGCTCTTTTCTTGAAGGTCCCTAAGTCATATCGGTCCGGAAAAATCGCTGGTGGTAAATTATTCCACAAGGAAGTTGTGCGAGGTAGAAAACATCTTCTAAATCGCACAGTGGTGGACCGTTAATCATCCAGATGGTGTGGATGGTATCGGGAGTTCTGCCGCGATGTGCTTTCGTGAAATTTGGCGGCTGGGATTAATCGTAACAATTCCTCAGAGCACTCCCCGTGATAAATGCGAAAGAAAATGCAAAGAGATGCAACATCTCTTCGCAGCGCCAATGAATCGAGTCGATCGGAAAGGACTCGGTCGTCGACGATTCGAGCCGCTCTGCGCTGGATGCGGTCAAGTGGAAGGAGCTGGCACTGGGGAGCCCAGCCCAGAGATGGGAACAATACTCCATGTGAGGCCGAACCTGCGCCTTGTAAAGTTGCAGGCGTTGTGCCGGCATGAAATACTGTCCTGCCTCTGCTGAGCACACACAGCTTTTAGAGGCCAATTTGGCCTTCTCTTCAAGTGACCACGAAACTGCACGTCACTCGATATGTCGACGCCGAGGATCCGATACTGGCTGAGGCAACAAGGAGTCCCTGAAACTGAGGAGATACGAAAAGGGGTTTTAGCGGTAAACGCGCAAACTTGTTTCTTCTGAGGATTAAACTGGATTAGATTTAGTCGTTTCAATCCGAGACTTTGTTCAGCAAAGACTCGACTTCAGACACAAGTTTGTTCCGGTACTCGGCGACGTTTTCCCGAGAAATATTGGCACGGCCGGTGTATAGAGCATCACCAGTGCTGTCATCCGCATAGCAATGAATGCTACCGGTTTGCAACATATCATTGATATGCAGAAGAAACAGATTTAAAAAAACGTAAAATATTTCCAGAAATGCTTTACGAATATCTGCAGTTATTGCAATGGCTCTGATTCTAAATTATATAAGCAGTTTTGTATAAAATCAAGATTAACACCTTTTCAAGACAAATATTTACTGAAACGCCATTTTTGTCGAAAAAAATAATTCAAAACCTCCCAATTTCCATAGAGATAGCTGGGTGCTACCATCTGCTTGAGATCCTATAGTTAATAAAATTAAGTCGAAACCCAAGCATACGACTGCAAGACTCCAAGGTACTGTTAGCTCGTTCGGCGTAGATCGGACAAAGAATTAATATTCAAAAGCTGAAGGTAGCCCGGGCTAACTATGATATTGGGACGTCAAACACCTCAGTCTCTCCCGTAATAATGGGTTCTGTAAGGCACTAGAAATGCCGGGAAATAAAAATAAGTTAAATTAAACGCAATAAAATCTAAATTTGTTTTATTCAATCTTAAGACCTATCCGGTGAATAGAATAGAATAGAATCATTTTTATTCAATATAGATTACATGTGATTCTTAGTGAAAGTCATTTTTACTTTACCACTGGTTCAAAAAACATCTGTCATGGGAAGAACCAGCAAGAAACCCAGCGGCACTTTTTTTTTAAAGCATAATTTACACTATAATATTCATACAATTATTATGAAAACATTTAGAAGCATCATGGTAGCGGTCATCTCATTCCCAGGGGTTATTATCAATCATGTACTCATGTACATGTAAAAGCGTATACATTGATGAAGGAAATACTGATTCTTTGGAGTCGAGTAACTGGTATAACTAATTGTGCTTGTTACTAGTGTAATAGTGGTGTAATGGGTCCACTATTAACAGACTCCGAGTGGTCTAGGAGCGGAGACATGAAACTATTTTTCTGATATGCCTTACTATGTGAATGGAGTATTTATTCAGTGAACCCTGCCTTTATTTATATGCCCGGCTACATCCTTAGTTTACCAATACTAATAATTTTTATTTACTTACCCAATTACAATTCATACATTTTGACCAATTAAGATTAATGAATAAAATATTATGTACAACTATTATATGTCGCGCTCCATTTGCCGGCGTAAGACTCGTGGATAGCTTTTCGTAGCTGCGTTGATGGACGGGGCTATAAAAGTGGTGCAGACCGGCGAGCGGCGGCGTGGGACACATCTCCGAAACAGCAAAAGAAGGAAGCTGCGGCGTTGAAGAAACGAAAAACGAAATTAATCATCCAAAGAAAACGCCTTAGTTCTTCGATTGTTTTAGGTTTCGCATAATCGATGATTGCTCTGACTTTTTCAGTAGGCGGTTTGAATCCTTCCTTGCTGACGGTGAAACCAAGAAATTGAACTCCTTGTTGTCCAAATATGCATTTCGAAGGGTTGATTGTGATTCCATTGTATTCTAATCGCTGTAGCACGGTGCGTAGATGGGTTTCGTGCGTTTCTTTATCAGGGCTTGCAACAAGGAGATCATCAATGAATGCGAAATCGAAATCCAGTCCATGAAGTACTTCGTGTATGAATCTTTGAAAGGTTTGACCAGCGTTCTTCAGTCCTGGAGTCATTCTTGGAAATTCGAATAATCAAATTGGAGTTATTATTGCTGTCTTCTCTATGTCTTCATCGCGTACTTTTAACTGTTGGTAAGCTCGGTTGAGATCGATGGTGGAGAATATAGTCTTGTCTGACAGTTGATGAGTGAAAACCTTGACTCGCGGTATTTGGTAGCGATCAGGAGTGGTAATAGAATTCAGTCTTCTGTAATCTCCACAAACTCGTAATTCTCCATTCTTCTTCGGTACAACGTGAAGTGGTGATGACCAAGGGCTTTTGCTTGGACGGCATATTCCTTACTCGATCATGTTTTCCAATTCCTTTCGAACTTGCTCGTATCGGTATGGTGCGATCGGACGTGAACGACAATGAAGTGGTGGTCCATTGGTTTCGATGAAATGCTCAACGTCGTGCTTCGGTGTTAATTTCATTGAAGTTATTCTTGTGATTCCAGGATATTCTTCAAGGATCTTGTGATACGATTGTTGGACGTCTATGCTTTTTATTGTGGGCAGATTTGTTGCTTGGACGAAATACTGAGATGCAAGATATGTTTTCCCGTCGATGATTCTTCTATTTTTGATGTCGACGATCAACTGGTGATGTTGAAGAAAATCAGCACCGATGATTGGTTTGCTGACTTTAGCGACGATAAATCTCCATTTGAATGGTCGGCGTAGGTTTACATCCAGTTCCATTGTTTTTTCTCCATATGTAGGAATCACCGTATTGTTTGCTGCGTAGAGTTGAAAATCCAGTGGCTTCGTCTTCTGTCTTTGCTCGGCGGTAAAACTGAGATATTCGCTCCGGTGTCGATAAGGAAGGTAAGCTTTCTTTTTTATCGATGACGAAAAGACGGTAGGACTTTTCTGTTATGCCGAATCCCGTCGCATCAAGCGTATTAGTTAGTTTTCCGACTTCATATTTTCATTTTGAATGTACACGGTGTTGTGCATTTTCTTGCCTCGGAACTGAAACGTCGATGATAGTAGCAGTAAGGGATCTTGTTCTTGAGCTTGTTCGACTTCTACTTGCAGAGCGGTTGCGACGAAAAGTGATCTTCGGTGTTGCTGATTGCGCTGGTTGTACTGTTGCTGGTAACAGGTTTGATGCTGGGAAGCTTTGAGCGCAACGACTTCGAATGATAGCTTCCGAATTTCTTCGAGAAGAAACTGGGTATCATTGGCCTTGGTTGAAGTGCCTTCGATCATCGATATGTGTGAGCTACTGCTGTTTTCGATCATCTTGTCCGCCAGGAGTACTAGTTCGTCGAGCTTCGTCTGCGTGCTGAATGTTTCACTCACTGCTAGTACCGATCGAACATGTGGGGGTAAGTGGTTTACCCACATTAGCCATAGCGTCGAAACTGGGACTTTATCTCGCGCCAAAGTACGCATTCTGCGTAGGAGTTGTGTGGGCTTCTGGTCTCCAAGTTCAATTTCTGATAGAAGTTTCTGTAGCTGGCGACTGTCGAATTCTTCATATGCAGAGATCAGACGATCCTTCAGCGAATCATACTGGTCGGATGCCGGTGGGTTGTACAACAGGTCCGAAATATGTTCGATGTCTTGTTTCTCAAGTTGGGCGATCACCATCTGTGCTAGTTGCGCTTAACTCTTCTTTAAATCATTCGCTGCGGCTTCAAAACTGACGAAACAAAGTCGGGGTTTATCTCTCCAAAACGGTGGTATTCTCAACGATAGAGATATACCGGCGATTTCTTGTTCCTTGGCCGGGTTTGATGTATATGAGTCGGATTTCTTCGCTTCTCACTCCATAATGACGTCTTGATTACACTGATTTTATATATGCTGAAGTCCTCCTTGATATTTTTACTACTATTCTTGCAAGGATCTTCCTTATCGGTGTTTGTAACGGGGTCACCAATGTAATAGTGGTGTCATGGGTCCACTATTAACAGACTCAGAGTGGTCTAGAAGCGGAGAAATGAAACTATTTTTCTGATATGCCTTACTATGTGCAGGCGAATGGAGTATTTGTTCAGTGAACCCTGCCTATATTTATATGCCCGGCTACATCCTTACTTTACCAATATAATAATAATGTTTATTTACTTAGCCAATTACAATTCATACATTTTGACCAATAAAGATTAATGAATAAAATATTATGTACAACTATTATGTGTCGCGCTCCATTTGCCGGCGTAAGACTCGTGGATAGCTTCTCGTAGCTGCGTTGCTGGACGGGGCTGTAAAAGTGGTGCAGACCGGCGCGCGCGTGTAATCGGCGAGAAGCAGCGGCGTGGGACACATCTCCGAAACAGCAAGAAGAAGCAAAGCTGCGGCGTTGAAGAAGCGGCTCGAAAATGGTCGACGGATGCATGAAGATAGCCGGCGTGTGAAGACGATGCGGCGCTGATGATATTTGCGGCTGCTTCTTGTTTCTATATTAGAACGTTAAATATATACGTCGATATGCAGCCCGCAGTATCTCAGTAGCCGGGGGTGATTAGGAAATAAATGTTTTCTTCAGACCTTCACCTTCTGCGTTATGGTAGCAGCAGGGTAACATTATTTATTACCGTTTAGGGTTGATAAGCCTGGCTGCTACACTAGTATTTACAGAATATACATCACTATTTTTAATAAAACTATTTTTGTTTTGGTGTACATACATAAAATTTTCATAAATATATTGAGAGGCCAAAGTTTCAACACATGTAAGGCCTTTAATATTTTTTACAGCATATGCTCATAACTAAGCTTGCTAGCTAGTTTAGATATATGAGAGCCCCATTGAAGCTTCGCGTCTACTGTGATTCCGAAAAAAAACAGTGGATTCAACAAGCCCCAGCTACTCCCTGTTTAAAAGCACACTGGTATTCACCCGTTTAACATTAGGTGTGGTAAATTTAATAAATTTCGTTTTATTACCGTTCAAAAGAAAATTATTGACGTTAAACCAGTGTAGTACTTTTGATGTAGCATTATTCACTTTGTCATATTTTAATAATTGCATTTTAAGTCAGAAAATCAACGAAGTATCATCAGCAAATAAAATTATATCATGGCTATTCCCTATCAAGTAAGATAAGTCATTAATATAAACTAAGAACAGAAAGGTCCCAAAAATTGGGCCCTGAGGAACACCCGTAGATACTACCAATTTGGAAGAACTGCTCCTATTAATCACAACTGTTTGCATTCTATTATTTAGATATGATGTAATAAGTTTGAGTGCTATGTTTTTTAAAACCATAATGATGTAGCTTCCTGATTAATGTCTCATGGCGAATGCAGTCGAAAGCCTTGGAAAGATCACAAAATATACCAAATATACATTATATATTCAGAGGATGCTTTGCATCCTATGAATTCTCCCATGCACAGGAAATATGTTTAATCAGCTCAACACTGGCGTCAGTTGTTTGCGACCTCTTGTAAAACCAAACTGATTTTTATGGAATAATTTATTTACATTAATAAAAACTTAACATTTGATCGAAAATTTTACTGAGCGTTGGCAGTACAGAGATAGGTCTAAAATAAGTGGGGTCCATTGTACTACCAGATTTAAATAAAGGAAACATACAAAATTCGATACTAGTATTGAAAATAATAGCAAGTTGGGGTGCGATTGCATCTATTATAGACGCAATAACTTTAACGGAAATCCCCCATAGATCTGCTGTTTTCGTAACATCAACATAACACAAACATCGTTTTGAGATATTATATTATATTTAAAAATAATTATATATAATATAATATCTCCTGATAATTTTTTATGAAATGCAAATTCTTTTTTTACAGACAATTACATTTTGTTTGAGTAATAACTCGGCGACAGCAGAGAAGGAATTGAGTGACTTTGTAGTCAAGATTGAAATGTCGGTAAAATATTGTTCAAAAGCCGTTGCAACATCCTCATCTGATTTTGTTAAATAGTTGTCAAAATTTAATTGAATATTTGAGTTGTGTAGTTTCATCTTGCCAGTTTCGCTATTGATTATACTCCACGTCATATTAATTTTATTAGAGGCATTCTTAATTTTGTTTCTAAAATGAAAAGACTTGTCTGTGGAACACACAAATTTAAATATTTTGGAATATTTTTTTACATATTCTCTAAATGAAACACTATGATTATATGATCTTTCATTGTAAAGGTCATATAACTTTTGTTGACTTCTATGAATCCCTACTGTCGCCCACTCATTAAACGATTTGCGACTGTTTAAAGAGAGTGTTTTTGAAGTAAATATTTTACTAAATTCAAGACTTATAAGTTTAAATATTGATCCATATAAATAGTTAGTTTTGTTTTTATAAGGAAGAAATGGCAGCGTTTTCACTATACTACTTCTAAATCTCTCTAAGCGATGTTCATTTATTGGAACAAGCACAAATTTCTTAACTTTCTGGTTTTGTGCATGTAAGGTAGTGAGACCAACTATCCACAGTGATCAGAACTTAAATTTTGAATAATTAATTTATGCAAGGCTCAACATCAGTAAAAATATTATCTATATAAGTTACACTACGCCCTGCAACACGTGTTGGCTCTAAGAACAAATTAACAAGGTTGTACGATTTGAGCAATGACCTAAAGTTAATTACTCATAGTTGTTATTATTATTACTATTAGTTACTTCAAGTTTCAAGGAGATTGATATTAAAGTCTCCACATATGACGACAGATTTATTCTGTTTATTAACCATAACCAAAACTTCTTCTATAATTTTTCAAAACAATCATACATAGAATGTGGGGGTCTGTAAACACTGACAACAATGAGGTGCTCGAGCTCAACACATGCCATTTCTACAGTTCGCTCAACAGAGAGACTCACAATATCCTTACGTTCTTTACTTATTAATAATTTATTAGCTAATATTAAGGAGCCAACGTGTAATTTTTTTTCTCTGTTAAAGCAACTGACCACCTGGTGTTTACTGAAATTAAACATATTATAGTTATAATCTTTTAACCAATGTTCAATTATACAAAAAATATGTATGTTGTTACTATTTAATAATTGTAAAAAACATTTTTAAAAACAAGCATTTATTGAAATATTCTAAAAAGATGAAAATAAACTTTAAATTAAATTTAACCCATCAATTTTTAAATTACACAATTTATATGATATAAAAGCTTGTCGTGGATTTATTTGTATAACAAAAGCTTTATTTTTTTCTTAGAATTACCTACTTATGTCAATATCAAGTTACATATTATATACTTGTTTATGTACATAGGTATATCTCGTGACAAGCTAGATTTACCTATATACAAGACAAGATATCATATAAATTGTGTAATGTAATAAATTGATGGGTTTAATTTAATTTAAAGATTATTTTCTTCTTTTTAGATCATTTAAATAAAAGCTTGTTTTTAAAAATGTTTTTTTATAATTATTAAATAGTAACAACATGCATGCTTGTTTTTAAAAATGTTTTTTACAATTAATTTATTTTTTATTTTTAAGTTTTTGATGGATATGTTTTCAAATCTGTTAATTTAATTAAATGCGTCATTTAAAATAAAATGCTCTTATTAACTAAAATAGCTTATTTTTTTGTATTTTTTAATGAAAATGCACTAGTATTGTATCTTTCCAAAATCACCATTAAACAAGATATTTTTAAGTTTGTGTACAAAACTGCCACATACATTTTTTTCACCACTGTAGGTTAAACTTAAGTGATAAGAAAATAGTTCTGTGCAAATTTAAACAAAAATAGTATTTCTTGAAAACATTCTTGTCTTTGATAGAAAAAGACTTATCAATGAGTAAAGTAACTATTCACGAATAATTTGATGTAAAAAAAAGTACTAGAAAAGGATTTTTTCATTACGAGATGCTTAAAAATCTGTTTCAAGGTAGAGATTTTCGGTATTTCGGAAAATTTTGTAAAACTGTAAATCCGTAAGATTTTGCTGAACATATATTGTGTTGTATTGATAGGTAGTGACCCTAGCTATCACCCCCTGCAGTATGTCGTGCTATTTACTGGACACGCTGTATATATTTTTTTTAAGGTTTTTAGTTTAAGGTTCATTATCCTAGTATATATTTTATTTTATAAATTGTGTATGTAACTTATACGTTGTTAAATGACTTGTTTAAATGTTATGATGGAATTCGTGATACAATTCAACTTTATTTTATCATAACAGCTATATATGTCTAGATATAGATATAGATAAAGTAATATAATTATAATGTGTATTTAAATCTGACATTTAATTGTATGATACGATATAACAATATGAAGAAATAGCAATGTTGTGTTTAGTTGTTAATATTGCCAAACGATCTCTATTCATTGATTTAACTAGTCAAGCTATATCATGATATAGTCCAAAAACAATGTTAAATTTAATTAAATGCCACCATTTCGTGCCATAATTGACTACTTTATGATATTATTTCAATCTTTAATATTAACCAATTTTTTGTTACTTACACAATTTATAAAATAAAATATATACTAGGATAATGAACCTAAAACTAAAAACCTTAAAAAAATATTGTAATAACTAAAATATATTATTAAAAATAGTCCCTTTAGGCAAGGTTCCGAAGATACTGGCAGCGTTCCCCCTTTGAATAGCTATACTAATTCTTTGTCCGAGGTAGCTGCCAGCTCTTCGGTCTCCTGTGACGTCGACTAACCTTTTTTCTATTTCCTTAAAAAGCCTTATAGCGCTAGGACCCCACGGACCAAGGGTCTCGACACCGAATGGGACAAAACATATTCGGAGCCTAGACCCTGTATTTGCATGCTTTAGCTTTTCAGCCGCTTCACAAGCCGCACCAGCTCTGATGTTGGTTCCATGTAGATGGGAAGGGCAAGTGTGTCTGAACAGGTTGCATCCCATACCAGCACCCGCCCATCTTCCATGGAATCAAACTCATACCGTCCGGTCTCTTGCCATCGTCTCTTGCAATACCAGACGACTCAAGTAGACTTGGCACGTTGACGGTGGCAAGAGACCGGCGTATGAAATCGTTAAGTGCTGCATGTCTCGAGAAGCGGCCTGCACTTTTGGCATGACAGTCCGTGATGTCCTAGCTTGTCGACGTCACTGCCACGGACATTTATGAGGAACGCAGACCGGAACCCCAAGCCGTAGACAGGTTGCGATTCGGAGCGTGTCAGGCTCAAGAAATGTTCCTGTATTTGACGAAGGGTACGCGTGAAGCCAGTAGCCGGCCTCATGCGTACCCACCGCCAAAAGCCTAGCACGCGCCGAACCTGTACTAAAGTTCAAAAGATTGTCATAAGTCAATTTGCAGTTTATGTCGTCCCAGCTCCTTTGTGAATTTGGAGAAACAGGAAAATTTTGACCTGGGCATGCAATTAAGAAAGCGTTTCTAGCTTCTTCCAGGCCAGCAATCTCAAAGTTTGAAGGGGATGCCTTAAAATTTTACTTATGAGATTTGCTGAACTATGGACAGAAGATAGGAAGGCTGGTAAAGAGACACTGGAAATTTTGCGAATCCCTAAACCACCATAACGGATGGGTAGGGATGCTTGGGTCCAAGATTGCTCGTTCAGGTGCATATTAAGAATCGATTCTAAACTAATTGTGATTAACTACTTGTGACTTGTCTATCTGTTGTGACTGTCTACTTGTGTCAAGAGATCTGGGTGATTCCAAAAGGAGCAGCAACGGAGCACATACGTAAATTTTGGGACGAAAAGACAGAATTTTAAGATGCAAAGTGCATAATGTGGACTAATTTCAAGGAGACGGTCAGCGGAATTTTGAAATTTAGTAATTGAATTATTAATATATTCAGAAATAGATTCATTAAAAATTGGAGAACCTAAAAGGTAAAGGGAATTACTGTTAACTATTTTAATATTTGGAGCCAAAATATTAAATTTTTGTTTTACGTCATTTAAATTTAAGTTGCAGTTATTTATAAAAAGTTCGCATTTGCTAAAATTAAGCTCCAAACCAATGGCTTCAAATTTATTTTTGATTAAAAAAAGGTCCGAAAACACAGTATCCATATCACCTCCTAGAGTTCCGTCGTCCAAATACCAAACGTTGAATTTAGAATTTAAATTTTTGATTATCGGATTTATAGCCAAACTAAAAATTGCTGGCCCAAGGATCACCTTGTTGACAACCTACTTCGAGGACAGTTCATTAGAACGATATAACAATTTTGTTGGGTCAGCGTAACTGAGAAAAAGATAATTGTATATTTCCGGTATATGTTGTTTTATTTCCGTCAGCAGGGTATCCCTATTTACCGAATTGAAAGCATTTTTGACATCAATTTTGAGCAACACGTCAGGATGTCCGTAAGTTAGGAAAGAGCGTAGGGCATGGACGGCTGCCTCACACCCTCCTTTTACACCGAAACCTAACTGTACGGGTTCAAATTCCGAATTTAATTTTGGTAAAATATGTCGAACAGCAATTTTGGAGGCCAGGCGTCGTAGTGTTGATCCAACAGCAATTGGTCTCACCCCTCCGTCCTTTTTGGTGAGGGCTATGAGGTTCGCGCCGAAAAGAATGGGAACAATTTCTGGATTGACATTACCGGAATACATAAAGTTGATTAATTTAGTGATCGAATTTACAAGTTGCTCGCCTGCATCACCCACAGAGTGCGATGTTAAGTCTTTCAGATGTTGGGGTGAGATTCCATCCAAACCTGCAGCCGAACCTGGTTTAAAAGATAAAATGGCACCTGTAACATCTTTTTTATGAATTTGAAGGCATGCTTGCCCTGCTGTTGGTCGGTCGAGAATATATGGGTTTACTGGAGCTGGAGGATGTTTTGTCCGTAAGGCCTGAAGGGTGTCAGGGGTATCTGGTGATAGCACGTCGTTGGAGAACAAAAGGCGAGCGGCACCTTTGAGATCTCCGTCACAGATTTTGTTTTCGATGAGTTTGTTGCGATTACGAGGGGCATCATATTTAATTAGAGGTGCGGGAGAAGGTGAGGAGCTTACAGCACAGTTATTTTTAATCTTTTGAGTCAAGGATAAATTCAGTTCATCAGTTTTTTTTATATGTAGTGTGCTGTATGAAAATAAAAATAGGTTCTGCCAGTCTTGAGTACAGTTGCTTATGTAACATTTCTGGATTAATTGTGACAAATGTGTAGCAACGGTTATTCGAGCTCCTCGAGGATTCTTTTAACTATCGGTATACTATTTTTCAAATGGCTAAGATGTGTGGAAATGAGTTGGATCGTTGGCTACATAAGTAGGCGCACTCGAAATAATGGGATGGATGTCTAAAGGTGAACTATTTTGGCTAATACATTTCCTGTGTGTTTTTGTAGTGTGTATGTTGAGGCCTTTCAAAGATTTGAATGACTTGTTGCACTGTGTACATGTATGGGTCGCGTTCGACGTGCCATCACAAGATTGGGTCACGGACTGCATTCACAACAGTTAAATACAATCACAAAAAAGAATAACTTAAAACAAATTTAAAAACACAATAAAGTAACTTAAAAAGTACACTGAAAATATAAAAAAGTCAAAGTCTAAATATGGTTAAGTAGGTGCGTCACAGGATGGTCTTGCAATTCGACGCTGCAGTGGAAGAGATCTAGCGATTCGTCGCTAGGACAACCGATGGCGGCTTTAGCAACCGTGTCTTGAGATTATCACACGCGGATTAGAAGTTTTTAAAGACTGAACAGGCACTGAGCCTGCTTGTCACTTTTGTGTCCAGACAGCAATATATAGTTCGGAAATCTTTTGTTGCGAATTGTTTCGTTACATTTGTCATAAGTCACCATCTTGAAATATTTTTATATCTCGTAGTTGATTTGAGATTATAATATCTAAATTCAGATTATAAACCACTGTTATATTATTTATATTTATGTCAATAATAAACGTTTTCCTTGTACACTAAAATTTTACAATTAAAATATATAGTTATTTTTATTAAAATATTTAGACAAAATAAATACAGTTGTCACCTGTCACCTTTATTTCTTTTGTAACATATCATCGGTTAACATAAATATTTAAATTATTATAACATGTCAAGTTATTCCGTTATTATATATCTTAGGTTATTTTACTGTGGCTACCCCTGTATGTAAGGCATTGTAAACAAGATAACTTTATAAACATTTAAGTGATTAAGATATTCAATATATTTTAATAATTGATTTTTGTTCACATTACCTCTTCTCCCAACAAGAATGATTAATATACTATTAGGGCAAAATGTACTAGTTAAAATTTTATTCATTATTTGACTTAATGATGCTCCAGGCATGCAATAATTACTTATCTGTTGCCCTTTTTTGCAGTTATTTAATGATATTCCCAAATTTTTGCCTATGTCATCACTATACACAATAACTTAATTTTTCATTATCTCAACTACTTTTTAATTTTATCTTCTTTTAGTAAATACTGCTTGTCATGTTATTAACACACACTGTCCTTGAAGAACCTGGCATTGAGCGCTGATACTCATTTTGACAAAACGTTCCTCGTAATATTTACATGACTTTACCAGATTATACATGGCCAGTATGTATTCTATTATCTCATTCTCTGCTGATTTATATTTATTTGGCATAATTTGTGGAAATCTTTATTGAGGTCATTGACTATTCTCGTGGTGATTAGTTCTTCCAGCGATTCTGCCATAACGACTATGACGTCAGCAAATCGAAGGTAGAAGATGTACTTGCGATTGATTTTGATACCGTATCCTTTTCAAGTCCAGTTACCTTGAAAATGTCTTGCAACGTAGAAGAGATTTTTTTCACTGAGCTACCTGGTATATTAAACTGTTTTTTATTTGATTTGTTTTCAGACTCGGAGTACAATCGTATGCCTGCGTTGTTTGCATTAGACGATTATCAATCTTGTATGAGTAATCCTGAAGGTTTATATTGCCTAGCACAATTTGACTTGCATTCTGATCAATCTAGTGAACTTATTACCCTCATAAGAGTGAGTATTAACATCTTTTAAATATTTTTTGATGTGTAACATCATTACTCTCACTTTCCCGCAATCTGTGGGAGTGATTTCGTGAAAATTACGAAAGTGTGTAACAGGAAGCCGGGGAAGCGCGCATATATATATATATATATATATATATATATATATATATATATATGTGTGTGTGTAAAGTATATTAATAAATGTATTTAGTGTTGATAATAAGTGTTTGAAAAATTGCAGATCATTGATAAAAAATGCAAGTGAGTAATAATAAATAATTATTCGAATAAATATTTCAGTATTTAGCTTTTATAAATTTTGAGGTAAGTTTTGTCTCTGCTCAATTGATACTTTTAATTTTAATCAAAAAAAAGCTTAGCTTTTTTCAGGATATAATGTTAATGTTGCTTATTACCAAAGTGAGATGTCAGATGTTGCATATCATATGCGATTACTGTAAGGCTCGCCCGTTTTTTTACGTAATTTTGGGTACTGACTTAAAATCTCATCAACAGATCGAATGTGAAAGAAATACATTACTTTTAAACGATTCTTGATAATGTATTGACTATTAATGCAGTTCTGTTAATAAAATAAACTATTTATGATACAACATGAAGAATGTGTTTTGTACGTTAAATCTTATATAAAAATTTTGATCGGTATCAGACTTACTTTCCTGTTGACTTTTAAGTCAAAAGGTAAAGTTACAGTCTGTAAATACGTATTTTTTATAGATAGTTAGTAGTGCAATGTGACGTGGACAAGTTATAATAAAGGTTTTAAAATTACAGCATTCTTTAAAAGTTCTCAGAAGTCACAACGCATTTGTGTCTTTTTTGTTAGGACTTGCTTGCAGGTGTCCATATGCTGCAGTAATAATTTACCACCCGGTAGAATTTTCAGAGTACGAAAGCTTGGATAGGTTTCGTACTCTGAACATGCTGCACAGAGGTGTAAGACAGGATGACGTTATATCCCGAAACTCTTCACCGATGCATTGGAAGACGTTTTCAAGATAATGGACTGGAAATGATACGGTATTAACATCAATGGCGAGTTCATCACTCACCTTCGATTTGCCGACGATTTAGTCCTTATGGCAGAATCGCTGGAGGACCTAAGCACTATGCTCAATGGCCTCAATAATGCCTCCCAACGGATAGGTCTTAAGATGAACATGGACAAAACAAAGAACACGTGTAACGTCCTTGTCACATCTAAGCCGGTAGTTGTTGGAAGCACTAAGCTCAAAGTTGTTGACGAGTGTGTTTAACGTTTATGTCCGACTAGGTAAGTCCGACTTCGACCGAGAGGTCAATCGACGGATTCAACTCGGCTGGGCAGCGTTCGGGAGATTACGACACATCTTCTCGTCAGTTATACCTTAAAACTTAAAACAAGGTTGTACAACCAGTGCGTTGTCCTTCCCTGTTGGCCTTATGAGGCAGCTCAAGGTCGCTCAACGAGCTATGGAGAGTGCTATGCTCGGGGTTTCTCTGAGTGATAAACTGAGAAATGATGATATTCGCAGTAGAACCAAAGTAACCGACATCGCCCAACGGATTAGTAAGCAGAAACGGAAATGGGCCGACCATATAGCTCGAAGAGCCGACAACCTATGGGGCAGCAAGGTACTCGAGTAGCAGCCTCGTACCGGTGGGCGAAGTGTGGGGCGGCTTCCTCTAGATGGAGTGACGAAAGACATGCAGGAAGTCGATAGATGCAGGTGGCTTAGGACCGTGCTTTATGGCATTCTTTTGGGGAGGCCTATGTTCAGCAGTGGACTTGTGAACGGCTGTAATGATGATGATGATGATGAGGTAGAATGTTAGTAGTATGTTATCAGGCAGAGTTTTTCACAGATATCCTAAAAATAGGAAAGATTTATTATAAATATAATTTTAAAAATTTTAGCCGAATATATTCGCCACTGGCATCATTGATATTGTTAGTTGCAATTTTAAATGGTATTTTATTAAGAGCTCTGCCGTGAAGGAAATCGTCGTAAAGAGACTATTAATTATAGAGGCGAACAACAATATACTTTTATATAAATATATGAATATACAAATCCTATTTACGATATATCTAAAAATTCAGACCAGTGATGGGGAGCAACGTAAATAGTGCGAGAGTTGTTTCAATTATAATTTAAATACAACTCGCACTATTCCTCTCCGGTTGTAGATTGCCGTAATTAGGTAAATCCTTCATATAACAAGAGATGCCTTTGTCCAGTTGTTGACTTTTACGAGCTTTTACGAAACAACGAAAAGACGTGACAGCCTACAGTAATTCACTGCATGCTAAACAAAATATTGTGAGGAAACCTGCATATCTGAGGAATTTAAAAACATTAAGAAGTCATGTGAAGTCAGATCATAAGGATTGAGACAGCACAGCGTTCTTAAATCAGCTCCAAAAACACTCTTAGAAATTGTAGCAAGATTGTGCTCACTGGTCCGTATAAAAGCATTCCATATTTTATAAAGTTCAGTGTAACAAAAAAGTATACAGTTCACCTGACGGTATATGTATGCATGTTGTAAAACATAGGTACCGTCTATCCTCGGTTTAGAATTGAAATTCGATGAATCGTAACACCTAAGAACTTAGATGGAAAGAATTGCCAGTAATGATATGTTTATCATTTGCAATTCACTCGCTGATAACGCATACATGATTTCATCAACTTCATCAATTTGGTGTACAAGAGGAATTTCACGACTAACTCACTCTTTAAAAAAAAGATAAAGTTACAGCCTATATACGTCCCACTGCTGGGCACAGGTCTCCTCTCATTTCTGAGAGGGTTTTAGGGCAAGGAAGTGTCCGCCGCGCTGCCCAATGCATGTTGGCGAATTTCACATGTCTTCGAAATATTTTTTTTTTATTTCTTAGACATGCAGGTTTCCTCACGATGTTTTACTTCACATATATGCGTAGATATATGATTGTGAAGGAAGGGAGAGCAGTGTGTCAGGATCGTGTTAAATGGAAGGCCGTAGTCCCTTAATACCCCTCTGTGTAACAGGCGTGAAAGTTTATGTATATGTATGAATGTAATCTGTACGTTCTCTTTTGATTTCACTTATATTTTATATAAATCTATGCAAATCACCAGCTTTATGGGAATGTTTAAAATGAAAATCATTTACATTTTTAGGAATATTCGGAGTATCAAATAAAGCATTATAATCATTCGCACGTAGAAAGAGGCATCTGTGTAACCAAAACTTGTAGATTTTTTTTTAAAGACAAAGCCATTAGAAAAGAAGTGGAGCTAGGAGAGACCCTTGAGAAATGCTTTAATAAATCCTTGTGGGATGACTACGAGTTGAAAGCAAAGCTATCTCTTGTATACTATTGTGATACATACGGTGAAGAAGAAGAAATCGTTCGTAGCGATAGAATTTTTATGAGCGCCATAATTTTCATGCTAATTTTAAATGTAGCTGGAAACTGTTATGATATTTACGTTAAGAAAACGGCACGAAATTTTAATGGGCTAGGTAAGTGATATATAAAGACTATTGATACAAAAAACATTGACATTTATCAGGAAAAATCTTTAATTTAATTTAATTGAGACTTAGAAATATGCTAATATATTTAAAACTTCATTTCAGGTCACGTAGTTTTGTCAAGTTTCTCATTAAGACAAAATTGGAAATGGCTTATATCATACGAGTCTGTAAACCCAAAATTAGAAAGACTGAAAGGTTTGCATGGATTGAGGTGAGATTAAGCTTCTTTTAATAGTGTTATGAGCCCATAGTAACTATTCGTTAATATAAGAAATCATTGCGTAAATTTTTTGCATCAACAAAAACGACGCGGTTGTCAAGACCGGTGATTATGTGCAATATTATCGGGATAGTATCAGATCTGAACGCATCAATCTACTTACTCAGTGTGATGAATATGTTCAAAACTTTTAAGCTATGTATGCTACTTAAAGCGTACTATTTTCAGCAGTAAAGCAGTCCCGTTCGTCATAGCATTGGATAGGCTGATTTTTTTACTTTTATAAGCCAGTGCTTAACTAATATCCCACCTGATGGCAAGTGGCGATGCAGCTTGAGATGGTAAAGCGCTCTAACTTAGCTTGACAAAAGACTATTCATTTAATAAAATGTATACTACGAAAAAATAGATAGAAATCATAATGAAAAGCCTATTCTTGAAGACACCCACATTATTCGTGCTTATTGTGCACGATATATTTCAATTAGTTTTTAATAAATTTATTCTTTAATTTCAGGACTATAATCACATTATTAACATTACTAGCGCACAGTTTATATACAATATCGAATTTCATAGATAATCCACATGAAATTGA
Source organism: Parnassius orleans (assembly GCA_029286625.1). Taxonomy (NCBI): domain Eukaryota; kingdom Metazoa; phylum Arthropoda; class Insecta; order Lepidoptera; family Papilionidae; genus Parnassius; species Parnassius orleans. The sequence continues at coordinate 1,507,668 of JAGSMP010000222.1, forward strand.
ACAGGTAAGATTTTTCTTAGAATGAAAACTACTGCACCGTACCCAAATCATCATCATCATCATCACTACAGCCTTCACAAGTCCACTGCTGAACATAGGTCTCCCCCAAGGAATACCACAAAGCACGGTCCCGAGCCACCTGCATCCATTGACTTCCTACATGTCTTACCAGGTCGTTACTCCATCTAGTGGGGCGACGCCCTACACTTCGCTTGCTGGTACGAGGCTGCCACTCGAGAACCTTTCATCCCCTTCGGTTGTCGGTTCTTCGAGCTATATGGCCGGCCCATTGCCACTTCAGCATACTATATCTTTGGGATATGTCGGTCACTTTGGTTCTACTGCGGATATCCTCATTTTTAAGTCTATCGAGCATAGCCCTCTTAATAGCTCGCTGAGCGACTTTGAGCTTCCTCATACGGCCAGCAGTGAAGGACCACGTCTCAGATCCATAGGTCATCACTGGCAACACGCACTGGTTGTATAATCTAGTTTTAGGGTAAATAAAATTACTAATTTAATTTAAATTGCAGAGTTACGACAAACCTTTCTATTACATAATATATAATGGTTCGGTTACCATGCAACTAGTATTTACGATGTCCGGATTCTTGTTGACTTACAATTTGCAAATGCGTAGTGAAAAATACGAGGTTTCTTGGAATCATTTTCCTAAAATAATATTTTTGAGGTTGTGCAGGTAAGTAAATGGCAATCCTTATTCTCATTTCCACAGTAAAATAATAAAAAAAATCTTTAAGCCAATGTATGAACCAGTGCTTGACTAATATTGTGATATGGCTGTGGATGTTACAGTACATTGATCTAGATTAATAAAAACCTATTTGCTTGTTACAAAATTGGGTGTCGTTAAGGCAAAAGTGAACCTTATTCACATTATCGTCATCATCATCGTAATTCTTCTTCTACGTCTTTTTTATCATATATAAATAGCTTGCTGCTAAACATGTTGTCCCACATTTCTAACCAGCATCTGCCATTCCATAGTAGTATCAGACATCTCTCACATTTAAGATATAAATATATTACTCAAATTTCAAGGTTCGCCGCTGTTGCAACTTAAATTATAAAATAGAAAAGCTATTTTTCTGGCTCAGCCTAAGAAACCGCAACCCTGAATATTAGGTTCATATTTTTGTGGCGGGAAGGTAACCGTTTCTTGGTAGTAAGAAATCCGTTGCAATGCCCCTTGCAACTCTTGTACATCTAACATCTTGACACCTTTATCAAATTTCGTCGATCAAACTTTAGTTCGTAATCGTTTCTTCATAGACATGACCCCAGGGTGAATTTCGTCACCTTACTTTAATTGGAACTAGCTGGGCCTGCGACTTAAAAGTCAGGAAAATCAATAGCTCCAAATAAATGGAAATCAGTATTTCCAATTTAATGGAAATCAACATCCCCAATTTAATGGAAATCAACGATCCCATTTATGGAAATAATAAAAAAGAATAATAAAAAAAATATAATAAAAAAGAATTAAATGGAAGACTCCCTCGCTGAGCATCCACGATTAAGCTACTCCACCCCTGAGCGTGGGTGCTCAGGCTGCCCCGCGTATTCTTGGGGGCAAATTCCGCTCAAGACAATAACTGCTCGGGGCAAGCTGAGCAACAAGACCAGCCGACCCCTGCCACGCTATTCGTGAATTTCTGCAACATCAGGGGACTTCACTCAAACATAAACGCCGTCCACTACCATCTCGAGACGGTGAAACCAGCCTTGCTCTTTATGAACGAGACGCAGGTGTCCTTTACGACTGATACTTCGTATCTCTCCTACCCGGGGTACAAATTGGAACACTCCTTTGTGGCTCGGGCTGGAGTTCGCCTATACGTCAGAGACGAAAACTTGGAAGAGAAGGCCAAATTGGCCTCTAAAAAGCTTGGCGTGCTCAGCAGAGAGAGAGTATTTTAGGCCGATACACCGCCTGCAACTTTACAAGGTGCAGGGATCTTGTTCAAACGTTAGCCAAATTATTAAAAAAAATATTCAAAACTGAAGAGCTTTTTATGAGTATTTTCTTAATTGCCATTTTGTGTTTTAGGCTAGTTCCAGCGTATGCAATTGTCCTATTTTTTACATCAACCTGGTTCAGGCATCTTGGATCAGGGCCGCTGTGGAAACTATTTGTGACAGGAATCGTGAATGACTGCCGCAAGCGCTGGTGGCATCATTTATTATTTATTAATAACTATACAAACAAGAGTGACAATTTTTGCCTCATGCCGACATGGTACGTTCATTTAACTATTGAATTTCTTAATAGTGTTCATCAAACTCATCAATAGTATAACATTAGCTGAGTTGGGAATAACATTAGCTTCTTATGCCACATTACCTCATAAGACGTAACAGTTAAGTGACAAAACTGCTACGTCGGCGCAGTCAGTCAGTGTCAAGAAGTGTGAGCGCCGTGCCTCGGCAGAAATGAGGGTGCTAATTTGGGCCAGTTTGTGCTTACGGCCAAATCATGAAACGGTGCCGGGCCTGGGCGTCTCCCGTTAATTGACGCCCACTTTATGGATGACGGAAAAAATAGATCGCGCATAGGGCCGCTGCCTGGGGGTCGCCGGGGCGCGTCTGGAGCTGGCGCTGGACGCGACAGCATGCGGGCCGCCAGCCGATCGCGAGGTGCTGCACGACCACCTAGCAGCCCATCGCATCCATCATCCCCACCAGATGGCTTGGTGTCGGCAGGGTCCTCTCGGACTCGGCAAGCGGCACCCGCCGCTGTTGGAGTACGCCGCATGCGTTGGACAAAAAATATGAACACAAACGCATTGCGGGCGTACTATAGGGCGAAGGGGGAAGAAACTGGAGGGATAGCGTATCGGGCCCGGATGCATCGCTTTTTTGCTGAGCTGGAGCCGTCTGTTCCCGTCACAGAGCAAAATCTGGCAGACAGAGTTCGGTACATCATACGCTCGAAACGGTCGTGACGGCCCTGAACCCATTGCTGGCAACTTTTTTGGAAACCAGCCGGGACCTTTGCGATACGGACTCAATACTCTTGCCGCATTGTTGGTGCCAAATTTCCCACGTCTGGATGTGCTACTGGGCAAAGTAGCACTATCCCAGCCTGGAGAAGACGGATTGAGGACCGTATCGCAAAGGCAAGGGCCCTCATCGGCAGACTGATAAGCTTCAGGTCGGGCAATAATAGGCCGAGAATTGTGCGCACCGTAAGGATGGCGTTTGCTGGGACAAATATCAGTTTGTCCCAGCCGGATATAACGCAAAAACTGACGGAGCACATAGACGACCTGAAGCAGAGAATCGCTGCTTGGGGGAAGCGGATTCGGCAATATACCGAGAGGTCGACACGGTTCAACCAGAATCGTCTCTTCCAGAGTGATCAGAAGAGGCTCTATAGATTATTCGAGCGGCAAATGGTACGTGGAACGGGTCCAGCACCGAATCAGGCTTACACTGTTGCATTCTGGCGCAGCCTGTGGTCAGAGCTCGTAAACCACAGCGAGGGCCCTTGAACGGAAGTTGTGGCGAGTCAGTGTGCGAATGTTACGCCCATGGACCCCATCATCATAACGCCGGATGACGAAGCTGAGGCGGTCCGTAGGGCCTCGAACTGGAAAAGTCCGGGGCTCGAAGGACTGCATCACTACTGGCTGAAGGGGTTCGTGGTGTGTCACGCTGTGCTCGCCCGACAGTTTCAAGAGGCTCTCGACCAAAAGTCACTCCCAAGCCTCTTCACTAAGAGACAAGTTCCTAAAGACCGGGATTCCACAGACCCGAGCAAATACCGCCCCATTATGTGTCTACCCACCATATATAAGACACTGACACCCATTTTGAGCGCGAGAATTACTCGTTACCTGAACTCAAATCAGGTGATGTCGCGCGCTCAAAATAGATGTCGGGGCGGTGGTCGTGGAACCAAGGAACCACTCCTCATTGACGCGGTCATTGGCAAGGTGGTTAAACGCAATCGTCGGAACCTCCCCGCCGCCTGGATAGACTACAAAAAGGCATTCGACTCGGTACCTCATACATGGCTGAAGAGGGTCCTCGAGCTGTACAAGGTTGACTGTACAGTTACAGACTTCCTCGGGCAGTGTATGGGGCAGTGGAGTACGATGCTTTGTCATCTAGGCGAGTGGATGACGGCTGCGCAGAACCACATAAGGATAAGAAGGGGTATTTTCCAGGGCGATTGTCTGAGTCCAATCTGGTTCTGCCTCTCTCTAAACACTCTCAGTACCTTACTGGAGGGTTCTGGGACGGGATTTCAGCTTCGGAAAGGAGGTACAAAAGCGACCCACCTTTTCTATATGGATGATCTCAAGTTATTCGCCTCCAGTCGCTCACATCTTGTGGAATTGCTAAACATCACTTGTGATTTTAGCAATTGGGGACGGATAAGTGTGCGGTCCTCCATGTCGAAAGGGGTAGGGTTGCTAACTCTGAGGGCATAGACTTATCTATGCCCATCAACATAAGGACCCTTTCCGAGGCTGAAACATACCGATACCTGGGTATGTCACAGAACATAGGTATCGATGAGGCGGATATGAAACAGTCAGTTTGCGATGTGTTTTATGCACGCTTGACAAAAGTGCTCAACAGTCTTTTGTCGGGTGTGAATAAGACACACGCATATAACGGTTGGGTCATGCCTGTCCTCATATATACCTTCGGCATGCTCAGGTGGACTCAGACCGAACTGAACGCTCTGGATAGAAAAGTCCGCACTGTTATGACATCACACAGGATGCATCACCCGAGATCGTCAGTAATGAGGCTGTACTTGTCGCGGAAGCATGGTGGGCGCGGCTTTTTGAGCGCTCTCACCATGCATAATCGCGAAGTGTGCAGCCTCTTTAATTACTTTCAGGCGGGATCGGATGATCCATTCTACAGGAACGTCATTTCGTGTGATATAGGGCTTACTCCTCTATCTTTAGCCAACGAGCAATGGCAAGACCCAGCAGAACAGTGCATTTCCGACCGGGAGACCGTATGGAAGGAGAAGGAGCTCCACGGGAGGTTCTACAAGGCTCTACATGAGCCTTTCGTGAACCTGAGCGCCTCCTCCACTGGCTACGTTTCGGTGACCTCTTTGGGGAAACCGAGGGTTTTGTCTGTGCGATACAGGATCAGGTTATTAAGACCAACAATTATCGAAAATACATCCTAAAGGATGGCGCCGTCGCCATCTGTCGAGCTTGTCGCCATCCCAGCGAATCACTTAGGTATGTCATCTCCGGTTTTTCGGCGCTTTCTAACTCTGAGTATTTGCACAGACACAACCTAGTAGCCAGGATTCTACACCAGGAGCTCGCTCTGAAATACGGTCTCGTGGATAGAAAAATGCCATATTATAAGTACTTGCCGGAAGCCGTGCTCAAAAAAGACCGCGTCAGGCTCTACTGGGACTGAGCCATCATCAAAGACAGGACTATTCTTGCGAATAAGGCTGATATTGTGCTGATGGACCGGGTACATTCAAGGACATTTTTGGTCGACATTACCATTCCATATGAGGAGAACCTCGTGAAAGCCGAAGCAGATAAGAAGACAAAATATCTGGACCTGGATCACGAGGTGACCGACATGTGGGGTTGTCTGCCGACCAAAATTGTACCTGCAGTCGTTTCTGCGAACGGACTAATCCCGGTCAGCCTCTCGATTCATCTGAGGCGACTGGGACTTCGTGACGGACCGCGGGCTCAAATGCAGAAGGCGGTGATCCTCGATACCACCCGCATCGTACGCCGGTTTCTTTCCCTTTCCCCCTAACTCTCGGCCGTTTGGTCTCCCCTGCCGAGGGCTTCCATCTGGTTGGGCCTTTATTTATTCATGTATTTTTTATTTATTTATGTTAATATATTTAATATATGTTTATGTATATTTATCATTTCCTTTTATATATTTATTCAGCCCAACCAGATGAGAATACTTTATGGATACCCAAAGAATAATAATAATATCCTCCAGACCGAATTTCGGTCACGGCACCCTCAACGGAGACTAGCCATCGCCGCAGGACAGGATTATAGTGACCAAGTGTATTCGCAAGCACAGATGCACTCTCTCTTCCCTCACTCTCATAATCCGATGGGACGTAAACTGACACGGCCAGAGAGAGATCAGGCGCGGGACCAACGGCTTTACGTGCTTTCCGAAGCACGGGGGTGAGACACCGCCACCTTCCTGACTCCGGGCAGCTACTGAGAATTTCTTGAAAGAAAAACTCAATAACTGATTTTTTTGGCCCGAGCCGGTATTCGAACCCAGGATCTCATGATCAGCAGTCGCACTACTACAACAACTAGACCAACGAGGCAGTTGTCAAATCTTATAATAAATTAAGGACAACTTTTTTACTTTAACTATGAAAACTATTAAAAATATCAAGAGTTTTATATATTTTGTGTTCAGAGTTGAAAATACTAAGCATTTGATATGAAGATGTTTCGAGAAATTCTTCGTAGTTCCTTTTCAATACAATATGTTACTTAAATTTACCGTGTATTGGCGGTGTGAGGATATCCACTACCCCATATAATCCCGTGCGACAGAGGGAAACAAATCAGGAGTTGGGCAGCAGTGTCTTCCTGATAACGACTAAAAATAAAAGACTGTGGTTGCCAATCCGCTTGCCAAGCGTGGCAACTATGGCAAATATCCCCCCTATGAGGTAATCTATGGGAAGGCCTTTTTTCAGCAGTGGACTTTAATAGGCTGTAACGGTAAATAACTAAAATATCGATAGGATGTTGATGTGTCACCAGTAAACTAAAAAAAAAAAACTTCCATTTAATAATGAATGTAGTAGTTAGATATTGTAAAATTAGAGCAAGTTATTACAGTATTTAAGGTAGGTGTAAGTTTGTTCTTATGTATAAAATGTATCTTATCTATAAAAGATGATATCACTGTACGTGAAAGGGCTCCTTTTCTGCCAAGTTGTCCGCCTGGGTAGGTGCCACTCTCTTATCTATTTCTGCTGCCAAACAGTAGTGCTTGCGCTGCTGTGTTCCGGTCTGAAGGGTATTGAGAGCCATTAAGCTACATGCTGTGAGGTATTCCATCTTAGTCATCAGAGGTGACGACGCTTATGTAGCCTTTTGCTTGAAGTTGGCTACAGGTGTTCATAAACTGCATTAGCTACTTACCATCTGGTGGACTTAAGGCTCGTTTGTCACTTCAATTTTATAAATTAACTACGTTTTGAAACAAAACTCAAGGTTAATATAGAGTGAAACCATTTTTAGTGAATAGATTTCAAAGTTATAGAATCTACTGCCCCCTACCATTCAGTGGGTTGTAAGAGACGACAGCGGGAAACTGGACTGAAAAAGGAGACGAGTAGCAGTAGAGTAGGAGTCTTCCTGATAACAATTCGTAATAATAAAAAGCGTGGCAACTAGGGCAAATATCTCCCCTGTAAGGCACTCTATGGATGAGGCTTATGTGTAGCAGTGGACTATGATATAATGTGATAATCATAACGACGATTATGAGATTTCAAGGTGATTTCTCCTTTTGCCCGTGAAAATCCACTGCTGGACTGGCTCTAACGTTTAAGAAAGAATTCGCCTTAATCGTCACGCTTGGCAGGTGGATTGACGAAAGCAGGGCTAGAAGTCGGTTTTGGTATTTCACGTTTGTCGTATAAGATCAGTATTTTTATTACGTGTTAGAGCCATGCTACTTCTATGGCTGCGGCACGAATGGGACGGCTAGACCACGCTCTCACAGAATACTGGCGTCTAATGGCAGCTTAATGCTGCTATGTTTCGTATGGTGAGTGTAGAGAACCGGAGACCCTTTTTACTGTTAATGAGGCATTCCGTCTTAGTCCTCAGGGACGACAACACACCTGCATAGATTTAGATGTCTATGGGATGCAGCATCCAATTACCAGCAGGTGGACTGTGTGTTCGTTTGTCACTCTTATTCTATAAAAAAAAATTAAGAAATTGTTATACCGCTATCTATCGAAAACAGTCGGAATATTTCTGGCAATTTCCATAGTCACCCCTTATGACACCAACGCAACGAAATGGGGTGATGGATTTTTTACGCCACCACTACACGTCACTGTGGCACTGCTCATGGTACTTGTTGGCTTCTGATTAACGTTAGCGTTACATCCTGTCACAAGTCCACTGCTGTAAATATGCCTCCTCCATAGATTGTCTCATAGGGGCAAATTGTTATTAGGAAGACGCTGCTGCCCATCTCCTGGTTTGTTTCCCTCTGTCGACTCTTACGACACCCATGAGACGATATTGGGTAGTAGATACCGTTACAGCCTATTAAAGTTCACTGCTGAACATAGGCCCTTCTTCCATAGATTGCCTCATAGAGGGGATATTTTCCACAGTTGCCACGCTTGTAAGGCGGTCGGCAACTGCAGTTTTATTTCGTTACTAAGAAGACGCTGTTGCCTATCTCCTGATTGGTTTCCCTCTGTCGGCTCTTACGACACCCACGGGATGATATGGGGTAGGTCTCTAATTATTCAAAAGTATATTTGTTTACCACTGAAAAATCATCAATTATTGATGTCATAGATGCTTACAATATTTTTTAATTCAATACAGGCATGCAGCAACGGAAATGCAATTGTTCATCATAGGATTGGTCGTGCATTTATCCACGAGGCATTGCGGTAGAAGAATATTGTTGACATTCATGCTACTAGTGGGTGCTGTGTTGCCAGCAATTCACGTCTTACTGCAAGATTTGGATCCAATTGTGATAGTAAGCCCTGAGTATGTAGACCCTGATTTACTAGTATTAGTTTTTTTGTATTGATTCTTTTGATAACTTAGTACTTGTTTATCATGAATTTGTGGAGCTTTCTTTTTATTGATCTAAAATGGTACCTAGGTATGTACATACATATCATAATTATCATCATCATTACAAACCATCACAAGTACACTGCTGAACATAGAATTTAAGTATTTACAATCAACTTTTAATTGTTGTTTCGCAATGACTCAGGGGGAGGCGGGGTCGAAGCCCTGCCAAAGCGCAATTGAGATGCAATGCACCCTCGTCCGTACCAACTTACAATTCCGTTATTTAGAACCACCTCGAATTTCATAGCAGCAGCCCTTAGTCATAAATTATTAAAAACATTTTTTTAATTTTTTTTTGTGGTTTTAAAAAAAACTGCTTACATTAAATTGGAAATATTTTAAAATATACAGAAGCATAGCATTACTACAACTTATGAAGATGTTCTAGTGGCTTGATTGCTTTTCTTCACAGCTGCAATTTCCAAATAATACCTACTGTACCAGCAATTATTATTGTGCAGGATATTTAGGATCAAATTGTGCACTAGGAAGAGCAATTATCAAGTGGTAGCCTGTTACCGTCAAGCTCACAATTGGGTTTTTGGTTGGGTAGCATTTGCCTTAATCGCCACGTGGAGTTGGCGCCCTGGCGATCGCAACTCTCGTTGTCACTCTAGATTATCGTGAACTTTCCAGTAACATCACGTCGACGCTCCACGTTTCAAAATTTTTGCACTAAGGATTGCAGTTTTTTCCTGTTGTAGATTATCCAGGGCAAATCAGAACGATACTTTACATATGATGCATATTCTCGGACATAATAATTTAGCAGGGTACGTTGTTGGGATGATAACCGGTTACTTAGTATATCATATGCAAGAAAATGGAAAACTCATTGGAAATAATAAGGTTAGTTTTTATTTTATTTTTTCATTTTATTAGTTAAGGTTAGTTTAGTTTTCATACTTATTCATAAAATCAGGCCATTATTTTGCAGAACATGGACTCTTGGTTACTCACATTTGCGTGTGGCTTCAGCGGCGATTTGTACAGTTGTCTATAGAACCTCTTCATCTCACTCAAAATCTCAGGTGTCTCAGGAGAAACGCTCCTGCAGTCGGTCTTGAGCTAAGAAGCAAAAACTTTCGAGCTTTGGTTCCGCTTAATTATTGCTTCAGTACAAGCTCTATTGAATCTACCTCAATCTCGCCGCATTCTGTCATTTCAGTGCAATTGTATGTTCAGTTGCTTGAACTATGTCAAATCCATTGAAGACTGTAGCTTCATTTTTTGTCTAACAGTCATGAGATTAAGAGTGTGATTGGAGAGTTTTTGGGTTCTTCTGCAACGGGTCTTGAAGAACATAGCTCCGACAGTATGTTCAGTTTTCACGATCTTATCGTTTATACTCGTACTGTTATATGCAACCTTTGTCACTGAACACGATTTATAAATTCGAGAAGAAAGTTTTCGGGGCTTCGGATTAGACCTCAAGGAGGACAAAGTGTTGACCTTAATAGACGTGACCTCTCCAGCTTAAAGTTCAGTGTATCTTTCACCATTCGGTGATCGCTGCCAGTTTTCACCCTAACAATCACTGATACTTCACTTAACAGTTACCGTCTGGTCGTCGTAATAAAGTTAATCTCATTTTTCGTCGAACTGCTAGGGTCATAGAATAGGTCCACTTCCTGTGAGGACGCTTCTGGAAAAATAAAATCATCATAATTAATTCTTTCTTCTCAATGAAGTCGGTCAGCTGTTGATTCCTTGGGTTCCGTTGCCCCATCCAAATTTTATTATCCTCAGCTTATAGCCTTTTTCTGTGCATACTTTTGCGTTAAGGTCTCCTGTTACATACTCATTGTATAGGTTTTGGAAGAATTTATGGTTTTAGAGATATCCTTATACATCGTTTAAACCTCCTCATTGGAATATTTTTATTTTCCAGTTGTTATTAGGAAGACGGTGCTGCCCATCTCCTGGTTTGTTTTCCTCTGTCGCCTTTTATGAAACGTAATGACATTAGGTAGTGGATTTTCTTAAACCGTTATTACCCGGTTAAATTATTTGCATGGTTTATAACAAATATTATGAGTATGTTTGTCTACATGAATTTCATGTGTGTATGTTAAATGTAATTTTTGTGTGTGTTTTACATGGTTAAGCCAACGTTTCAGCATATTATATCTGCAGCATGAATGGGTCAGTTTAACCGGGGAAAGACCACATTCTCACAGATTTCCAGCAGATTTATGCTTTTGTCTTTTCTATGTTAAACCGCAGATCCTTTTTACCTTAGTCCTCAGGTATAACAATGTATCTGAATTTTGATTTTTAACGAGGATATATGTGTCTATGGGCCACAGCGTCCACTAAAGATCAGTTAGACTGCGTGCTCATTTGTTAACTTTACTTTTAGAAAAACAAACCTTCAAGCATCAATAAACTTTTGTACCACACATTCTACCGTGTACACATACATGCCCATAAACAAACTTATTTTTTGTTTTTGAATTGAAACGTAACTAATTAATTTGCAGATTTTTTCGTTACTCAGGTGGCTCATGTGGTGCGCGTTGCCTGTGTATATTTATGTATTCTGGTTGGGAAATATATTTTATATTGATGGGTATGAAGTGTCGCTTGCATTCAAATTGCTGTATGCAGCCACGCAGAGAGTTTTGGCGGGATCAATTGCCACGATTATAATTATTGGACTCGTCTTCAAGCTAAATGGTGAGTGTATTACTATTTCGATAAATTTATATTTTACTAATAAAAATATTACAAGTTTAAAAATTAAAGTTTGTTAACAGTAATTGTTTTTGAATGAGCATAGATCAAGGAAGCCAAAAAACGGTCCTGAACCACCTGGCCGCCACTTCATCTAGTGGGGGCCGCCCTACACTTTACCGTAGCGGTGCGTCAGTGGATAATCGTTGCTTATAAAAATATTTAACCAATATATTTCAAAACTAAAAAAATAGAGAACTATAAAATGCATTTTAAATCTGCATTCAACCATTTTTCACAAAGATATAGTTTTTCCAAAAATATTATGTTCCTTTAATTATTCGGAGTCATAAGAATATCATATTTTGTTACTACTCAGTTATAAATTCTTAAATCATTATTAAAAAATAAACAAAATATAAGATAAAAAGAATAACTCGCACTTAACACGTAGCAGCAAATAACCCTCTTATTCTTGGTCTGGTGAGATTCTGGTCAAAAAAGATATTATAATACAAATTAAAAAAATAATTTTAATTGGTATCATATCTTATATAGAAAATTTGTCGTTCGAATAAATATTTAAGGATAGTCAAGCAAATAGTGGTGTCAAGAATAAGGGCTAGACTCGAATTTTATGTTTTACTGATAAACATCAAATTAATAAAAAAATTACACTTACGGTTTATACAACGTGTTACAAAATACCCCGTAAAAATATAATTAATTATCAAAGCCAAAAATTTTGTCAACCCTGGTAAGCTGTCATATCAGGGAACCAGATTATTTAACAGAAAGGCCTACGTACCTATTTTACCTAATAATTGTCTACTTTAATAGTTTTTCTATTTTTCATTCATAAATGTTTGTTACTTCAATACAAGGATGTCATTATACTCAAGTACTGGCTTCAAAAAATGTCAAGTTGGAAAAAAATAATATGTTGTCAATTTTAAATCTTCTAATCGATATCCTACAATAGTTTCGAGTTTTTTTTCCAACAATTTTTGCAAAATAACGATGTTTTCTCACTCGGAATATTACGATATGATGTTATGCGTAGGGCATGAATATAGCAATTTAAATCGTGCTCGTGAACCGTATCGGCAACGATTTATCGATGGTAGACCCCCCCACTGAACAGCGTCGGCTGCCTTTGTACCAGTGTTTTCTGAACATTTCAAGACGACTACATTCCACCAGCTCTTTTCATCGGTCTACTGGAAGTGGACGTCTAAGCACAGTCGACACCAGGCAGGCTGAATTAGTGTTAGAGCATTTTGAAGAAGAGCCGACCACAAGTACGAGGCGAGCCGGAACAAGATTCGGTATAAATTCGGTATTCGGTATAAGGCGATAGTGATAAGGGTGACGACAATCGTCACCCTTATCACTATCGCCGTACACAGGAGCTGATACCCTCCGTTTTTGCACCCAGGAGGAACTTCTGCGATTGGTACCTCAGGCAGTTAGAGGAAAACCCAAATTACGTAAACTATGTTCTTTGGACGGACGAGGCAACATTCACGAGGTCAGGACTTTCAAATATGCATAACGATCACGTTTGGGCTCGCGTGAATCCACATGCTTCACGACAGGGCAGATTCCAACACCAGTGGCAGCTGAATGTGTGGGCTGGCCTTTATGACGGACATGTAATCGGTCCCGTCATTATGCCATCACGTCTGAACGGTAGCAACTATCTTACGTTTTTACAAAGGGAATTCGAAGAGGCGATTGACGACTTTCCTGTGGCTGACTGGGATTACTATGAGAACCAAAGATACATGGTGTTTCAGCATGATGGAGCTCCGGCACATTTTGCTCGCAACGTACGAGAACATCTTAACGTTCGCTTTCCGCGAGGATGGATCGTCTGCGGGGGACCGGTGCTATGGCCTGCTCGTTCTCCCGACCTCACACCCTTGGACTTCTTTTTGTGGCGTTATGTGAAGGACAGAGTGTATTTTTCCGATTGCCCAATGGTTGCCGAGATGGAACAGCGTGTTAGATCGGTTCTCGCATCAATATCACCGACGATGGTGGGAAATCCCTCACAAGCCATATCCCGACGAGCGAGGTTGTGTATTGAGCAAGGCGGAGCACACTTTGAGCCGATTCCGTAAATTTGACGTTTATTATGAATAAGTAAGTATTCGTTTACATTGTTTCGTTAGGTTAGGTCTTTTAAAATTTTTGTCATTCCGCAAATTAGGTAGAAATGTAGGTACATTCTCCGTAGTTCACTCTTTAATTTTACTGAAATAGGGTTTGCACATCAGTGAAAATAATTTTTTTTTGGGGTATGTTATACAGCGTTATTACGGGTCTTAAATATTGTGAATGGACTCGTTATAAGGCCCCATTTAACCTCCTTTCGGCTTTACGAGTAGGTTTGTAACACCCAGTATATCAATTTTGCAAAAAATAAATTAATTAAAAAAATTGGGCAAATTACAAACCACTAGACCGGTGGCTTATTATTTAACTAATACTAGGGTTTGGAAATTCCCGACTATTTCAAAGTCCCGGGACACGAGACAGCCTACAATCAAAGTCTCGGGAATTCCCAGGACTTCGACACTTTTAAGAAAAAACTTTTTTTTTGTGAACTTTGTTTTTAAGAGGGTAAGCCTTTTTTGAAGAATTTTAATTGAGTTAATATCTGATCTTAAGATTTTGAGTTAATTTCTGATCTTAAGATTCCGGTGAAGCGTATTAAAAAAAAAGGCAATTTTTTGTAAAAATCAACATTTATTAAACAGAAAATTAAATCTTAATAACTTTAGCGTTAATTTCAGTCTTAATAATTTTGTCTTTTTTTTTGCTTTGTTTATTTCTTTTAATCACACACATCTTCACTTTTAAGCAGTTAAATCTTATAGTTATAAAACTAACTTGGTTAAAAATCATACTAATTCTTAATAACTTTACTATTATCTAGTAATTCTAGTATCTAATCATAGGTCATAATCACAGATTTGTTTCATAATTAAATAATCTTAATATAAATGATAAAACAGACTTATAAATCAGTCTTTTAAATAATCAACTAATACATTAATTAGACTTCTTTGCTGATTTAATAAAATAGGCTTTTAAAAAAATCAGAGCGTCAACAGCTTTGTCTGACAATCTGTTTCTAATTTTTGTAATAAGTAACAAATTCGACAATCTTGTCTCATCTCGAGTCTCAGCCCGAAAGTCCCGGGACTCGAGACAACTGAAATTAGGAAAAGTCCCGGGACTTCGAGACACGAGACGTCCCGGGACCCAAACTATGACTAATACCCAGCAAATAAAAAAGTATATTTGTCTACTTATTCCGGATGACCAACCTTTTTCGACGGTCACCGCTTGGACTATAATATAGTCCAAGCGGTATAATATAGTCCAACACCACATTATGGTGTTTTCCTGTTTGTGTATAATAACATGTTTATTTCTAGTGTAGTGCCAGTGTGAGAGTATCCACTACCCAATATATTCCCGTGGGTGTAGTTAAAGGCGACAGAGGTAAACTGAAACAGGAGATGGGCAGCAGCTTCTTCCTAATAACAACGAAAATTAATAAAAAAATGCGCTTACCAACCCGCCTGCTAAGCGTGGCAACTGTGGCAAAACCTCCCCCTTATGAGGAAGTATTTATGGAGGAGGCCTATGTTCAGCAGTAGACTATTATAGGCTGTAATGGATGGATGAGGGATGGAATTAGGCTCCCTTTTTGCGTCCGTTAGGCTCCCTTCTTGCATCCAACTCGACTCTCGATGACAGGGGGAACACCCGCCTACCATCCCGCAGTGTGAGTGCTCTATGCCTGATGTGCAATTAACACAGTCCTAAGTACGCAAAGCACTCCTCTCAAGTCAATTGGGCCTGACGGAATTCCGACAATTGTGCTGAGGACGTGCGGTACAGAGTTGCACCGGTTACCCGCATTCATGGAAGACAGCTTTCGTGCACACGATCCCTAAAAAAGGTAACCGCTCTGATCCGTCCAACTACAGGCCTATCGCCATCACCTCCTTGTTCTCGAAAATAATGGAGTCCATTATTAACTGCCAGCTCATGCGGTACCTTGAGGAGCACGAGCTGATTAGTGACCGCCAGTACGGTTTCCGCCGAGGTTGCTCAGCTGGTGATCTTCTTGTTTACCTAACACATAAATGGGCGCAGGCAATCGAGTCCAAGGAAGAAGCATTGGCCGTTAGTTTGGACATAGCGAAGGCCTTCAATCGAGTCTGGCACAAACCGCTTCTTTCGAAGCTTCCTTCCTATGGGCTTCCCGAAAAATTGTGCATTTGGATCACCAGTTTTCTGGCTTATCGGAGCGTCAAGGTCTTAGTAGACGGTGCATGCTCCGATTACAAGCCTACTAACGCTGGTGTTCCACAAGGCTGCGTGCTATCACAAAAGCTGTTTCTTCTGCATATCAATGATATGTTGCAAACCGGTAACATTCATTGCTATGCGGATGACAGTACTGGTGATGCTCTTTACACCGGCCGTGCCAATATTTCTCGGAAAAACTTCGCCGAGTACCGGAACAAACTTGTGTCTGAAGTCGAGTCTTTGCTGAACATAGTCTCGGATTGGGGGCGACTAAATCTAGTCCAGTTTAATCCTCAAAACACACAAGTTTGCGCGTTTACCGTTAAAAAGAAACCCTTTGTCGTATTTCCTCAGTTTCAAGGTACTCCCCTTGTTGCCTCAGCCAGGAGCGGAATCCTTAGCATCGACATATTGAGTGACGTGCAGTTTCGTGGTCACTTGGAAGAGAAGGCTAAATTGACCTCGAAAATGCTTGGTGTGCTCAGCAGAGCGAGACAGTATTTCATGCCGGCACACCGCCTGCAACTTTACAAGGTTCGGCCTCACATGGAATACTGTTCCGGGCTGGGGCTCCCCAGTGCTAGCTCATCATCATCAACGACCGAGTCCTTTCCGATCGGCTCGATTCACTTGCGCTGCGAAGAGATGTTGCATCCCTTTGCATTTTCTTTCGTATCTACCACGGGGAGTGCTCTGAGGAATTGTTCGGATTAATCCCAGCTGCCAAATTTCACCAACTGACATCGCGGCAAAATTCGCAATACCATCCACACCATC
This sequence comes from Parnassius orleans, assembly GCA_029286625.1. Taxonomy (NCBI): domain Eukaryota; kingdom Metazoa; phylum Arthropoda; class Insecta; order Lepidoptera; family Papilionidae; genus Parnassius; species Parnassius orleans. The sequence continues at coordinate 1,524,314 of JAGSMP010000222.1, forward strand.
TGGATGCTTGACGGTCCACCAATGTTCGTTTCACTAGGAGTTTTCTTCCGTGTACGACCTCTCTGTGGAATAGCTTACCACCGGCGACTTTTCCGGACCGATACGACTTAGAGACCTACAAGAAAATAGCTTACTCCTTTCTAAAAGGCCGGCAACGCACCTGCAATTCCACTGTTGTTGCAGTTGTTCATGGGCGGCGGTAGTTACTTACTCTCCTATATAAAAAATAATAATTTTATTGAGTCTTTGAGAGATGACTACATATTTGTGCCATTTGCTGTGGAGACTATCGGTCCGTGGGGTCCATCTGCGGTGAAGTTCTAAAGGAACTCCATACGCGGCTGGTCGTTGCTGCTGGTGATAAGGGGCTGGTTCTTTCTCACTCAAAGGCTAAGTATAGCCATCCAGCGGGAAACGCAGCCAGTGTTCTTGGCAAGTAACAAAGGCAGTAGGACTGTATGATAATTAAGTTACTAGTTTTAGTTTTTTTATTATAGTTTTAATGTTGTATATCATAAAC